>VWZF01006289.1:1204513-1340696 GCA_013396755.1 Sclerurus mexicanus | reverse complement strand
CGGGAGCGGTCGGGGGGCTCCTTGTCCGGCGGGGCCGGGAGCGGCAGCAGGGAGGGAGGGAAGGAGGGAAGGGTCGGCGCGGAGCCGGTGGAACAAAGGCCGTGAGTATCGGGGGGCGACAGGTCCAAGTGAAGGGCGCGGGGAGGGACAGAAGCCTGCAGAGGGAACAAAGAAGCCTCCTTCAGGGTCTTTGGTAGGAGAAAGGAAAAGGGAAAAGGGGAGATACGGGGCAGCAATGTTCAAAGAGGGGAAAAGGGAGAAAAAGGGGGAAAGGAGGGAGAGGGAAAGAAGAAAAGAAAGAATGAGAAAGAGAGAAGGAAAGAGGGAAAGAAAGGAAAGAAAGAAAAGAAAACAAGCATCAATAGGTGAACATGCAGTACATTTGCTCATTCTGCCAACTTTCTCTGCAATTGCATCCTAGGTTTTCATTCCCTACACACCTTTGGAAGGAGCTCACTATGACAGGGCAGAGTCTGAATGCTTTATCTGAAGCGAATTTTGAAGACAATGAGATCAGCATCAACGTTGGAGGCTTTAAGAAAAAGATGAGATCCAACACATTATTAAGGTTCCCTGAGACCAGGCTGGGCAAATTGCTGAGCTGCCACTCAAAGGAGTCGATACTGGAGCTTTGCGATGACTATGATGATACCAAGAATGAATTCTATTTTGACAGGAACCCCGAGCTCTTTCCTTACGTGCTACATTTTTATAACACCGGCAAGCTCCATGTGATGGGTGAACTCTGCGTGTTTTCTTTCAGCCAGGAGATTGAATACTGGGGAATCAATGAATTCTTTATAGACTCCTGCTGCAGTTATAGCTACCATGGGAGGAAAATGGAGCCAGACCAAGAGAAATGGGAGGAACAAAGTGACCAGGAAAGTACCACATCTTCTTTTGATGAGATTTTGGCATTCTACAACGATGCCTCTAAATTTGATAAACAACCCTTTGGAAATATCAGGAGGCAGCTCTGGCTTGCTTTGGATAATCCTGGGTACTCAGTCTTAAGCCGCATCTTCAGTGTCCTTTCAATAATGGTGGTGCTGGGCTCCATCGTGACCATGTGCCTGAACAGCCTCCCAGACTTTCAGATTGTTGACAGTAATGGGAACGCCGAGGAAGACCCTCGCTTTGAAATCGTGGAACACTTTGGTATTGCATGGTTCACTTTTGAACTGGTGGCAAGATTTGCAGTAGCTCCCGACTTTTTAAAATTTTTCAAGCATGCCCTGAATTTGATTGACCTAATGTCTATCCTTCCATTTTATATTACACTAATTGTCAACTTGGTGGTGGAAAGTAGTCCAACTTTAGCAAATTTAGGCAGAGTTGCACAAGTCCTGAGACTCATGAGGATCTTTCGCATCTTAAAGCTTGCTAGACACTCCACAGGTCTCAGGTCTCTTGGAGCCACCCTGAAGTACAGCTACAGAGAGGTGGGGCTTCTTTTACTTTACCTCTCTGTTGGCATCTCCATTTTCTCAGTAGTGGCTTACACCATTGAGAAAGAAGAGAATGAGGGGTTAGCCACCATCCCTGCTTGTTGGTGGTGGGCTACTGTTAGCATGACCACAGTCGGCTACGGGGATGTTGTGCCAGGGAGCACTGCTGGCAAGTTGACGGCATCTGCATGCATCCTAGCTGGTATCCTAGTGGTAGTGCTTCCCATTACACTGATCTTCAATAAATTCTCCCACTTTTATAGGCGTCAGAAGCAGTTAGAGAGTGCCATGAGAAGCTGCGATTTTGGTGATGGCATGAAAGAAGTTCCATCCATCAACTTAAGGGACTACTATGCTTATAAAGTTAAATCCCTTATGGCCAGTCTGACCAATATGAGCAGGAGTACCCCCAGTGAGCTGAGCTTGAATGATTCACTGCATTAGTGTACAAGGCTGACAGCAGTTTGCATGAGAACTATCAAGAGCTATGTTTATAAATGTTTTCCTATTTGTCTTCTTTTTTATTTTTTTCTTCCCCTAGAGGATAGTGTTGCTGACACTGCACTTTGCACTTGAGAAACTAAAGACATTTCTATTACAAGTTGATAGTTTGCACATTTTCATCCTGTTGCATAAGGTACTAAATGCTGTCTTTTCCATACAAATGTTATCACTTCCATGACATTAGTGCTGGTGGTATAGTGATGATCTGTTTGTGCATTTTCTCATCTGAGCAGAGAAATGAACATACACAAGTGGAATAAAAATTTTCAGCTGTGACATGAGTAATGAAAACATCACCTATCACCTATACTGGTATCTGTACTAGTGTAGGACTTCCATGCATTTTACAACACCTTAACACAATCACCTGTGAATCACAGATACAGAAAGACTTACCCATATTGCTGACCAGTAATTCTGATCGCCACTTGTCTGAAAACTCCTCTGTTTACTCTTGAGTATGTGTGTTAAAATCTGGGTGTTCTTGTTCTGAGATGTTATGTACAGTAATATTTTTCAGAATCTCCTAAGCATAGACCATCCTCTGTTTCCAAGATTAGGTCAATAATGAGCCCTCTGAAGAAGACCAGCCCTCATTTTCAGATAGCTACATATTCAAATATTGCATTTCCACAACTGACTCTAGGTATGGAGACCCACACAGACCTCTCAGGATCACATTTCCAGAAGTGATCTGCTCACAGCTGGGTCCCAGGGTGGCTGCAGATATGCTGTATCAGTCTGTTAAAATGGTTCTGAGCTTAGACACGTGATGATGTGAGCTTTTAACAATCAGAAGCTCCAATGAAAAAGCTTGATTTGTATAATGAAGTGAAATATTCCCACATGAACTGTACAGGGAGCATTTTAGGAACTGACATTCATATACTGCAAAAAGACTAATTATAAAGATGCCATATGTGATGCTGAGATATAAAATCTAATTTTATCAGAAAAGCTTGAAAGCAGGTGTTGATGACAGACAATTCCATTAAGATTTCTGCCAAGGAAACTCTAAGGAAAAAAACACCCTGTAAGTCACATTTTCCCTCAGAAAGAAACTCACAATTTACAGTTAAGAGAGAGTATAAGGGCCTAAGAAGGGAAGAGATAAAGAAAAAGAGCTTAATACTGCACCAACTGTGGGCAGATCCTCCTACCTGCTTCTGTGATGTAGTCAATGTAAATCCTTTCAAAGGCTGGCATGTACTTATTTAAAAACAAACAAACAAACAAACCAAAACCAAAAAAAGACATGAAAGGACAGATCACCTGGGATTTCAAGGGTAATCATGGATCTGCATAAAGCTGTTTCACGAGTGCTCGGTCTCTTCTCTTACACAATTTTACAGAGATCAAAACACTTGTAGTCACCAGTCAGAAGCTGCTGCTTCCCTCTTTCAACTTCTTGGGATCTGTGCTAGAAAACAAACTACTGGTGCTCAGTGAGCAGAACAGCATGTCCCTTCAGACCCTGCTGCTTTCCCATCCCATTTCTTACATATAATGTTCCAATTATTTTTTGTTTGCTTGTTTTACTTGTGAAGACTAGAGAGGTTCAGAAATTAAATTTAAACCTGTCAGAAGAGAAATTAAAACACTAAAGCTAAATTTTCATGTTTGGAAGACTGTTTTTGTATACCATGACAAAGGGTGGCCGAACTGACAGAATAAAGGAAATATGGTATGAAGAGGTAATTGCCTCCTTTAGGCTGTTAGAGGTGACAGTCTGATCTGGATCTTCTGATGCTTTGCTGTAACAGCTCCACCAAGAAACCAGAAAGCTGAGCACCTAAGATTCCTGTATGCCCAGTGATCTGTCACAGAATACACCGTGTGAAATAACTTCCCTCTCACCCAATTTCCTTTGAACACCCTCCCCTCACCTCAGTTAGTACCTGATTTAGACCATGAAGTGTGAGGGAAATGTGCCCTTGCCAACCCCACCAAAGACCTCAACACAGCCTGCACCAGTTATGAAGCCCATTGGCAAGCCACTGCTTGCTGCCCCTGAAAATCAGAGAACCATGTGTGGTCCTAAAGGTAGACAGCCTGAATCTGATGTCCAGACTTGAAACATTTTGCTCAGGTTTTCACCTCCAGAGGGCTGGTTCCCGTTTTCTGCTGGACGACAGGCATAAATTCAGTACTCCTGTTCCTGATTCACATTGCACGTGTGTAAACTATCACACACCTACAAACAGTCACCCAAAAGACTGACCAGCCCGAGGTCATCTGTTGGGTTGAAATACCAACAAAGAAAGAAGTGAGGGAAGAGGTGGGCATGTGCAGCACATCCGTTCTGGTAAGGTAACCTGCTGCAAGGGTGGCAAGCTCTCCCTCTGATGCACAGGACACTGCAAGCTCTCACTAATTCTGCCGGCTGGGGGCCTTCAGGGAGTGCAGCTCCAAGCAGTGGTTTTATCTCTTTCAGAAACAGTAGATTCACAGAGCTGAAAACCAGTGACTTCAGGGCAGTTATTTGATGAAACCTGTAGACTTGCCAAAGAATCACAAATTTCCTCAGCTGTTGCTAGTTTAACGTTGCAAATGTTGGATCCAAGCTTTACAACACATCATTTCAATAACCTACAGCCTATCTTATGTTCTAAATTTATTATTATTTGTAGGGCTGATTCTCTGTCATTTCTGCCAGTATTGAATGGAACGTGTCCAAATTGCATTTTACTAAAGAAAATGAAATACCCCAAGGAATTCCGACTTTTATTGTACTGGTTGAAAGGAATTTTCATTATTGCATTTTTATAACAAAGCTTTGGATCAAAGACACTGAGTAAATAAAGTACTGAAATTTAATATGTTCTTATTATCATGACAGTGACTTTACACAGTGCACAGGAATTCCTTTCATAAACTTAACTAACCCCATGTTAAGAGTAGTCACGTTTTTGCTCCCCCCTCCTCCTGAAGACCATTCCAGAGCTGCTCTACAGGGCTTGCACAACTTTTAGCATAATTTTATTAATGCCTGCTTCATACCACTTTTTTTTCGTTATGCCAAAACTATTCTTTAGCTCAAATATTTCATTTTCCTCTTCATGTATGCATGGTGTATTTATAGACAGCAGCCATATGCCCTTACATGCTTATTGTCACAGGATTATACCTGCCAAGCTTCCTTTTAGTTTTGTTTTTGCAAGCTGTGTTCCTCTGACCATCCTAGGGGATGTAGCCTTTTTTTCTTCATTACTTCTGCCTAGATTTATTATGTTTGAGCTGGCATCGTACAGTATTGTACAGCAGTTTTAATATTTGCTTATGACTAACAGAATTTTTCACTGAGCAGGATAACAATTCAATGATTCAAGTAATGTTGCTGTCTTAGCTCCCCCAAAATATCTAGATAAGGAAGAATAAGGCACACCTTTCCTGCCATTTAATGAAGTAACCTCTATTCTAGGGCTCAGTGCAGTAAGTGCTGAGAAACATTATCTCTTATTAAATAAAAGCCACAGAAAAATCTTTACACTTTGAAGGAAAAATAAAGTCTCTCCAAAGCCTCACAGGGGAGAAGAGGCAGTGTACTTTTTGAGTAGTCAGTACTTTTGCAGACTTCTTCACTCACTGTTGTGTAAGAGCAGGGCATCTGCATTTCCATGGACCAGTGGGTCAAAATTGAAGGATGAGAAGACTGATTGGCTGCTTTTTCCAGAGTTTGAAACTTGAAAATTGCTGTGGCCAGAAATCTCCTTACTATGGATGTGCAGTTTACTGAAGAACATTGGCATGTGCTCCTCCTGCCTGTGACAGTCACCTTCCTGGCACTAGTCAAAGTGCTGTGCCTACTCACTTTTGTCTGAGAGCTTCGTATTGTTTAAATTAGGGTTGTGGTAACGTTTCAAATGAGGCAACTTACTTTGTTGCCAGGAATAAACTGTTAAGAGAATCTGGATTTCTAGTACAAATCTAGGCTATTATGAGAGTTGGATATGCCCTTGAGAAGCAATATGTTACACTATTTTCCTGAGATGCAAAATCTATATATAGATTGTGATTAAGCTTTTTATGTATGTTCAGATTTTGTATTATTTGCCTGGTTCATTATTCATTTACTCTCATCAATTGCTAATTCTCTCTTTCCCTGCAGACTGTCCATTTTGATAGCAGGCTGGTTTTTCCCCATATTATAGAGCATGAGCTACTTCACATTGCAAACTTAAAAAGAAAGAACTTTGCATTTAATTTTCCAACTTTAATACCTCCAGTATTTGTACCTTTTTGTATAGATCTTTACGAGACTGCAGGGAACTACTGTATCTGGTGTTCTTTGTACTGTGTGTCTTGCCCCAGTAGTGTATAGTGCACTCAAAAACTCAGCTTTGTGCCACAAAATGGAAATCAAATGCATAACAAACAATATTTCACCAGGGATTAAGAACTGACTTAAGTTTCAGGATATTCTGAGTATACATTATAATCAAAGAGAAGTGTGGGTCTCATTGTGAAGATAAGGGTTTTTTTAAACAAATACATCAAGCCAGGTTTCTGTTTTTGGAAATGCTCTTAATTGGTGGTTGTGTTGGAGAACCCACATTTTTCAGTTGAACAAACAGTGCAAGCTTCTTGCTCTCCACCTGACAGATTAGGGACCGAACAACATACCACCAGCCCTTGTAGGCACTAAATCAACTTGACATGACCTTTCATCTCTTACAAAATAACCCCCATCCTTAGAGGCCCCAGCTGTGCACATATAAGCAGCAGAAAGCCCCTGGAGTAGCTGCTCTTGCTGTGCTAGTTATCCATTTCCTCTCACAGTACTCCTGACTTTAATCTACCTTTGATGGTACTTTCAAATAACATTCAACACAAGTCACCACTCATATCCCTTGGTGAGGTGTTGTGCCAGAACTGTTCTTTTCTCCTCATCTTATTCTTAATTTCTTTTCCAATTTATGCACCTGGCTTCCCATTAAGTTGAACCAGAAATTAATTTGATCTCCTGTAACTAATTTTCAAGTTGCCCACTATTCGGGCAGGGTAGGAGAAAGCTCCCACCCAGTTTATGAAGCATCTTTTATTGATTCTGCCTTTTTCCTTAAAAAAAAAGTGAAAAAATAAAAAGAATTACGCTTATCATCTGAAAATAGTTTGCTGGGTTAGCAATGGAGCAATGGTCAATACATTACTCAAAGCAACAGTCCTACAGAGCAATCACTGAAGCTGCTAAGAAACATCACCCTCATTAAAGACTGTGGATCTCTTCATCTCTCATATATAAAATTAGGGGTTCTCAGCTGAAGGAAGCAACCTCCAAACAGTCTAGAAAGTGTTTCCCAAGATCACATGACACTACTGGCAAAGCCCTGGCTCTGGAATTTATTTCTCCTGCTAGCAGAGAGGATAGAGAATCATCTCACAGGTGTTGAAACTCAAACTGACCTCCCACTGGACACTGCAGAAATTTGTTTGCCTGACATCACCTCACCCTTTACACACAACCCTAAATCATATAAGTCCTCACTTGGATAAACACAGGCATTTGCCATAGGAGGCAGTGGCACAGATCCAACATTTCAGCTTCACACAAGTGCAGAAGAAATATCAGCACCTCCCACTCTTGCTTTTTTTTTCTTTCAGGGTACTAATGGGCTTTGGCCTCTCACAGATCTCTATTCAGAAATAAACAGGGCTATGTTTTTTGGGAATTGGATGAAGTCTGCCGTAAATCTGACAATTTCTTCTATATGTATGAGGCAGCCTAAGAGAGCTGCCCACTTTCAGACGCACGGTCCAACAGCTGCTTTTGTCACCCCATGCACAGGTGCTCTCTGTAGTGCACAAGTCCGTGTAGCTCTGAGCAGATTATTCCACTGATTACACTGTAGACTTTCAAAGAAAACTCTTAATCACATTTGTAAGATTAGGGGTACTCACACAGCACAGTTTGCTTACCAGCAGCTGCTGCACTGCCCAGCTCAAGTCCTGTACCTCTTGCATCATCTTTCTGCCCTATCCTGACATGGCTATTCCTGCAGCCCCTATGACATATGAGGAATGGGGGATGTGGTGGGGTCAAAACACAGCAAAATGAGCATTTGGAATTCCTGACTTAGAAACATCAATCCCACAGACTTTCAGTGGAAATTATCCTTTAAAATTACTATGCTATTTTTATAAGTCACCTTCTGTCCCATTCTAGGAAGTGTTCTGAATACTGACACCCTAGCATAGCCTCTTTAATGACCATCCATTTAATTACCAGGTAAATTATAATTAATTTCTATTGTACCAGTGCCTGGGCATGTCAGACCATGGGCTAGCACCTCCGTATGTTAGGTATTCCAAGTATGGCAAAAGATAATGTGTCAAAAATGTAGGTCACTTTTGGGAAAAATCCATTCTCTCTTTCTTTCTTTTCTTCTTTCCATACTAAGGCACAGCTTCCTACTGTCACTATTAGTATGATCCTTTTTTAACCTTTTCATCCCTACCCTGAAAACCTGAAGGAAGAAGCCCTGGGTGTATTTTAATTTGGTGAATTGGCTCTCAGCGTTCCCTGTGGGAGCATGCTCCAAAGCGGACAGCTGAAACCAGGGAAGAGGCTGGTGCCACTTGCAAGCACCTTCCAGAATGGTGGGTTAACCCATCCTGCTCTCCCTTACGCATTTCCCCCTCTCTTGCACGGCCAGCAGACAGGCAAGGCAGGTCCCACAGCAGGGACATCTCAACCAGCCAAAGTCAGGATGCCACTCCTTCTCTGATCCTTTCGTATCCAGCCTAGCAAGGGAACTACCAGATCTGACAGTTGATTTTTGCATGGAGCGTCTCAGCTGTAGTACTGAAAATGTTTTATAAATAATATAGGGAAATTTTGCTTATGTTTTGGTGATAAAATTGCACCCAGGCTTCCTTTTACATTGGTGAAGGCGGTCCCACTCCCACTTGGGCTCTTGCGTTGCCCAAGTATGACAAACTGGACCTGTACTGGAGCTCTCACCAGTGCTGCCGGGGCAGTGCTGAGAGCACACAGGGCTCTGCTTCATGTCAGTGGTTATCCTGGCCCATCCACCAGCACGCAAAAACACACATGTGCTTCCTCACACTCAGCAGGAGCCTCAAAGCACCGAAACCATTCACCATGCCAGGAGAACAGGAGGTGCCAGGTGTTTCTGGGTGCATTTGATTTCCTTAAGAATCCCTTTAGATTCACAGATAGGTCAGCCTAGATATACCAAGAATATAGAAGAAAAAGGTTTTGATAGGCAGTTAATGATTGCCGAAACAAGATACCTGACAATTTCCCACCCTGAGAAAGCACTACTGAAAAAGCAAAATGTGTGTCTCCACCCTGCCAGAGAAGGTGAGCAAAAAGCTACAGCGAAGGAAAGGTTAGTCTCCTCGGGTTCTGAGCTTTCAAAATAAAACGTTAATCCAATGCAGCCCAGAAAAGAACAAACCTGAATGGAAAACAAAGCTGCAGCTGTGTAGTGTTTCAATTTCCCCCTTGCAACATGCACAGTACAGCCATGACTTGCATGGCTTCATTTAGAGTTCTGGACCAAACATCAGAGACCAGCTTCGCCCAGTTTAGGTTTCCAGATTTCTAAGCACGGATAGGGCTGTTAAACACACCCTCCCTTCACTCGGGTCAGCAACACAGCAGTCTAAACATGAAGTCTGGCAGCCTCATGGTATTTTGGGACAGCAAGGCCGTGCGGCTTCTGTCCCTTGTTGTGATGAGGGAACTCGGCAGTTGCTCGGCTCTGCAGCACAGGGCCCATTCAGCCCCGGGCAGCCTCATTTCCACGGATCAGGACAGGAGCTGAAGATGTCTCACAAACGCAGCAGCGATGTCTCCCCAAAAACGCCTGAATCGTTCCTTGTTCTAGAGCAAAGAGCTGAACCGAACACTTAAGTTCATGTTGGTCAAACACTTCGCAAATAAGACTTCCTCCTACTTGAGCTGCCAGATAGGACTGAACTGTCAAGCTTTTTGCGGAGGCAGTAATTGAAGATAAGTGCTATGAGATGCATACAATCCATGTCAGTTGATGGGCTGAATAAATCAATGGTAACTACATTTAAAAGGCTTCAAACTTATACCCACTCATGGAATAAATTTGCATTAATTGTTGGGATGGGGGGGGCTACTGTATTGCTGGTCCTGTAATCCTAGAAATCCTCAATTCCTTATTTATACCAATAATTACATATTTGGAGGCTGTTTAAACATCTGGTTGTCAACAAAAGTTATAATTACACTAACTGGGAGAAACAGGTTTGTTGAATCTACTACAACATTATTGCCCTCAGTTTTAGCCACATTACACTGTTGAACACAGACAGCCCCAAAAGCTCATGTATTTCTACAAAAGCTGAACAAACAGTGGTGGATGTGCTCCCTTAGCAGGAGAGATACCAACATACCCATAGGGGGGTACCAAACTACTTTTGGTTGTTTTAGAGTTTCTAACAGGATGAGAGAGACTCTTGGAATGAGTCAGAGCAATATTTCAGCTGTATTTACTGAGATACTGAACCAGTAGTCGCTGCATCAGAGAATTCTGTTCCCTTTCTGAGGTAAATAGGATTTGGATTAAGCAATTGTAAGTGTATACGTACACTAATACAGTCACCTCATTATTTGCTGGATGGTGGCATGATCATCTTCTGTAAAGAACAACTAACAGGAAAAGCAACCCCAAATTTCTCCTGGATATTAGGAGACTCAGATAAAGTTATTTTAAGTACAGTGTTTTCCTTGTTTCTGCATTTTTAATATGAAACACTGAAAAATTCTAGCCTTCTTCCATAGTTTTAGTAGGCAAAATTGGTATATGACAAATAAATACAACTTATCTAGAGACTGAAATAACACCTGCACTTTAAAAAGAATCTCATGCTTTTGGATATGGTTGCTAAGAAAAATGGTAACTCTACTTAATCCTTCCTCAAATAATCTCTGACCTTCATAATCTCTGGACTATGACACCTGTTTTCATGTGCAATGAGAGATCAAAAGGACACCTCTTGCTGTTAAGTCCATATAACCCATTGTACTGTAATAAAAATGAAATATCAATTGATGCATCACACAAAAGGCTTAGTGTCAGATAAATCAACTCAAAAAGCCTTTGGTCTGCCTCTTTGATGTACTGGCTGCAAGGCTTTCCTTAACAGCAACCACGCAGGCTTTGGGAGCCCAGGAGAAGTGCAAAGCAGGAGAAAGATCTGAAGAGGGGGAAAAGTAGTGTTAGAAACATCTGAGGGCCACAGCCATCTTCCATGCATCGATCCTGTCAGTGACACCAAGGGAATGAAAGGATGAATGGGGGCAGGGTGCTTGCATGTGTTTCTGGGCACACCTGGGTGCAGTGAAAGAACTGCTCGGCTCCAAATATTGTCCGTGAAGGAAGAAACAGGACTAAGAGAACTACATTTTTCTCTGGGAGCTGGCTATGGAGAGGTACTGTAATGTAAAGTACCTGTCCTCAGAAGAAATATCCACGGTGAGAAGAGACCAGGTCTTTAGTAAACAACATACAGTTTAATTAAATTGACAAATATATCCACATACATTAGCATGTGGTCATGGATATTTACAAACTTAACTGCTGAAGCTGTGATACCTAAAAAAAAAAAATGTTGAAGACTGCTGGAGTTTGCAGTGCCATGGTAAATATCATTAATGTTTTCACTCATCGTGACAGACAGAAAATCAGCACTTGAGCCCAGAATAAGATTAGTTTAGTTCCTTCTAATGCCTTCCCACTGCCTGGCTCTGGGCAGCTCCCTGCTTACTGCCCATTTTATCCCCTCCGAATTTTCTTTAGAAAGAAATTTTCCTTTAGAAAGGCCTGTTTGCACTGAACAAGTATCAGCACCACAACTCTGGCTGCTTGCCTACAGCACATGAAAACCTCCCATTCCCACCATCACTTCTAGCAAAGGTAAACCCAGCACTCACAGTAAGGACTCGAGAGGCTGAGAAATGGTGCTATTAGACTAAGAAATGCCCTGGCACAGGGCATGGAGTGATCCCTAGCTGATGCCACCACACAAACTCTTCCACTGCACTGGTACAATTTCCTAAGGGACACTCAATAATTTTTGTACATTAAAAAAGAAACAGACACAGGGAACTTTTATCCTTCCCAAGGGTTACATGTGATTCTCAGATTCTTTGGTGTGGGCACGCCTTACCGGGTGCTATGGCCATGCTGCAGCCCTGCCAACAAAGCCAAGCGGCATCAAAACCTGTTTGTCACCACAGCACGGCCTTGTCCCTGAGGTAAGAGCTGGCTCCTGTGAGGCTTCCTAGACCACAGGCATTGGTTTGAGCACAGTGCTGACCCTGATGTGGAGCAACAGCTTCCAGATCCAGCTGAGTCTCTTGGCAAAGCGGTACTCACTGCTTCGTGTTGGTGCCTCACACTTCGCAGGAGCTTCAGCGCCTGGGGAGGGAGAGGAGCAAGAGGACGACAGCGATTCCCAGCAGGGCACAACTCTTACATGACATCCTGAGCGAGTGCACAGCTCATTGAGCCCTTCTGATAAAACCATCTCCATCCATGTCTGCCCAGGGTCGGAGCATCAGAAGTCTCTCCATGCAGAGACAAACAACATCTGCTGTCAAAAGCCTCCAGTACCCCAGATGAGTGGGGGAGAACAGGAGGAGAAAACACCACTGTTTCGGTGATTTTGATTGGGTTTTTTCCCATGTTTATTTACTTGGCACTGTTATAGTATGTTTCCATTTATAAAGTTTGAAAAAACTAAAACTTCCGTCTTTGAAAGTGACAATGGAATAAATAAAGCATGAACATAGAAGACAATAAACATGAATGCAAGAAAATCAGATGTGAAGCAGCAACACAGAACAGTAAGTTACGTAGGTGACTACCCGATTTGCTTTTGTCAGCCAACACCTTTCTCCTCACATCCATAGTTAGCCTCATAAGCATCCCGGCCAGGTGCAGATGCCATATGCTTTTTCCTTTCTCTCCAAAGAAAAATTTAAAAAATTGTTTCTTTCTTCCTGTTTCTGTGACAAATATCACTCCTCTGCAGTCCAGAAGACTCTCTAAGGCCTAGTGAAACTAAGCATGAATGTATTCTGAGGAATCTGTGAAGCAAACAATGGCAAAAAGCATCAAGTATCTGTTGGTCTGGGACTAACAAACATTCCGAAAGATTTGCTTAGAATTTGAACATCCAATCTTTTCGAAAGAAGGGAAAACAGGATAGCTGAGACTTCACTTCAGTGATCTCTGAATAGGAGAATAAAAGCTGTTGGTGACATTTGCATTTGGGCACAATGTCCCAAGGACACTTGGCTCACGGGATGCTCTTAAAAGTAATGCCCACATTCATCTTCCTAAGCAGAGGGAAGAGAAGGAACATATGGGGAATTTTCAAGTATTGCTTTAAAAACCGTAACAAATTAAACCAAACCAAAATGGATGAGAGCACACCACATAAAAGATAAGCCCTTTCCATAATGAATACAACAGAGAGGACAAATACATTTTGTGAAAAGGTATTTCAAAACAATTTTACCAGGGCAAATCTCCAAGTGCAACTCCATGACTTCACACTGAACCATCAATGTAATTTGCCTTTCCCCAAAAAACTTAAGCTATTGCTTCACCTGGCACAACACAATGGTAGAAACAACATGCACTACCCAGGATTTGTCTTCTCCTAGGCTTTCAGTGGCAACAGTGGGCATAATGCTGCTGCATCACAGCCAGGTATACAAATATCCCCAAGCACACTTCCCGGCCAACTGCACGACACCGCCTCAAGTTGCACCAGGGCAGGTTTTAATCACCTATTAGGAAAAATTTCTTCACCAAAAAGATTGTCGAGCAATGGAACAGGCTGCCCAAGGAAGTGGTGGTGTCACCATCCCTGGAGGTATTTAAGAAAATGTGTGGATATGGCATTTAGGGTTTAGTGTGGACTTGGCACTGCTGGGTTAACAGTTGGACTCAATGATCTTAGAGGTCTTTTCCAACCTAAAAAAGTTTGAAAACTTCCATGAACCAGTGGAGTCACCAGCCCTGGAGGTGTTTAAGAAAAGACTGGAGGCAGCACTTAGTGACATAAATCTAGTTTTGTTTGGTCAGAGGTTGGACTCCATAACCCCAGAGGTCTTTTCCTACCTAACTGATTCTGTGGTGTGACTATATAAATGCATCATCATCTTTGGAAACAGAGAAAGAAATGCCACAGTAAACTGGAGTCCTTACTTAAGTATGCAAAGAAATAAAGACTTCCTCACATCATGAGGTCTTTTTAATTAACTTTATAACCATGCGTGCGCTCAAGAAAAAGCGTCCCTTGTCATATCACACTGCTAGAGCAGTGTGCACATGAAGTGCTTTACAGAAGTTGTATGGACACACTCTGCTTGGAAGCACCAGTGCCTATTAATGGTGAGTCAGACTATCTCACGTATTTGTGCAGGGGTTCACTTGTTATCAGCCAAATTTATATCTGTAAGTTCAACACACTGGATGGAGAAGCAGCCCGAGACACTGTGCACTCTCATCAGAATATACTGTGCAAATGCAGAGAACCTGTTGTTTACCACACATAAACGGTAAATAATTATTATATTCAATAATTGTCAGATTAATTCAGATTAGCAGTAGAATTTTGTCACTTCAAAGATACTGCAGATCACTAAGGAGTTTTGCTCATGAGCTCCTTCCATAAAAATGTCTTTGTGGGCAAATTTTTAAGGGAGTAATTTTTAAAAATCAGAAAATAAATGGGTGATGGAATCAAATTTGAGACATTAAATGAATTCACTTTTCCTCCTCAAGCCTATCCATTACCTATTGATTTTCTAGTATAACGAGAACAACAAAGGAGCAATACAAGCCACTTACTTCTGCTAGTACTTCCCAGTAAAGATATGTAGGAAGACTTCCAAGATATTTGGGTGGTGCTCAGCTCTCTCAAGATTAGGCCTTTAGCAAAATCAGACTGCAGAGAGAGAGAGACTTCCACAGAGTACTGAGGATTTCTGTCCTTAGGCCTGATATGCTTTCATTGAGATCCTCAGACTTCTAGACCTTGCAGCAATGTTGTGATCTGAAAAAATCCTTTCCAGAGCTGACCTTGAGAGATGGGAGTTTCTGCACGCCCGCTGTGTTACAGAAAGGAAACAAAAGCATGAGGGATGACTGTGGAAATGAACATTAATGGTTACTATTAAGATAATTTCATTTCAGTTAGAATGAACAACAACTCAACACTTATACATGAAAAATTAGCTTTTATTACAAATGTTTAGTAATAAGCAATGATTTTTCAATTTTTTTTTTTAAACTTACTAAACCTAAACATACAAAGTCAGAAGCAAACAAGAAATTGCTTGGTTAAAATCTTACTGAAGGTTAACTTGTCAGTAGTTCTATTGGGTTTTCTGCAAGGCTTGCTTTTGAAATGTCTTATTTATTGTACCATTGGCTTTCCTTAGCAGAGATGCTCATCCTCCAGCAGAGACGTGCAGTCATCAACGTGAATGATTTGATTCATTTGTATAAACAGAAGAAAGAAAAAATAAGTTGCGCCTATCTCTGTGTAAAAAACTTATTTCTCTGTGTTACACTTGCACATAATCTAGAGCTCCATACTCTGGCTGTTGAAGCCAAAGGCAGCTCTCACTGACTGCAGTGTGCACCAGACCAGAATGGAAACGTTACTGATTTCATATTAATTGGTGAAAGTATTCTTTGGTCACAAACATCCTCTATCTACCCAGTTTACAGTACATCAGATGCCATTTTTCAGCCATTTTAAGTAGCTTGTTTACATTTGTTATATTCCGTGGTGTTCAGGTTTCTTCTCTGTATGTATAATCCATTCCTGTGCCCGTGCATGTGCACAAGATTTGAGTTGTTTCTATGCAGATGCATCAGGATTGAAGAAAGGATGTCCTTTACCTTTTGATAGCTTTCAGATGTCAGACTGCAACAGCTCTAGTCTAAAATGGCCTTTTACTGGAGTCCCTCAGGATAGGCAATTCATTTTTAGGGCGTCACATTACCACAGTTTTCCGAATACACAAAATAGGAGATTTGCAATCGTTTTGTTAGATTGCCTGTTACACTGTAAAGTCACTTTATTCAAAAAGTCTTATTTTTGGTGTGAAAACTTCAAGATAGAGAAGGGCAAAATCCAGCTGCTAAGGAGGCAGGTAGGAGTGTCTGGACAATGACATTTTGCTTAAAAGGCACACCAAGAAAAGGCAAGCTAGGTTCCTCTCCTGATGGTTTAAATCTGTTTTATATTTTTTCTTACATATATAGATATGCATGTATATGTGTGTATACCTACACAAATCTACGTATGCACACACACCTTTGAGATTTTGAGAACAGAAAGTTCAAGAAGCAGAAATTAATTTTAAATAAATAAGAATCATATTGATAGGGGGAAGTTGGCACTGTTATTTTTTCCTGCATTGTGATTATAATCTAATGACACAGTGACATGATTATTCCATTTTTTACTTTACATCATTTCATTGGATAAATGTGAGGCATAAGACTACCAGGTACATTTTATCTTGCCTGAAGTAATTGTTATGGATCTTTTGTGTTCTTGCCTTTTCACAAGGAATGGTCATTGCTGTAGGAAATACAAAGAGAATTGAGGGTAAGGATGTTCTAACAATCACAATCAAGATTTATTTGACTCTGGGGTTTACACGTCAGAGCGTGGTGTGCATGCAAACACACAGAGAATGACAATGCCAGCGATGTATACGGCTCAAACCCAAGTCCTGGTCCCAGCATGGCTGTAGAATGCTGATCTTGTGAAAACTTTTGGTTTCCTTTTGCATAAGCTTTGTGATATAATGCACCATTTCCAAAACCTGCACGGTTCCATCTAAATGGTCCACGTATGATGACAGGAAATGTTAACAGGTATGAGATGATCACTAACTTCCAGAAAACATTTAACACAAGATGCCCACACAGTAGTCACCATTAAAAGTTGAACAGATAAAGGCTGAGCAGAAAGATCTTTTCAGCTGTATTGTTTAAAGAAGTATGACTGTCACAGTGAATTTATTTACATAAAAGGCAACAATAGTAAATATTTCAATAGAGAACACAGTGGATTGTTCAGAAAGTGGATCATGTTTTCTGCTAAGTATACTTCTTGCAATGTTGTAAATTCTACCTTCCAGGTAGTCTACAATATAAACCAGATAGAATAACCTGTAAAAAGCTATTAAGAGCTTGGTCCTGCATTTCTGATTTCCCAAAATCTACCACCAGAAGACTAGAGGAATTCTGAATGTTTAGTGACTGCAGGACAAAACCCTCAGAGGACTGTAAAATGTTGCTTCTTTTCTGTACTTATTAAGTAATCATTTTATTTTCTTTGGCTTTTAAATTACTATCCCTTTGTATCTATAATGTGAAAACAAAACAAACCCAAACTACTAATAACAACCTCTCCCCTCAAAACAGTGATAAAGAAACCCAAACAAACCAAAAAACATCCAGAAAGCGTAGCTGTTACTTCATTATAAAACTACGGTGCAAAATAGAGGTTTATACTGGTCAGAATTGCAATAGCAATTGGAAGTTTACACTGAAGGAGTTGACTGCAAGTATTGCTTCTCCTGAATAACAAAAATCAAAACTGATTAGGCACTTGTTTTCTTGTTTAATGACAGCTGACTCAGTGTGCGTAGAAATGACAGGAATACTCTCTAAAAATGCTCTGTAGTGTAACAACTGTTCTGCTCAACTACAACCACAGTCCCTGATTCAGGAGAGCAGAAAAACATGTGCCTGCTACTTACTTTCTGCTTAAGTCCTACTGATACAAGTGGGCTGGATACATGTTCAAGTGCTGTCCTGAATTGGGATGCTTGCTGAAATTGGAGTTTTAAAAGATAATACAGTGGGGAGCAACTTTTCATTATACTACAATACCAATTTTATCTAATCTGATGCTGCTCTCCACAATATTATCCTAATACTTCCCAACATAAAAGGAAACAGGCATAAAATAAATAGGATAACCAAAGATTACATAATAAATATGCTACTAAGTGGAAGAAAAATACATTGCAATATAAGGCTCGATAGTGTTGCACAATCGAGAAACCATTCCAGGTGTTCCAAAACACAATTCCCAGTGTACAACACCAAGTTACCACTATACACCTGAAAAGGATTGGGAATAACAGATTAAATTTGTTTTATATTAAACATTTGAAAATGCAAACAAGTGGTGATGTGTTTCTCTGCCTTTGCAGAACACTGTATGTATACTCTTTCACTGCTCCAATTGTCATTGCTTGTGAAGGAAATTTCAACAGACTGGGTTTTTGAAAACTCTCATAATGGGATTCCTTCAGACTTACAAAGTTACCAGTGTCCACAATGACTATCAGTACTATGTCTGAAAGTAAAACAAACTCAGAAATTTTGTTGCCTCCGTTTCTTTGCATCCATTGCATCTAGGATAGGTTGCCTCTTTGCAGTGTACCTCTGACGAAGCTCCTCAATTTCTCGTTCCATCATAGGGTCCAAAGCCTTTAATCTCATCTGTAATTCTTCTAAACTCAGATTCTTTAACTGTAAAACAACCAAACAAAAGAACACCCACACAAACAATATTAGAAACTGTTTACAATGAAAATGAAAACTGCTACCATTCATAATCCTTTAATTTATAGTGGCAGTGCTTTTACACACTTTGAGTGTATGTATACATATATCTAACTGTTGATACAACTAAAAGCCTTAGTATTCTCCATAGTAAAGAATTTAACAGCATATGAAAACATATATACACAGTACATTTAATTAGGAAAAAAACACTTTGCAAACCTTGCAAATAAATTGCAAAAAACTATAGGGCTGAGTTTAACTAATTAGGCTGCCACAGCATACACAATTACATTCATGTATATAGATTATATTGCCTAATCAAATACTTCTTACCAAACACCAGTCTCCTACAGAAACCTGAAAAACAGACAGCTGCTGTAAGTAATAGTCTAACAGATATTTAGAGGCACTTTCTGATAAGAATGACAAGGCACCTGCTTTCCTCAACAGACTGCTGCCAGAACTAGTCAAAGCAAATTGCTGGCAGAGTGTTTAAATAGCACATGAAATAATTTCCTGAATTCATGGCGGGGGTTACCTTTGACCAAGTTCTTTTCTTTCTAAAAATATTTTTTTCACAATGTTTAACAGTTCATTACATTTCATTCATTAAAACCGACGTGTCATATAACAAGTAAATCACTTTGCTGTCTTGCTAGCTGTTGCCAAAAAAGGTTGGAGTCTTGTCAGGTACCGGGGCACGTCAGGCACTACTGCTCCACCTGCTATTGCAGGGAAGAATCTACATTTGAAATGTGCTGCTTTTTCTGGTCTCTCTATTTTTTTCCCTCAGGTAGCTTAGGGCCTTTCTGCATTTCTCTCTTGTCAGAATTGCCTATGTGCCAATTATTCTCCACCGAGTGTGAAAAATATCAACAAATTTCAAATAGCACAAATAATTTCCTCCTAGGAAAGGGAGAATCTTTATTTTGTTTGCAAATACTCTGACATTGCAAACAAGCACACTACCTAACTCATGGGTAAAAAAAATTAATTTTCTGAATCAACTACTAATGAGTCAATACTTCGTTTGTGAATCTAGGGCAGGCTTCCATCAACACAGTCTGACCTTTTTCCCCGAGGAATGAAGCACTCCTGATCCTTATCAGCAGTTGAGGTATATAAATTAGCAATCCATATTGCTACGTACAGTCCAAACCCCAGCATTATGACTTCTACTAACAGACCACATTGTACATAGCAAACAAATAACTGAAAGCTGTAATAGAGACAGGGCATATCAGAGCATATGAAGAAGATGCACATTTTCATGCACCATCATTTTAACCGTAAGATTCCCAGTGAGGATGAAAATTAAACCCCAGATGTCAAAATATCTTTGAAGACCAAAGATCCAAGACCTGTATGAGTTTCAGAGACCTCAGATGTGCTCAACAGCTCACCTGCAATGTTGATCTCACAGAGTCTGCTGAGTTGGAAGAGACTCACGAAGACCACTGAGTCCAACTTGTAGCCCTGCACAGGACATTCCCCAGAGTCAAATCATGTGCTCGAGAGCATTGCCCAAATGCTCCTGTCCAGGCTTGGTGCTAGAACCACTTTCCTGGGGAGCCTGTTCCAGTGTCCAACCACCCTCTGGGTGAAGAACCTTTCCCTAATATCCAACCTAAACCTCCCCTGACACAACTTCAGGCCCTTCCCTTGGGTCCTGTCACTGGTCACCACAGAGCAGAGATCATTGTCTGCCCCTGGTCACCACAGAGCAGAGATCAGTGTCTGCCCCTGCTCCTCTTCTCCTCACGAGGAAGCTGTAACTGCAATGAGGTCTCCCCTCAGTCTCCTCCAGGCTGAACAGACCAAGTGCACTCAGCTGCTCCTCCTACAGCTTCCCCTCAAGGCCCTTCACCATCTCCATTGCCTTCTTTTGGACACTTCATTTGCCCTCCTTTGGTCTCTCTCAAGGACAAATGACACCTTCTGTTTCTTATGAGGGAAAGAGTTGCCTCCCAAGGAATCAAGTATCATCCAGTTTGCTCTACTTCTCCCATTTGATATATAGAAAAAAGGATGGGGAAAGGAATTCCTCAGTCACCAGGACTTGCAGAAAAAGACCTTTTTATTTTCAGGGGAAAAAAAGCTTAAAAACCTGCAACGCTATTTACTTTTTAGCCCATTGGTAAATGTAACTGGCACATTACATCCTTTTCAGTGAGGATACTCTTTTAGGGGAGTTAAGTGTCAGAGATTTGAAGTAAAATGAGAAGAGATGACAGTGCTGATTTCCCTGTTTAACTGATCCCAACACAACACAGATGAGAGGAGCAATAAACCCACGGTTTTTAGCATGTGTGGCAGGAGGGGGTATTTATTATATGTTTGGGGCTCCACAGATCAGCAAATGGACTAAGGCAGGCACTGAATAATTTCATATGTGTGTGTTTTGTGAGAACTGCCACTGACGAACTTTCCTACCCACTCTGGACCAGCCTGGGCAGCCATTTATTCCCTCTCAGTTGCCACTGTAGACATCAAGCTCAAACTGCACAGAATAGACTCCAACTGATGTAATCACATAATTATTCTGCACTGAAAAACATTTTTCCATAAATTATCAGAGAAGAATGTGGTGGGTGAGTTTTTATTTAAATTTCAATCAAGAAACAGAGCCAGCAAACAGAATTAACTATTCTATAAAGATTACAGACAGCTGAGATGGATATTAAAATATAAAGAGAATGAATTTTTTAAGCCAGAGACTAAGAATCTTTCAGAATCATCTCAGACATGTCACCCAGGGGACCCAGGGAGCCACATTACTCATCTGTACGAATGGCTGATGCTTAGGATATTTAAAGAAAGGAAGAGGCAGAAAACAGGGGCATTTAGAAACTGAAAACAGGAGTTAAGAAGGTCTCATCTATCTGACATCAGGTTAGAAAGCCACTTAATCATCCACTGCTGAATCTGGGGTCTGTGTGTGTGTCCATGCACATATATATCTCCTTGGCAAATTTAATTTTTCTTGACTTCTGTCTGTGCTATAGCTATTACCTCACAAACCCTGCGAAAGTCCAAACACTGAATGAAACAGCAAATATATCAAGCAAGATGTGCAGAAATAACTCAAGATATTTAATTACTCCTATGTAATTTATTTCCCTCCATGACAAACATTTTGGTTCAAATTCTTAATATGATAGAGCTCAGCATTCATTTACTTTCAATTGCAAACAGTTTGGAATTTAACCTGCCATAAATAATTCACCATGTAGTTTGTCTCAACTACTGGGGCTATTGGCATTGATGGTAAGGGAGAGGAGAGCACTCAGTGGTACAAGCTATAGCATTTTAAAAAGGCTTTAAAATATATTTCAATGGCTTTTCAAAAGCTGTGACCTGTAAAATTTCAGTAGTTGGGATAGTATTCGTGTGACAATGATAGATAGTTCCATTTCTGCCACTTTTTCAAATTACAGAATCAGTCGAGTCCTTTCAGAGATCAAACACCCATAACCACATAAGAGACAGCACTTCGGGTCAAGATGGGCCACCCCCAAGACAGAGGTCTTCAGTGAATGGGGTTTCTGGTAAAAGTGTCTGCCTTCACTGGGACACTTTATAATCACATGGATTTGGGAAATCAGCAGTCCAAATTTCAACTTACAATGGCACACGCAGACATGGCCTTTTAGAGTGACTACACATAGAAAAATTAGGTGTATACAGAAAAAACCTTTTCTCCTTAAAGGTATATTTGTTAACCTAACCACTAAAGAGAGTTACAATGTATAAGGGAAGCAAGGCAGAAAAACAAAAGCAAAACCACCTCCAGAGCCAGATGATTTTGACTAACTTCTTCTAGAAGCTGATGGATTCTCAGGACACAGTTGCACTCAAAGAAGCCTCCCTGAAATTCTCTGCTGTGCTTTGCTAGAGCACAAGAAATAACTGCCTACAAAGAGACCAGCCAACAGTCATCCTTGTGGGACAAACTCCCACAAGGACAAGCCGAGTGCCAGCAGCTCCTGCTGTATCATGCAGAGGGAAATCCTAGTAGAAAAAAGGTACCTATGCAGAAAGGAGCTCCATCAACCCAAGGTTCCAGTGGCAGAAGTAGCTTCCAGCAGCACAGACCTGAGCTGGGACAAACAGCACAGAATAAAAGCATCACTGACCTTCTAACAGAACTATAATTTTTACTTATAATCGCAAAAAAAGGCAACTCAGCCACACACTTAGAGACCACCTGGTGCACCTTATCTCAAACTTTTAGCAAATGCAACACCAATCACTGAACTCCTCCTTGCTCATTTTTCAACTTATTTGTAAAAGGGTTAGAGGGTTTTCCAGGAAAGGCTACACAAAGAACTTGAAAAGCAGGAGAACATATTAAGAACCATTAGCAAGCTTTTTTAACTGTGACTGTCCTCATTAAGATGGGATACAGGAAAAACCCAAATGTGAGGCAGCTCCAGGCATGCAGTGTTCAGCTGCGATCAGAGCACAGGTCAGAGCTACCAGCGCTCCAGAGAAAGCACACTGCCCTTGTCTGAAGGTGACAGGAACCACTGCTCATCACTCTGGGGGTTTAAAATAATCCAGCATGATCATGCAAGGTTGGTTGAATGCAGTGCAGATTATCACTTCATCAGGAGAATATTTCCTACTGCAGTGGGTTGACCAGGCAACCCAACAAAGCCACTCCTATCACCTCCCTCTACAACTGGGCAGCAGAGAGAAAATACAAAAGAGATTCATGAGTTGAGATAAGGTCCGGGAGAGAAGACTCACCAAATACTACCACAGACAAAATTAATTTGGGATATTAATTAAATTTATTACTAACAAAATCAGAGCAGAATAACGAGAAGTAAAACAAATCTTAAAACGCCTTCCCCTCACCGCTCCCCTCATTCTGGGCTCTATCTCCTCCCTGCCAGCAGCAGAGGGAGACAGGGAATGGGGGTTATGGTCAGTTTATCACACGTTGCTCCGGCTGCTGCTCAAGGAGAAGAGCCCTTTCCCTGCTCCAGCATGGGGTCCCTCCCATGGGAGACACTTCTCCATGAACTTCTCCAATCTGTTACCGCATGGGCAACAGCTCTCCACTAACTGCTGCAACACTGGTCACTCTTCCACAGCGTGCAGTCCTTCAGGCACAGGATGCTCCAGCGTGGGTTCCCCACAGGGCCACAAGTCCTACCAGGAAACCTGCTCTAGCATGGGCCACTCTCTCCATGGGTCTGCAGGTCCATGCCAGGAGCCTGTTCCAGCATGGGTTTCCCACAGGTTCACAGCCCTCTCTCAGGCATCCACCTGCTCCAGCATGGGTCTCCTCCATGGGCTGCAGGTGGATCTCTGCACCCCTGTGGTCCTCCACGGGCTGCCAGGCACAGCTGCTTCTCCATGCTCTGCACCCCAAGCCACAGGGAAACCTCAGGTCCAGTACCTGGAGCACATCCTCCCCCTCCTTCTCCTCTGACCTTGGTATCTGTAGAGTTGTTCCTCTCACATACTGTCTGCACTTCTTTGGCTGCAATTACAGCTGTGCTGTAATTTTTTTCTTCTTAAGTATGCAATCACAGAGGCATTACTCTCATCCTGACTGGCCCAGCCCTGGCCAGAGGTGAGTCTGTCCTGGAGCCGGCTGGCAGGGGCTCTGCTGGACATGGGGGAAGCTTCTGGCAGCCTCTCACAGAAGCCACCCCTGTAGCCCCCCTGCTACCAAAACCTGGCCACACAAACCCAATACACCTACACAGAAAACATTCTTACTCTATTCTGCTCAATACTGGTTTCAGGTTGATTGCTTTTTTATATGTCTTTAAAAGTACTGATGCAGTTGCCTCCCAAACTTCTGCAAGGGAAGTGCAACAGCTTTTACTTTTTTTGTCTTTTGGTCTAAAGTCTTGCATCCCACATGGACCAGGTTCCTTAGGATCAGTATTTTCAGCAAACCAAAGAAGAGTTACTTGCAGTCAACACTACTTCTACCTGCAGAAGGACTAACACCGTACCTTAAATATTTTGTTTACAACCCTAGTCAAATCAGACTGATGAAAATTCTGGCCAAAGCAGGCACTAGGAAAATAGATAGGCATTCCTATCTACAGACGTGAGTTCTGTAACAATAAGCTGAGAAGGAAGGAGATAAAGTACAAGCAAATATGGACTCTCAGAAGTCATGAAGTCAAAGGGCGCAATGTAAATCCTGACTCCTGGCTTCCATGTGTGTCCAGTGCAGACAGGAGGAAGAACATGTATCTGAGATATTCGGTGGTGCTTGCAGTCCAAGGATTTAGGTGAAGGCATCTGGAACTCATTAGCCACACTTGGCCAGCACATACCTGCAGCCATCCAAACTTTTCAAGGGGTGAAAGCCAAAGTTTTGGTGGATGTAGCACACTATAATCTTAATCCACCCTTGACAGCAACAGAGGTAAATAAAACTTCTAGGCCAATGATGTTTCCAATATGATAAAATTAGATTTCATTAGTAAATCTATAATGCTTGAGTTACCATTACAAGCCTCCAGTCTATCAAACTAAATTATGGAATATTACTATTAAGATGGTGCAACAAAAACAAACAAATGTATTTTCAGGGTTAAGAAAAGAGATACTCAAAACATAATCTGTATCAAGTTTGTTGTATTTACTTGAAAAAACAAATTCTTCCTAGCAACTGCTTAAATGAATCTTACAGATGCAACATGCCATATTAGGGGCCTTTGATTAAAAAAATATGGATTGTTAATACTATATTCTGAGTCATCTATTTTCCCATCTGCTAGTAATTCCTACAATATGGACTATCAACAGAATGGCTAACAACAATAATTGCAACAATGGCAATTGCAAAAGGGTGTTGCCCATAGCACTTTCTAAGATTTAACCAGTGTGTGCCTTGGATTGTGTTGTGTGTTAGTGGTCTCAGGTAAGAGAAACTTCTCACTTCCCTCTGCTGAGTAGAGTTTTCTCTAGCACAATGAGCTCCACTGATGGCTTCAAACTCTTTCTTTACTGGTATAAAAAGTTAGATCGGAGTCAGAACCTGAAAGGTACAAGGTAGGCCTTTCTGACCAGCTTCTCTCTGCTGTAAGTTCACACCCAGAATCTGGGACTGAAGAAGTTGTCTCCTGCTCGTGTGCAAGGAAATCCTGCATGGCTACTGCTGTCTGCTCAGCAGCTCCTGTGCAGCAACAGGAGAACTGCTTTATGTTGGCTTATATGGCAAATCCTGCTGACCCTGGACAAGCCATGCCAGGTGATGAGGAGCTGTCTCGGACACCCACTGGCCACACAGCAGCTGTGACTTGCTGCCATCCCACCCCTGCTGTCACTGCAGTGCGCAAATTCAGTCCCAAGAAAATCAACTCTGATGGGGAACGGAGAGAGAGCGTTTATTTCAGGTTGGCTGAAGAGTGAGTATCCTCGTTGCAATGCACAAAGTCACACAAATGTAAAAAAGACCTCATTTGCTGTAATTGTTTTTGACAATTTATGGGAGAGAAGGACTGATAACTTTCAAAAGCCAAAGCCCATTCCACAGGACTGCAGTTATCTGAAGCATTTTGGGGGTAAAATAAGCACATAGCACTAAGAGAAAATTAAAGATGGACAAATTAATGCAATTTTAAAATGTTTCTCCAGGAATAAAATTGCATATAAATTCTCCATAATTAATTCCTATTTTCACTAGTAGAATTCTCTCTGCTCTAACATTAAAACGGAACATAATTTTAGCAACGCAAAGCTAACTCTTAGTCACTATCATCAACATTTTTCAGCTCTAGAAGACTTTGCTCAGCTTCATACAAAGTGACATTTCAATAGAAACCATGAAGGGGGGAAAAATGGTTTTCTATAGGATTAGTGCATATTATCATTTGCATACCTTTTTTGAATACTGCCAGAGCTCTCCTTTAAGCACATTAAATACTGCAAGTACTAAAATTCAAAAATCATGAGCTGAGTCCTTTACCTTCATTAAGTTACCCTTAAAAATTAGATTCCTAAGCTAAGGTGTTTTTACTAGATGGAAAGTGTCCTTTTATTTCCCTTTTCATTTCTACATTATCAGGAGGCAGCTAGAATATAAATATTTCTGCAATTAAAAAAGCTAAAAAAGAGGGGGAAAAAAATCTAGTAGTCAAAAACTTTAACAAGCAATCCTGACTATGGGAACTAAAGTCCAAGGAAAAGCACAGATTATTGTGAAAAGCAATGTAAAATTAGCAATAATGTCACCTTTGCCTGTTGCTATTTTACCCAGTTCCTCAGAAAAACCAGTAAAATAGTGTGCATTAACGCTTCATCAGATCCTAAGCAGTTCAAAGATATTTTACATTGTTTGTACCTATTACAGCAACTGGTGCTCACGTAGCTGTTAGGCACATAATTTTCACTAAAATAAATAAAGCAACATAGAGTTCAAACATGAGGAAATAAATTGAATCAATGTATCTCAAAAACCTGGCAGCCTGTAAACATCCATTAATAAATACCTTTGAGATCAATTCTTTAGCATTTGATTGATAAGCGTAAAAAATAAATTCAATTTAAGTGTACAGAAGGAAAAAATCCCATCATTTTCTCTCTTCCTGTCATTTACACAATGTATATTGTTACACTACATGCTTGAGTCTACTGAAGCATGACACTTTAATTTGCTATCACCTTTTCTTTAGAATTGCATCATCCATCACAGACCTTTTTTAAAATCATTTTTAAAGCTTCACAGGCAAAAAAATCACAGTTTGCAATCCCTTAGAGAAGATCGACGTGGTTTTTTATATACTGTGATTTTCTGTACCAGGAATGTCAAGCTTAATGGTACAGTTTGTCCTGAAGAATGCTATAAATATTTACTGAAGCTCCCAATAGAGTAAATAAACCAAAACTTAGGAAAACCACCCCATCTGGATACTCATCATGATGTTTAAATTTCATTGCAAATATACCCACAGAGTGCTGACGGCAAAGCAGCCACCACACCTGATCTAAAAATATACAGGATTTTCCCCTCCCCAAGCCCTTTCTGCTTTTGGAGAAGAAAGAAGCATGGGAAGAAAAAACAAACAAAACAATCCCCAAAACAATTTTTTCAAGTACCAATCAAAGCTATATAGCTTTTAAAGGAAAATGAATTCTTAAGCAAGAGCTCTTAGTGTACTAAGGAAGCAGAATCAAAGAGGCAGCATTTTATCTTTGTTCATCTGCAGGTCTCTAGGGCAAGTGCTTTTAAAGTGTCTTTCATACTGAGCTCAGCTATCAGCAGGTACATTACAGTGCCCTCACATTCACCATATCACTTTTCAGGAACTGCACTCATCATACAGCTCCATAAACCCAAATCTTACCTTCATATCCACAAGTTTTCTCAAGTTAAGGCACTGCCTCCCTGACATCTGATTCTTCCATGAGAAGAGCATTTTAAAAATACTCAGAAAATAAAAGCATTACATTTTCATAAAACTCTAATAACCTTCATGTAAATGCAAGCTGAATTAAGAACAAAGATATAAGCTATTAGGGATGAGAAACATTTTAAAAAATAAAAACATTGTTAGGACACCCAAACATCCTAATGATAAAATAAAAAATGGAAGATGCTCCTGGTTTTGCTAAAATATTTTGTAAGTGCAAATCTACAACGTAAAGACATAAGTAACACAAAATAGAAACCCTGAGGTTGAAAAAAAAAACACAACTGTATTACAATCTACAAATTCATTAGATACAGAAGTAATATAATTTTTTCCTCAACAGTTCCATTTAAGATAAATTTTAAAGTAGGAAGAAAAATGGAAGCTCATTTAATAATGAGTTTTAACACTGCAAGATGCATGCACAGCAGTAACCTCGAAGTCAAAACCAGACCCAGAAAAGTATTTAACCTGAAGAGCAATGCAAGAGGTTAAAACAATTTTAAACCCCAAATCTTAGGGTCCTAGTGACGGACAAGAGAATCTCAATTCTCCTAGAAGCATAAAATATTGACACTCAAAACTAAAACAATGAAACCCAAACCCAAAATGCACACGCAAATTTGTATCTTATTTGCTGGGAAACCCTGACTTTGTTATATTCTTTCTTAAGAAGAAAATTCAGTTCAGTTTAAAACAATCAATTCCGAAAGGAAAATAACAAATTTTTAACAAATGGAAAAATGACAAACACACTGTTTGCTGGGGTTTATTCCATGCAGAAAGCATTTTGGTAGCCACGTATGAGAGAGTATGCATTTCAACCACTTTTGATACAAGATAAAAAAATCCTGTAGTCCAGAAACTCAGGGCAATTCATAGGCAACAAATGCCAGGTTTATTAATCACCGGGAGAAGGAAGAAAATACAGCAAAAGCAGCAAAAAACTCCAGGAAAACTGAGACATCAGCTGAAAGAGGCCTGCAAAACATGGAAAACTGTAGCATCTGAACTCGCAGCAACTGAATAAAGACTGGGCTAAGCCAAGAGATTTAACTGAGCTCTTAGCCTGAAGAGACTGGCCTCTGTGCCACACAGCACCAAATTTTCTTTTCTGGAACTTTTAAGATCTAAGAGAAGCACTGCCAGCTTTTAAAGAACACGTCTCCGTCTGTAGTTCCTCAAAAATTCTTCATTATTTCGTCAATAATTTTTCCCCCACGCACAACTGCTTGACTACGTGTTTAGTTTGATGTGGTTCACAGTCTTCCCAAGCACTGGAAGAATTCAGCTTGCTAAAAGATTTGGCTCCCAAGAGCAGAGGACAGCTCACGGTGTCCCCTGATGACACAAGGCTACTGTTCCACTCCTGCAGGGTGTTCAGCAGCTCGTCAGCCACTGGGGCTGGAGATTTCATTAGCTTAGAATTATGAAAACTGATTAAAACTGTTTAGAAAACTCTTCTCTTGCCCTCAAGAACTGAACAGATTTTTAAAAATCCCTTTACACCTTAAGCAATAGTTTATTAACTCTTCCTAATGCTGCCTTTTATTGAAGTCTTATCAATAAATCAAACTAACCAGACACATACTGCAGCATTTCAGCTGGTTCATTAAAGTGGATTTAGTGGTTTTTTTTTGTCAAAATGCACATTTGGGAAACACATCTTAAATAAACACTGACTATCAAATAAGATTTAATGAACCCCATGAAATGCACCGTATGATGGACTAAATCTAGTAGATAGCTACTGTCTTGCTTTTAATTCAGACTAAATCAGATCTAAAATAAATAAATACATTAGATAATAATATTAATATAGATATATTATTGTATAAATAAATACATATAAATACAGAAAGGGCCAATCTATCAAATAACACCACTTAGCTAGCAGCTTTTAAATAATATACTATAAACGTGTAGTAGACCACTGTCACTACAAATAATATACTAAGGAATATCCTGAAAATACAGAACAAGATAATCACTGATAATCTGTCATGTCAAAACATATTAATCAAGAATTTCATGTGCCAACGTACAACTAAAAGCAGCACCAAACTAAAAAAACCTGACCACTCTCATGTTAATGAAGAAGAAATCCAGGGTGTATTGACACTGAACAGTACACTTAACCATAACCTAAATGCAGTCTCTCAAATACAATCTACCTTGTGAAAAGTGTGATGCTCACTCTGTATTAGTTTAGAAATTACATTTATTCACTGAACAAGATTCAATGATTCAGTGGCATATTCACTTACTGAGTCCAAAACCACCCAAATCATTTGCCAAATAAATATTATCAAACATTTTGTCTATGACTCAAACAATAGTGCAATCGAGACAAAAATTAGCACAGTTCTTTCTTACCTTCACAGTATTATCTCCTAGGAAGGTCTACAGCATTTGATCTATTTGCTTTCTCACAGAGGACAGAACAACACTAATTTACTTAATTAGGTTTTTCAGATCATAATCTGCAGATACAGTTTTGATTTATTACTCAATGCAAACAGGTACTGTACAAGCCTTTGTGCCAGTGCTGTTAATTAATCCCCATCCAAATTTAGAGTGCTCACTATTACCTTTCTGCACCTCTGGAGTAAATGACATCAATTACCTAGCCCACAACTCTGCAATGTTGCAGGAATGCTGCAAGCTCTGCAAATCCTTATGATGTGACCTAAATCTCAGCAGAATCTTTCTAGCCTCTCTGCTGGTTTTCTAATTCATCTCTTGAGTGACTCTGCAAGGTTCAATTATGCTTCAGTTTTCTAGACTTAAAAACCCGCAAAGAAAAGGAAAATAATTATACAATCTTATCCATTGCATAGTATATCAACAATGAAAAGGGTACCCACACTGCACTTGAACATTGGTTAAGTTCAACGTTCCAGTGCAGAATATGGACAACGTTCAAGTGTCTGTAACTTCAAATCTAAAACCCTCTCCAGAAAAACTGCTGGAAATTTAATCCATCTTTTAAAATTGATTTTGTGTTCATGATTTGGAAACTGAAGTAGGCCTTGTCTATATTATTTCCAACCCTAACTACGAGGGCAGGAAATAATGTGCGTTCCCATCCAGCACATTCCTAGCCCACATAGAAAGCATAAGGAAAACGTGAGCCAGACAAATGCATTCCTCAAATGCAAGGTGTCAGAACTCAAACAAAATTCATGCTCAACACCGTCAGCTGCTATATACTTAACAGGCTCAGCTTTAAATAAAATTATGTGTTTCAGAACTGCACTTTCAGAAACAATTAAAAGCCAAAGAAAATCTTATTTCAAGTCACAGTGCCTTGTAAAAGCAGTTCCATTGCTTTGACCATCTTCATAGCAGTGCTTTTCCAAAGCAAAGATGAAAACATAAATGTTGAGGTTATTAAATGCTATCCCAATTTACGTAGAATACAACATTGAGGTTTCTGCTTACAGAACATCTATTCCTCAGTTTGAATGTTCTCCTGCACTCAAAGACACTGAAGAGAGACAAAGTACAAATTAATAGGACTGGTCACATATTGTCATTGTTCAGTTTGTAAGAATAGAGAGCATGTGAATAACCCACATCACTTGACAGACTTGTTGGATATGCATGAGCATAAACAGATGATGCAGGAAAACATAGGTTTAGTGTCAAAAAAACTGCATATCTGTCCTGGACTTTTAAAATTTTAATTTCACAATGCACATGGATTAGTTCTTGATCCAGTTACTGCACCTCTGGAAGTGGGCACTAGGATTCACTGCCAAAGAAAAACTACTCCCAAAAAGACATGTAAATATATAGCACACACTCCTGAATTGATGCAAATGAAACTCACCTTATGTGGCAGAAGGATGCAGGACTAGGGGGTGAGGGGAGAAATCATGAGTATCTTTATAACATCTATATCCTGTCCCAAGCAGAAAACAGCACCACATCAAATAATTTAAAACCTGGTATTAACATTCAGCAACGAATCCCAAGAACCAAAAAATGTAATGATTTAAAGAGTCCCCAGTACTAGTCTCCTCTCTCCTTTTCACTCCAAACAGAGAGATGTATTTCCACTTGCAAACTCAAATGATTTTCTAGGTAGATTCTACTGGTGACAGAGAAGTGGCTTCTGGCTTTAAGTCACCGTCTTCTGAAAAGCTGTCACAGCTTTGAAAACAAACTGCCTTGGCTGAACTACCACAAATATTGAGTAGTGGACTGACTAGCCAGTTCTTTTCTCCCAGAATAAACAAACTGCCAGCTCAAGTTTGTATGGGGAAAAAAAAATATACTTCTTTTTCTGCTTAATGTCTTTGAGAATTGCACTGCTGCTGACACAGCTGGAGACTTTGCATTCTTCTGGTCTGAAATCAGAGTGCAATCAAAGACTAGATGTCCCAGAATCCTATCATCACAGAAGTTACACTAGCAATTTAAAAATGCTATAGCCATGAAAAAAGGCAATGTTTTGTTGGGTTTTTTGACAGCACTGAAAAGGTAAGGCTTTCATTATAATACTCCTATTTCAACTCACACACACATGCGTGCACAAAGTTGAAATTCCAAATGCTGTATAAGCTACCAGAATTCACAATGCTGTATAATCAAACACACTAGAGAAAACAGAGAATAATGTAAGCAAACTGTTTTGTTGCAATGAATGTCAAATTCACCAAAGGCTCCATTAAAAGGCACAATGAATGTGAGTAATGATTCAAAATATTTTAAAATCCCAGTTACGAAGAGGTATTTTAAAGTAGCAACATAACCATGTTGCACACAAAACCCCCTGTGGGACTGGTCCATCACTTTCATTACTGATTCTGACTTTATACTCTCATTCTTGCAGTCCTCACCCATTTCAACCTCAGACACTTTCCTCTTTCTTCCATCAGTATCTCTAGTTGACTTAAATACAATCTTATAGACATACCTCATTCTTTTGGGTTTTGATATAAATATCTCCAAACATCTTCCATTCTGGGAGTTTGTGTTTATGCCACCTGATGGCCTGTATTGCACAGGGAATCCTAGTAATTATGAACTAAATGCCTGCTAACGTGGTTAAAGATGATGTTGCTAGAATGCCAGTCACATTTAGCAGACCCTGGCCACTAGAATATTAAGAGCCAAGGGGTATTTACTGTAATTTAACAATTTCTCCTACTTCACCAAATGTATTCTATTTATACTATCCTAAGCAGAATCACAGGCCACACTAATTTGCCTAGAAGCAGCAACATTGCAAAACTACAAGGTAATTTAAATTAATCATAATAATCTGCTTAATTATGATGAAAATATTTCACCTCTTTTTCAGCAATAGAATGCAAAATTTTGAAAGCAATATAATTTGAAAATTGACAAATTTGCTATTTAATGTTGCCATAACAACCATAGAAAATTGTGTAAGAAAATACCAAGCAATAAAGGATGAAATGCCATAGAAACAGATAAGAATAGAACAAGTTGTGTCAGTACTAGCCGTAAGGAAAATTTTAGGCACAGAAAAGCTCATGGATAGAATTATAAGAAGGTGGAGAAATAGAAAAGGGCAGTGAATGTTGAGAAATCAAAAACGTAATTGTATGGCATAGTGCCAGCGTTCTCCAGCAGAGATTACATGCAGATTAGTTGAAACCTCTAAGAAAACTAAAACACATTAGACAAAAATTCAGCAGAGATTATGTCAGAGACTTGTTTTGCTTTTTGTTTTTTTAAAATCTCTTGCTTATAACAATACTGCTGCAGTGTTGCACAATATAAATAGTCAAAAGCCCTCAAAACCTGAACACAGTAATAGCTAAATTGCTGCCAGTTCTACACGGTTTTCTACAATTCCCTCCAGCAGAAGGAACTAACAATTGACTTAGGAAGTTATGAAGGAATTCAAATGTAGGGAATCTATTTTCCTGCAGGTCAACCCACTACTGCACTGTATAATAAATGAAAACATGAGATGATATCACTTCATCTCTGCTCCTCACCTTTCCAACGACCTTTCAGAGGAAACATCCTGGAGCCTGAATTTTGTTTAACATGGAAGTCACACAGGTTGGGTAATATGACATTCCTACCTATGAGCAAAACATCTTTAATGCATTTATTTCTCCTAAAATAAATGTTATACAGAGATCTCTATATCAAAGCTAGAATCTACACATAGGCCAGTCAAAAGCAAAGTCTTGCATACAGTAGAAGAAATAATACATTTACAGAACTAATAAAGTCAAAATTAAACCTCTCTCTAGTAAAATTTCACTTTGGATGTTATCCACTGCCTCGTATTGAGGGCATAATCAAAGCGAAACACTTTCTTTTCAAATCTCTCTTGTTTCAAAGAAGGACAAAAAAGCAGATGGGATTAAAATGGAGCTCAAACCAAAGACAGTATATTTAGATTTGATTCAGCAGACATATGGAAACCATTACATAAAGAAGGGAATTGTTGAATAAAACTGTTCAGGTGAGGTGCAACTTAACGACAGACTGGACTCTTGGGAGCAGCATAAAAAATTACAGAGACGAAGGAAGTAGCTTCATTCTACACTAAATCTTAATCTAACGACACGAGGTAGCCAGAAGGGTCAGTCCTGCTGTGTGAAACCCTCCAGGCTCCTGACCACTTCCCTGCATGAGATCCACCAATTCTGCACCTGCAGAGTGAGCTAGGAGAGATGAAAGAGGAGGACAAGGGGGTGCTGAACATTTTTTAATTGACTCAGCTCTGGCTACCACGTTGCTGCTACGACTGATACATGGAGAGAAACAGAAATGAGCCGGTGCCCTCTTCTGCCGTGCCTCTCTCTTTCCACTGCTCCCATCTCCTGAATAAGCCTTAGATATGCCACCCATCTGTCCCTGGTTCCAAGTTACAGAGGCCACCATCAACCTTTAGCAGTCCAAAGACAACAGCTGATTATGGCCCTCTGATTATGAACCCATACTTCCGCATAGGTGTCATCTGGATCCCTCTTCCCAGAGGCAAATTAGCAGTGGTAGTATTGAAACTTGGAGCAAACTGACCCCTTTGAAGCCTCCACCTCTGCTGAATTTGGACAACAGGACTCAAAAGTTATCAGGACAAACTGCACAACCACAGAAGTTTAATTTCCTCAAGAAACAGACAAAAGGTAAAATGCAGCTAGATGTCACAAAAATAATATTTTTACAGGGTAATTACAAATTGAAAACACCAATATGATTAAATGTTAACAGAAAGCACATAGTAAAAACTGAGTATTCCATTCTGGATGAGTATAGGGTGGGGGCAGATCATAAAAATCTATGAAAGATGGCTGTGCTTTTATGACAAAGTGAATAAAATTGATTTTATACAGTACAACTACTAAATCGTATAAAATATTTCCCCCAAAGCTCTGGCAACAGGATTAGTAGTTTCCTTCAAATTTAGTCTGCGTGCAGAACTGTAAACAAGGAATTTAAATACAACAGTGGGGGATTCTTCAGGGCTGGGGTCAACCAACACAGCAGTTTTTCTTTCCCTGGTATTCATGGCACTTTAGAAGAAAAGCAGAGATGGTGCAACCTCAGCACATTTTAGGATTCATGATATATTTGACAGTGAAATAACAAGACCAATACCAATACCTATACCAAAAAAAGACAGGGCATTTGAAAACCCAAAAAGCTCTAAGTGAAAATTTAATACCAGCAAGCAAAACTTTTGCATCAGTTATTTCCTCTGGGTTTAGGAATAGGAGACTTGGAATACGCAATTCTAAGCTTTTTTCTTCCTTTATAGTATTTTTGTAAGTGCCAAATGCCCGCTGCAAATGTTTTGTTATGATCAGCCGTTATTGTCAATAGGCTACACAACACATGCTTTTGAAAAACCTTTTTATAAAGCTATCTTACAATATAAACTATTGCAATATTTTCTAATGTTCTTATATCTCTTCCTAATATAAACTAAAAATATTATGAGAAAAATTAAAAGGGAATAAAAACAATAAAAGAAGAATGTAGTACCACGGATTCTTTCATTCTCTCTATAAATTCGATCTTCTCACATTTATAAAAAGAATGTGAATTAGGCCCAATAGTGGATGTAGATGGGGACCTACTCAAATACTTCAGTTATACAACAATGAATTTTAAAGCACATACTCATCAATTGTCCTTCTGAAAAGCCTTCACACCCTTGAAGAGGAAGAATCACTGTTTTTGGAGAAAAAGTTCCAGATGTCTCCCACAGCCCTGGCTTTATCTTGCTTCAGTGCTACTACTGAGGCTCTGACCTGTGTTTAATTACCTGCCCTTGGACGCATCTGAAGCATTCAAAACATCTCAGAAAAGCCTCCAGACCCTTGGCAGCACATCTTCTTACCATTGTGCAAAATATTACTTTATCAAAACCATGAGAAATTTAAAAGCAGTACACGAATAGCAGAGTCCACAATGGTGGACTATCACTGTTGTGACAGCACTGATGAAAATGTTACAACAATCTTAATACTTCAACAAAAATGTTTTCATTAAAATGTGAGGCAATTACCAATTCACTTTTTACCACGGATTTTGATTATCATCGAAAACAACACAACTAATTACAATAACAGCTTAAGTCACAATTACAGTCTCACTAGGAAACATTTCACCAGAAAATAGATGTTTATTAGGAAATCCTCTGTGCTATTGACTAAAAGGTATCTCTGGATCTAATGAATATAAAAAATGGGGGGAAAAAATCTGCAGGTATTGCAAAGTAAGATACCACACAGCCTACTCAAACTCTCCAAATACTGAGATTCTGCAACACTGCAAGAAAAATCTATCTTACTCCTGAAGTAATGATAATTTTACTGATAAGGACTACACTGCAGCATTGAGTTATACTTCACGCTATGCAACATGTAACACTGAGGTCAAAATGTGTTACTAAAATGACAGGCTAAGATTATTCCCAACCTGAACTGGCAAAACAAAGGCACTGGGGAAAGGGGAGGTTTTCACTCACCATCATCCACCAGCCCAGTACATGGTCCAGGACCATGCAATTTCTTATCACAGGACTTACCCTGAAAGGCAGATGGCTTTTCACACAGCAAAGTCTGATGAGCAGTCAAATTGTATTTAGATTCCCTGTTATCACAATGTCATGACATACATGCTAATTTAAAGGATTCAACTAATTTGAGGTGACTGCTTCAAAAATTTCAAAATCAGAACAAGTCTCTGACAGCTACTGTCAGTGACAAAGCTCTGACTGAGCATGGCTCGGCTTAACCTTTAAATATTTATACTCCAAAAGTAAGATAGCACTTCTTCACATAAAACACCCACAGACCAAAACCAGAACCCCTTCTCTACTCAAAAGATGAAGCTGCCTTGTACATCCACTCAAGAAGGAAGAACTAGAAAGGAAATTTCGGCAAGAAGGAGTCAGGAAACTCTCCATTAATTATTTTGATGACTGTCCATCTAGATCCTAAACCACCAGTGTCAGCATGAGCCTTTGGTAAACCAAAACCAATCTTCTTAAGACATTTACCAAACTCCTGAGCGTCTCCTGTAGATCTCTCTAAACTGATAAAAAGTCCTGCTGTAGTTACGGCAAAATTCTCTCTTGCTGGCTTTGCAAGCAGACATGGCTGTTACTAACAAAAGTAATAAAAACATCATTTTGACTCTGCACTTTTGTCCTCTTAAATCAATACATACTTTTTTTTACATACATATATAGTGAATAGTCAACAGCAACCACCACAGCAAGGAGAAAAACTCCCTTAAAGAATATATCAAGCATGTAAGACATTATTCCTACACAAAAATAGAGATTACATGTTCATGAATGCATTGAACACAGCAAATGAGCTGTGATCATGGACTGCTTGGCACCAAATACCACGTACTTAGATGAGTACAAGGAGAAGCAGAGCATGAAGCTTGATGGTATAGTCAAGATAAAAAAAAATACAAAACTACTCCTAAAAAACCCATATGGATAAGCCAGCACGCTTTCACTTAAATACCTCACACTTACTCAATTGATAACCACCTGCATACAAAGTTCTTGGCAGCTTCAAAATAATTTTTTTTTTTTTGTTAAAAAATAAAATATTCTTCAAGGTATTTCCCATCACATCAAGCACAAACATGCTTCCATTTAACTTCAGAAATGGAATGTGTTGTATTTTAATCTTTCACTTTTACTCAGCTGAAGAAACTTGTATTGTTGATAAAAAGAGGCAAACCAGATCTTACTTAAATTATGATTTATGCTATATGTTTATATATTCTCAGGAATGCTGCATTCCAAATTGATAGGTACTTGGTTTTGTGGATAATTCCATTTGTTTTTTTTTTCTTTTTAGTTTGGGTTTGGTTTTCGGGTTTTTTTTTTTAATGCTTTTAATGCTTTTAATGCAGTTAGTCCTGCAAAAGCAGCTAGCAGGATCACCAGGCTCCTGACTCAGTAATTTCATATATCAGGCGCTCATTTCAATTTTTAGCTGAAAAACTCTCGTATGCATTCCATAAATCAAGGTCTGGGAATAGCGGCATTCCCACGGCTTTGGCACCAACACCCATTTTTCAAAGGGGACTGCATATTCCCAGTTACATTCCGAGACCCTGCTCATACAGCTGCTGCTGAATGCATGTGAACCTCTCTCTTCCAGGGCCTGGCCAGATCCCAGCAGTGTATGGACGTACCAGCTCCGGGATGGACACGTGCAGGGTGGGTGGGCAGCTGCTGCAGGTCACCAGGGACTGCAGCAGCTCCAGTGCCACGCGGCCCAGGAACATTCCACCATCTTCACCCGCTTTTTGAGATGGGCTTACAATGTACAGCTTGGACCTCTTGCTTTATTTTCCAAATTAACAGAAGGATTACCACGGAGCAAGCGAGCAGTGGAGTTGTTCGCAAGCGGGTTCCAAGAAATTAATACTTTTGTGGATCCAAAGTTAGCAGGATAAACTACACAAACAATGAAGTCATTTACAGTAGAAAATAAGATTAAGGAACAAAAATACAGACAATAGGAACCAGGATTAGTTATGTAGCAGTAAACAAGAGGAATGCAAAATCATGAAAAGAAGTAAGGATATCTTTAAAAAAATAAGCAGCAATCTGACATGAAAGTAATTTCAAACATTATCACATTCCCATAACTACAACCAAACCAGCCCAGCAACACCATGGTAATACTTCTTCCTCATCTGGGAATTTAACAAGCCTAAGTCTAAAACAGATAATGGGATATAAACAGAAGATTAAGAATTATTCCCTCATGCTGATTCACTGGTCAGTGTTTCTGGGCTTGCTGAAATTCTTGTCCTTCCTCTACATAAAATCAAATGGCAAAAGGAATTACCCAGTTATTCTGTGTCAGCATTCTGAAATTTCTCCCTCAGGAAACATGGCATGAGCACAAAGCTCAGCAACTTGCTTCCAGTGACTGCATTTTAATATGACTGGCTACTCTTTGCAGGCCTGCTAAGGCATCTCTCTTCAATTCCCAGTCACTTCTGAACAGAGTGAAGATGATGATACTCTCACCAAAAAGCATTTCCAAGTACATTGCAATCTACAGAAAATGTATAACTAAACAATCTAGTTCTTTACATTTCACCTGCATAGAAATATTCAAAATACCAAAGTATAGATATTCCTTGTTTCATGTGAATTCAGCAAGGTAAATTTATAGTATTCCAAAGGGACTGACTTTAGAGCATGGACCTAATTTTCTTTAAAAAAAAACCAACAAACCAAAACCCATAACCAAACAACACAAAACAAAAACAGAAAAAAACCCACCCTCCAAAAAAAACCTAAATCAAACCAAAAAACACCCCAATCCTCAAAAGAAAACAACCCAAAAAACTAAACCCTACATAACCCCCAAAAAACATCAAGAGCCAATCAGATATCGCCTTTGAAAGTACTATCTTAAATTTTATGTACCCCTGTAGCTTTGGACTACTTTCATTTTTGAAGGCAAGTATAAGGGATTTCCCTTAAAAATATGAAAACAAAGCAGCCTACTTTACTGCAGTTCTTTTCAACTTAACTCCTCCCAAAATACACATGGTGTGAATAAAAGGATGCTAATCTCGGAAGACGGAAGACCACGGAAATCTCCATGGTTCAACCAACTTCCACAGGCTCTGCCCTAGACTAGTCAGATGCATGGTTTACAATCCACTCCTGCTCCATTGTGGGAGGATGGCAGGGGCCTCAGGACAGGTCAGAGGTGCAGAACCATGAATATCAGAACGAATTCTGCATCCATTAAACTTTCATGACCGTGTACAGTGGAGGAAATTTGCCGCCACCATACTACATGAAGAATTTCCAGAGCAAGAAATTCAATCCACTAGTACAAAAGTCCATTCCCTTTCAGGTATTATTTCTGACGCTTTGAACTGTTGCTCGGTACCGTGGCTGTCAGTGGAAGTTCACCTTAATAACAGATTGCCTCACAGGCTCTCTAACTACTTTTTTCTTCCTTAAACCTATGCCATAAAATTGTACATCATATATATTTTATTTCTATTCAAATTCAACACTAGGCATGGGAACATTTTTCTATGCTGCAGGTACTTTTGTAAAAATCTGTGAGTAGTTTAATTTAAAAGCCATGGACAGCAACCTAAAGCAATTTTTGACCATGCAAAATGTTTTATAAATAGTTCCATGTGCGCTGTTCATCTGGAGTCTCACTAGAGACGAATAATGACCTTGTATTTCATTCTCATTTACTCTGAATTAGGCAAACCTTGTGGTTTTAATTACAAACTTAATACACCTGGCATGGTCTAATTACAGAAAACAAAACATCATTTAAACAAAGGGTGACCTTGAACTTAGTCTATCAAAATAACAGTTAACTTTAAGTTTTCAGTTCTTAACAAACTGCCAAGACATGCAATAGCAATTTGCCAAATGTGATCATACGCCTTTAGAGCAACAGACTTACTGCATTAGGAAACATCTGTACACACCCTTTATGGCCTTCCTCATTATTAATGCAAATCCCTCTTATATTTCAAGAGTGCTATAAACAGTTCTATAGGTAAATACCAAGTTCACACTACTGATATGTTTAATGTGTTAGACTGTACTAAATCTAGATTTGACAAGCAGCAGCCTTTTGAAGCTGAAGCAACTTTTTTCAGAAACTTAGTGATTTTGTATGAGTATTGCAACTAGGAACAAAGGCAAGATGAAGCTATAGTAATGACGACATGCTGCAAAAGAGACAACAAAGGACTTTGATAGCAGAAATTTAAATAAATACATTAGGTATTCCACTGCTGGAAGATGGTTACTTGCCTGCTTTAAACTAAGTATGTGCTTAAATTCCTTCTTCAGTTTTGTGGAAGAATTTCAGCAACAGATTGATTTTGGAAGAATGCTTCAATATAATAGTGAATGGTCTTCACGTAGCTGATAGAGTTTTTTTATTCCTAATTGTGACCAAGTAATGCTAAGAAGTATATTTAATAAAGCATCTGGGATTTAAAATCAACATAATGCAATGCCCACACAAAACTCAATAAAGCCTAAAATTTCTGTAATACAACCAGATCACATATCATTTTGCATTATATATCTTTTTGACATTGCAATTTCATTTTAGTATGGGAATAACTTAAGTACACATTCTCCTCAAAAGATTTCTAGTCATTTCCTTGTACTTGTGACTTTGGTCATCATTACAGCCCTAGAGCTTCCCATCTCCACATGCCAGAATAGCAAATGTACAGTGCATTCGGGGTAAACAATGTCAATAACAGCATGAAGGAAAGACAGGAATTAAAACCTGAGCATGCTCAGCAAAGGTCTCCCAAACTACTGGCTAATTCACAAGCAGCTGCCTTTGAAAGATGCACTCCCAAAATACTTGTCTGTGCTCTGTATTGCCGACCACAGCGTGCTTCTAAAAGAGAACACTCCAGGGCACCAGGGGCAGAGAACTTGGTTATTAGAAATTTTGACAATGTTTCAGCACGAAAACAGATTGCTGTCTTTGCTGACACAGCCAATGTTTTGAACACAGATGACAAGAAGGAGTGTTTTGCAAATATACCAAGTCTGAATGGGTTGATGCTTGTTGAGAAAAATAATTCTTCATCCATCAACAGATTGAAGAAATTCATATGAAAGTATTCCATATAGATAAGCAAATCTATTCCAGGTTATCATGAATGCTGACAAACATCTACCCCTTAATTTACTTGGCTAGCAAAATAAGAACAACATTTATTGTCTAAAGGGGAAAAGAATCCCACACTTTTAAAACCCAAGAGACAGAAATCAATAAATATATTAAAATAAAAGAAAGAGTAAAAAAGATTTTACAACATTAAACATATCTGTAATAGATGGTGACTAAACAATTATATATGTCACTTCTTATTTAACTGAACTACAAAAGCATTCAAACCAAGACTCCCTTGCCTGGCACATACACAGTCCAAATTGCCCAGGAGGGGAGTCGATCCAAATGAGATTTGTCACGAAGTAGTACATCATTAGAAAGTGAAGATGAGCTATATGGGAGTGAGCAGAATTTACCCTTCAGAAGAGACCTGATGGCAGGACTCCTGAATCTTCTTCCAGCTCTGCTGTGAACTCCTTGTGAAATCACACACTTCCTGTGTGTCTCTGCCACCATTCTCCTGAGAACAACATTTATTCATTTTTTCCATTACAAGGCTATAATTAAGAAAGCCTTGAATAAATACTCAGATCTGAATCCTTCTCAATGTGGTCAGTGAACCGAAAGGTCTCTGTCACTGCAATTAGATTGTTTTAGCTCTACCAGAAAACCCCGTTCTCACAACTTAGGATATGCCAAACACACAAATATGGCACCCACTAACATTCCACAAAAATAGTGTGTCATAGCTTCATAGGGTTTTCTCTTCAGACCTGGCATGGCTATGCTACTTTGAAATTAGAACAATCCTGTCCATCAAACAATGCTAGTGACATAAACAACATAACCTGGAGCAAAATAGGCATATTACATTAGCACAGAGGAAGAAAACCAGCACCAGCAATTAAAAAGGTAATCTGGAGAAAAAGCCTTAACACTATGCAGGACAAAATGCTCTATAGCTGAATTTTCACAAATTCTGAAATGAATGGACAACAAAGACTTAAGATAAAGTTCATTTGCAAGTTGAAAATTGTAACAGTTTTTCCTGAAGAGAATTTCCCTAAATAGGAAAATCAAATCAAAATCAAAATCACCATTTCAGAAGCACAACAATGGCAAATTAAGATAATCTTTTTGTTCAATTAAATCTGACATTATTTAGTCTCTGAACAGTTCAAAGCACATAGTTAATTATTTTATAGCTAGAATGACAGCACAATATACTCATCAAAAATATTGTAAGGCAAATCTACAGTGAAAATAAGAACACAATCCTAAAAATCAGTGCAAATTCATGTCTACTGTCTTCTTTTGTACTAGAAGCTAAAGATAAGTTTCAAAGACTGTTTCCTTAGGTTGTCATTCATATTTCTGGAGTGAATTTAATTAACCTCTCTCAATATATGTACAGTACAAAACACTCCCTTCTTTCAAGCCCTTAATATCAGCCCTAAGACATCACAATATAGTCCAAGCAGAAAATCATCCACTATAAAAACGCATTCCTCCAAACCACTGAATTACATGAATGAAACACTGAGACTGAAGATAATGGTTCCATCCATGCTTCCTGCACTACACAACTATTTTAATAACCCTGGCAGCATCCGCGAGGATAAATTCCTTGCTATCTGCCAGTGGTTAGCCTCTTCCTTCTGTGAGACCAATAATTTCTTTACGTGGTATCTTAAAACAGTTCACACATGAAACAACAAAGGGGTTTTGACTGGTTTTTAACTTTGAAGCATTTTGTCTTTGCGTCCAAAACGAAAGACTCTGAGCTCAGCATTCTTTTCTCTGGGTCTGTCTAGAATCCATTTAATGGGTAGGGAGGGAAAGTAGCCGCTTCGAGAAGATGACACACAGACCAGCTGATCTCCTCTGGCTGCTGTCAAGGGGTTTACAAGGATTTTCACAAGGGTTTCCTGTGGTACAATTACAGAACGAGGGATGGCTTATCACAGCTTAAAATTAGTGGCCTGATGACAGGTGTCCTATTCCTGGAGAAGCAGCTATTCGCACCTGTGAATGCTCATGAAGCAAGGACAGAATTGACACATGGGGGAACAGATCATATTCTTGGCAGCCACTGACAACCTGGTTATTCTCCAGGGACCTTCGGAGTAGACATGAACACCAAACCTTTTTAATAGTTTCTGGGGTGGGTATTTATACAGTCACGTAGATATTGTTTTAGTTTTGCAATATTGTCCCTAAGACAAACACGTAAGGGAAGATTTAATAATCTATATAAATTGAGTAAGTTATTCCTCCTTGGACGAGTAAGAATTGTTGAGGATTGTTCAAAGAGCTATAACTAGGCACATCATCATAAAATTTTAAACTCAAGATAAAAAAATATTGTTTAGCTTTCAGATATATAAAACTGTGACAGGGCCCCAAGGAAAGTGATGGAAGTACCTTCAGTTCAGACATGTTAAGCTAGTCTGGAAAAAGCATTTAGTAGCACATTTACTTTAGTAGGGATACAGAAAAAATAATTCAGTAAGTAATTTTTATCTCCTATTTTTCAGATTAATAGTAGTCTGGACAAGAACTACCTTAGTAAATAAAAATAATATAGTAGTTCACAAAAAAAAGAAACTACTGGAATCAATATCCAGTTGCTAATTTACTTTAGAACAACCTCCTACATGCACTCACATTCAAATTACCATGTCAACACAACCCAAGTATAAGAAGCTCAAAAACCACTGAAAGCATAAAGCATTGTTTTCACAGATTTGGATATTGCAATGGATATTACCAGTGGACTTGTGCAGGTTTGTGACTCTATATTTTCTTTACATTATGTTTCATTTAAAACATAATGGGAAAGTGAAGCTCAAGTTTATCTGAAATAAAAATTTTGGAAGATCACAAAAAACCATGACATTCTACATAAGTCCTCTTTTACACCCTTTGCAAGGAAACCATCCACTCACAGTATTTCTGGACCTCTCTGCTTTTGATTTGAAGGAGAAAAATAACTTGCACAATTCTTTCCCAATGACTTAAAAAGACAATATTTCCAGATTGTTTTCAAACACTGAAAAAGATAAGGTCAGAAACCAATGATCCTCAAGTAGCAGTGTATTCAGGTACATGTCTTTGGAGAAATTTTGCCTGCTCACAAGTCAGCAGCAGAAGCAAGTGTCCCTCAAATACAAAGCATTTTCAACATAACCCTGTCTACTCACAACTTAGCAGCAGATGCAAACTACTCTTGAGATCCTGCTGACTTGCCACATAACTGAAGGTAGACTCTTGACTAAGTAAGTGCTATTATAAACACAAGTTGTAAATTACAGCTTAATAATGCAGACAAGCCAACTTAATGCCTTGCTGAATTAGAGGTAGAAACCTGGTATTTTCAAAGAAGGAGGATGAGAGGGTCAAAGAATGCCAGCACAAATTTTCAGAGAGGTAAAGCCAGAGACCAGCAGACACCTTACAGAAATAAGAAAGTTTAAGTAGCTGATAGGTACAAATTACTGGCAGAAAAAATCTCGTATTAGAATTAAGTTTACACATCTTCAGAATCCATACCAAAAAAGGCAATAAATTGCAGTTGACACAGATCAATTTAATGCAAAATATTTGATCTTGCCTTTCATTCATTAACTGTTATCACACAATGGCGTGCTGAATGGAAAAGTGGAATGAAGAGACCAAAAAAAGTGAATCTGTTTGTATACTAGCAAGAGGAAACAATTAAAAAACAATAAAAAATATTTCAAACAAGGGTTGCAAATGCTATCATTAGTCTCACACAGGAAAGTGTAAAACAAGTTTTGACTCAGGTTTTTACTTACGGAGTTACCAGTGACTGGGATTTGACACCTATTACAACAGAAACAAAGTAGAGTCTCAAAAAGACTCCAGCCACCTTCTTCCCAATTTCAAGAGAAATCTTCTTTCTATTCTTTCTTTTTTAATATTGAATGGATATCCAAAGAATTTTAGTTTTAACCAAAATACCAAGAGCTGCTGAAATAAGAGAATGTGAATGTTTTCTGTAGTTGTATTAACATGTAGAAATATAACTCAATATATTACACCAACTATTTACCTCCACAACTCTGCTTCTCTAATATGGTTACAATTAGATTGTATTCCCATGGAGAATAACCGCAGTCCACTAATTTTGAATGCAGCTGAAGTTTTTCCCTTCATCTTTGTCCCAGAATGCCTTACTACTGAACAGAAATCCCTGTTCTTCTAAATGCCCAGATAGGAAATCAAAACCATAAACCTGGCAGTGAAAAAGAACAAGCGCTACAGTTTCCAATGTTACCAGAAGACTTGCAGCCTCATGGTGGTTTCATTATTTTCATTTTCTTGCAATAGCGTGTGAAATTAACAGCCCCAAAACTTAACTGAGTGGTTGTTATGTAAAGAACCACACATAGAGATGCAGGATTCTTCAGGTAGAAGTTCCTTCTGAATTTATGTTTTCTTGTCTCTTTAATTCCTCTTACTTCATTAAACTAGTGGATGTAGAAGTATCCTTCCTGAAATTCGCTGTTTAATTCCCAAAGAGCTTTTTTCTTTTTTATAAGAATATACACCACCACCTAAAATAAGTTATTGAGCAGTGGCCAGAACACCTTTGAAATGTGATGCTCTAGGCATACACATTTTTTTCTTTTTTATGGAAGTTGCATATGTGAGGTACCAACTGGTAAATGTGCATCCTTGGTCCCTCACATGGACTTCACGTGGTGGTAGGACTACACACATAAATGTAATTTCTTGAAGAAGTTCCATTACAAGCTGAACCCAGCAGCTGACTGCTGAAGAAATGTAAAACTTTGAGGAAAACAGTGACTTTAGAACCACTCAAGCTGAATCATGCACAGAAGCCCTCAGTGATGGCATCGTGCTGACAAAAAGCACATACAGAATTTACTGGGACAAACGTGCAAGTCTCAGGGATGGACACATTTCTCACATCTCAAAGCACGTTTGTGCTCATGTGGATACACGGGTCACACCCCTAGCCCTCTTGCAGTAGATCCTGACCCAGCACACTACTGCACTATTTCCTTGGGGGGAAATCATTACACATACAAGCGTTTTTGCCACCTGTTTAGGAAAAGAAATAACCTGATGTCTCAGCCCAGGCCATGTGTGACTTTGGTAAGAACACAGGCAGGGTGAATTCCTGGCTTGATTCACACTCTACAGGAACCACATAAAATGCAAACTTACATCGTTTTTTCCAACATAAAGAAAGCCAGTATGACTCAAAATGTATTTTCCCAGATATATGGTAACCACTAGAAATTATTATTTTTAGTAAAAGAATTAAAAAATTGAAGGAGAGAACATGCAGCCATAATCTTATAGAGATGAACCACAAGGGGATGTACTGAGACATTAATGTAACATTAAAGTCTCAATAAAACACTGGCTCATTAGATCAGCCAGAAAACCATTACACAATTCAGAAATTTTGCTGAAGAATACAATGAAACCAGTTCCAGGAGCAAGGTGTACTCCTAAAGAGTTCCTAAAGCAAAACCGCTATTTTTAGTTTTCAAAAAATTATTCCAGTCAAGGGGAAGGAGAATTCCTGCTCAAAACACAGAGGATGAGTACAAAACTGGTCACCACCCACGGAAACTGACTTGGCTCTGTGTGGACATATACTGAACTTTGTAACACTTTTTGGTAAGGGTGTTCTCTGAGGATCAGGGTAGGATCAGGAGACTTTCAACAGTTTAGACGAACACCTAAAGCATCAGGCAGTCCAAGTCCTGTGACTTTACAGTGAGCCTGTAAACCCCAAACATTGTTATGGAGAAGTGGAAGAGATTCTAGAATAAGAACTGCCTTCATGAAGTTAGGGAAAACGTAGATCTTTTGGCTACCATAACTTTCTGAGGATTTGCAAGAAGAAGATGAGTTTAATGACAGTGACTAGTGGATTAAAGATGTATCCAAATGGAACTCTGTGGAATAAACCAAGACCAAAAATGTTCATTCACTTGATAAAAAATATTTCTTCTTATCAGGAAAAACAGGCCCACTGTTTTAGACTCTTCGGGTCCCACAAGACTGGCTCGAGTATCTTTCTGAAGCCTACTTACAAGTTCTCCAGTCACCATTACCCACTATTGTGAGGGTTCTCAAGAAAGAGACAGTCAATACAAGTCTTATACTAAATATATCAATTCCATATATGATCATGTTTTCCACACAGCACAAAGATCTCACATCTCCTTGTTTGTTCACACAAATTATTGTCTTGGCATATTCTTGGTGTTCTTAGCATACAGAGGCTTAGACTGTTCCTAATACTCATTGCCAGGGTGAAGAACGTGGTAGGATGGACCAAGTGGGATCAATTGCTTCAGACACGACTCTGTCTCGGGTGTATCTGAACAAACCATGTGTCTGCCCAATGAGCTTCACCAGCCATGAAACATTCACTAGTGTACCTACTTGCCAATCATCTAGCTGTTGCGAAATACCAAGAAGGCTCCAAGCCAGGTCTGACTTGATCACAGTTCTGAGGATAGCGAGTCACTCCACTAAAACAGCCAAGAAATGCAATCAGGCCACCCTGAAGCTCTTGTACTGCAGAAAAGGCCTTCTTCTGAGAAGTTCCAGAGAAAGATGACGACTTTAACGAGTAGGAATTTGGAAGCAGTACTTCTGTACATGTGATATGGGGCAATATGAGGACAGTTCCGAAAAAAGAAATGAGAAAGCAGCTAGACTGATTCTCTCTATCTGGCAAGTGTGAGCAGTTATGTAGAAACTCACTGAAGTGATCTTAACTGTAGGACAGATGGTATTTGTGCTTTAGATCACTGAGGGAGAACCAGACCTGGCGCTCTTTCCAATAAAGCAAGCATCTGCAATGGTGCTTTTTAGTTACAGAGCCATGGCTGCATGACAGAAGTGCTGCATCAGGAAACAACACAGAAGAGCTGACACAGAAAACTCATGAAAACTCACCCTTGTGTCAAAGACAGAGATGAACTTCCAGCTATAGAAGACTGCTGAAATGAGTCTTATCAGGTATGATGGATTAAGCCAAATGGTGGTGGGAACAGCCAAATGCCAAACGCCAACCAATCTGCTCACTCCCTTGCCTTTCTTACCGGGACAGGGGAAGAAAATAGGATGAAGAAAGCTCATGTCTCCAGGTAAAGACAGGAAGATTGCTTACCAATTATCATCATGGGCAAAATATACTCCTCAACCTTGTAAAAAAAAATTCTTCCTTATGTCCAATCTAAACTATTCTCTTTCAGTTTGAATACGCACTTGCAGCACACTGAATCAGTTTAAGGTCATTGCACTTTGTCCTATCACTATAAGCCCTGGTAAATAGTCTCTCTCCACCTTTTTATAGACCCCTATTGTACATATTGAAAGGCTACAGTAAGGTGTCTCCAGAGCCTTCTCTTCCCCAGGCTGAACCACCCTAACTGTTTCAGCCTTTCCTCACAGCAGGGGTGCTCCATCCCTCTGATCACTTGTGTGTCCTTCCTCTGGACCCACTCTGACAAGTCCATGACCTTCTCACACTGGGGATTCCAAAGCTGGATGCAGTGTCCCAGGTGGGGACCCATGAGAGCTGAGCAGAGAGGAAGAATCTCCTCTCTGGACCTGCTGCCCATGCTTCTTTTTATGCAGCTGCAAATGGCTTTCTGAGCTGCAAGTGCATATTCACAGAATCATTTAATGGTTTGGGTTGGAAGGGATCTCTAAAGATCACATAGTCCAACTCCCTTTTTAAAAAGCATTTTAAAGGTACTTCCACTTTTCATGGAAGTAGAAATACTTGATACATGACCTCTCAAGTCTTATTTTATCAGTCCCCATTCTCATCTCTCAGCATGCACCTACTGGGCAATTCTGTCACACATGCACTGTTACATGAAGGCCAGGCTGGCCAGACTCTCTGCTACAAAGACTAGTGGTCAAGGCCACTCGTGTCTTGTTCAGAGTGATGATGCATCTGCTCATATTAATCCTATCCCATGACCAGCAGAAAGACTATGGTGATCTTCCTTGTTTCCTTCTGTTCTCTGTTCCCTCCATCCAGGTTGCCAGTAGTCTATTCCTCCTTTTGATTTCTTCTCTCTCTACTAGTCAGCACACTCGTTCTAACAATTGAAGACACCATCATCTGGGTACCAGTGGCTAACAATTCAGCATTCAGACCTCACTGACATTGTGCAATGAAGAGCTGTTGTGCGTGTATGGAATAAACACTGCTTTTCTTCCCCCCTTTTAAACTGATATGAAATTACATTATGTGATTCTATGTTTAAAACTCTTTGAAGGAGCATAAAGTCAAATACCTGAAAGACTTTAGGGAAAAACATCTTACAATTCCCTAAGCAATCTTAATTTGGCTTTTGTTTCTAATTATAACACTGTAGCACATTCTTTTATTACATAACTGTGGGTTAAAACTCGGTTAAATAGTGGGCCCATAATGGGTCAAGCCACAAGAAACACATCACACTCCTTAACTTTTGACCATTTGATTTCCACACCTGAACAAAGTTTTTTAACTCTTCCTTGCATTTAATGTGATTAGTTGAGAACCATTCACAATTACCACTTTTCCCCACATAACCAACCAATTAAAGATCACAGGTGAACATTCGCCTTCATACTTGGTCTAATAATCTGCTTGTTAGAGATGGAGGAAGGCTTTCAATCCATGGCTCAAAGAGCGTTCTATTCTGTCACAGTCCCCACTGTAAGGCAGAAGCTCCAGTATTACTGTACCTAAGGTGCTTTGCTGGGGTCCCAGCTACTCCTGTGAATCTGAGGAGCAGCTAAAACATGGTCTTCTCCTGAAATCTGTGCTTGGCAAGAATTGTGTTTTCCTTTCAGACACAGACAACGCTGCGACCACTAACTCTGTTATGTGAAAAGGGTACCACACTGAAAACTGAAGTGCACCCCTACTAACCAAACCTTTCAATTATCATACTGTACTGCTGTCCACCCACTAAGTGACAGCTTTCACAAGAAGCACAGTACACTCCAGATGCCAGGTGAAGTTCACTGCACTGATTTTCATTTAAAGCTATAAACTAGTTTCTTGAATTGGCCATCTGCAAAATCCTCTCTCCCCCATATGTTATAATGGCAACTGCCAGCTGTAGAGACATTTCAGATAGCAATTCACTGATTAAAACTGTCAGGCTATTTTTCAATGAATGCATCTCAGCTCTGGAATTAATTTCTCCCTAACCCATGGTCCAACAGCCTATGTTTGCTGACTGCCACAACACGGGATATGAAATTGCAGAAGAAAATTACCACTGTGTTTGGTGACAGGACAGTATGAGGATCACAGGATATGGGTACGATTGGTCTTTGGAGGTGTTCTGTTTTGGGAAGCTGCAATGACATGAGAAGATGAACAAAGGAAGAAATGAGTTGTAATCCAGCTAAATTAGTAAACAGCTCCAGCAGGATTTGGACAATATGTTTTCTAAAGCATCTGTTTTAATTCTAGGGTGGCATAGGTATGTGTAAAAAAGGTGGGTGCAGGGAACCCAGTTTTATGCTGGAAGTGATCCAGCCCCTCCATGCACACATGACTGCTGAACCTTTGAAACTTTGCAGAGCTGGGTCCTCGGTGAGCTGCTGTTGCCATAGAAACAGCTCTTTAAAACACGGGAAAACAGGTCAGGTAGTTTCCAACTAATCACTGTTTCCCATGTCACTGTTTTCCCCTGTAGTTCTGCATAAGCCCACCTCTAAGATGGGCTGTTGCCATAGAGTCATCAGCCAGCTGAGAGAAGAAAACAAGGCTCTTGAGTTTCACAGGCCACAGGGATGCTTAAGTAACAAGGAGTTTGGCCTCCCTCCACCCACTGCTCTTTCCCCCAAATCCTTCAAAAATCCCCTTCAAAGGCATCAGCTATTTTCCATTTCTTTTACCCAGCAAATATCCTTTACTCTGAAATGTTTGGGGCCTAAGATTTTTAGTTTTGTTTTTGAAATAAAAAGGCACTGCAAAATTTTGGAATGAAATCCTGTTAATCGCTGAGTGTAAGTGAAAAGTGCATTATTTGGCCAAAACGTCGTTACTCCAAAAGGCTCTGTGTTAACACTACCATTCAAAACTTCATGTAAGGAAAAACAACCATTATAAACCAGGTCTCTAAAACCCATGACGAGGAAGTTAACCAGCTTGAGAATACAAATGAAACAGCTGAGCATGTACACATTAAGCTGTACTACGATCAACATATTCCTAACAGTTCCATCTCTGTTGCTCTGAAGGAGCATTGAATGTGGACTGCACAGAGGTGCTCCCATCCTGCCCAATCAAGTCACAGACAAAATCCCAAAGCACAAGCATAGGTTTCATTTTGTAATTTAATGCCTTTGTTATTTTAATTGAACCTGCCTGAACGGAGGCTTGCTTACACTGGTCTCTTTATCTTGCCTCACAGTTGTATTCTAATAGTTAATGGCAACTCTTTAGAAAAATAGTGATGAAACTTACAACTTTGGAAAAGAAAATCAAAAAGCCCATTCCGTCCTATATGCACACATCACAAGCACCATGAAAATATCACATTTCTATCTCTATGAACATTATCAGGGTAATAGTTCTCATCAGAGGTGGTTATCCATCTCTGTAGAGTGCACATTCTTCTTGTGTGTGGATGGTATTTAGAACATGTGACTATAATTAATGGCAATCTTAAACTAACCCAAACACTTGCACTTGAAGCACAACCTTAAAAAAAATAAAAAAGAACAAAAAATAAGCATCTTCTCCAGTTTCCAGTGGAAACAATGCCAAAGAAGCTCCCAGTAAAAAAGCCTCCTCTTCCATTTACACACTTCTTCAATTAATTCCCTATGCCAAAAAACATAATCTTCAAAGAGGATACAACAAAATAAAACAGATAGTAAAAATAAACTGTCCTGAAATGACTAAGAGAACTTTTTGCATCTAGACAACTTTTTGGTACAATGTGAAAGTTTGGTCTGTAAGTGTCTTTGTTGAATACTTTTCCTCCATTCTTACATGAAAGAATAATATTCAAATATAAAAACCAACTACATATACTGAGCTGTAGTGACACCACGAGGGAAAAAAATTCAAACACGTTTTTAGAAAGTTCCACCTAATTCTACAAGCACCACAGCATGGTCTCCAGCATCACGTATTCCAGGCTGCACAGTCTGCAAGGTTCCTGCTTCTCAGACCAGCTGCAGACCTAACCTTGCACATGACCCTTGCCTGCTGCAATGCAAAGGAAAATTAGTTAAATTCTTCAAAATGGTTTAAGTTAATTTGTTTTAGTTTTCACTGTGGTACACTAAAAACTGTCATGGAAATGCAATCAGGGTTCTCAGCTGAGCATCAAGCAGCTTCTTCAAACAGCTATAACCACTCTACTGTACATTTAGAGCACTCATGCTGAGCCATTTTGTCTTGGAACATCTTATTTACATTACGAAATTGGATTTTCTGACTAGTATTCTTCTATCTGTACAACTTCTAATGTCCAACGTAAATGTAAGCAACACCATGATCTTTAAGTAGATGCCACGGAAGTGTGAATTAAGTGTTCCTCTCTTAGGAATTAGATGTATTTGCCAAAAACTAAGGCATGCTGAGAGAAACAGTCTAAGTTGTGAAGTTTCTAACCCTAATTCTAAATGCAGTTTCACATTGAGGCACACTAATGAAAGTGGTTTCTTTAATAGTCTGAGCAGCGAAACATAACATTGACATAAAGTCGGAGTTTTGCCACTGACTTTAACAAGTATGAGATTAAGTCTTCTGTAAAGAGTGTGTCAGTAGCTACAGCCTCTATTACTAGATACAGCTTTATTTTTAAATTGTTACTCATATAAAAATATAAAGGAGGTATAAAAGTTTGTCTAATTGATTGTTTTGTTGGGTTTGTTGTGTGTGTCTACCCTCCACATCCCAGGTCATTTCACATAGGGTTTTTTCCCTTTTCAGGTACTGGTGCTGTCCATGAGGCACATTTCTATCCAGGCACAAATAATGCTTCCAAACAGTCAGAGTGCAGATTTACACGGCACACATCTCGCCTTTTTTACTAAAACTAAAATGACTAGTGCATAGCAGTGCTACAACTCCCAATAAACAAGAATAAATGTGGGATATAAAGCATGCATAGTCAGAGCTCTAATGTAAAAGAATGACATTTAGATAATTTTAACACATACATTTCACACATTACTATAATACAAGTAAATGAGAATAATAAGTGTATTCTTATAGAAATACAGATTTTGCTTTCAAGTTTCATAGGAGTTATGCAAGTTCTAAGAAAAGGAAATAAAATTCACACGTAAACCAAAATATTTTGGGCAATCCCTGGTTTTGGTATACATGTTCTAAGGCCAATCTAATCAGATATTTGAAGATATCAATTCAAAATAACAAAGAACTTCAAGAATTAAGAGCCCTCTGTTTGAAGTCAATGCCTTGACACAAAAGTCTCTTTCTTCAAATTCTACAAGATATTTTCAAACAAAAGCCACCCAGATTTTTTTCCATTCTTCACAAAGCTCAATAGGATTAAATGTCAGCCATTTAATTTCCACTATTTTGTTTATGAAATATTGTTAACATCTATGCTTAATATATAGTCTACACATGGTACTCATTGGCTGATGATCAAAACATGAGGCACAGAAATCTAATACAAGCTTTGCAATTATTGAGAATTAGCCACACAGATACTAAACTCATCCAAATTTTTTTCTGTTTAAGTGCTAGAATCCTATCTGACAAGTGCTCGAGTCCAATTTAAAAAAAAAAAGGGGAGAAGGGGGCGTAGAAGAACCCTAAACTGATAAAAACACCCCATGTTCTTTACCAAACCACAAAATGAGGAAATCCTCCTTGCAACTAAGATGATACAAAAATTAACTTAAAACAATCTTGCAAAATTCCAGTCGCCCACTCTCCTGAGGCAAGTTTTATTTTTACTCCTTTTCATTAGCATTAATCATCATAGCAAAGAGTAGGAGAGCAGATTTTGTTTCCCAGTGGTGAATTTGCATGATACTGTCATAGAGACGATTTCAAAGAGTTCTGCTGAAAGCCTGAAGTGGAACATGCACCCCTTGGTGTGAGCACTCAGTTTGGGGATCAGACATTACACATGAAGGTGTGGTACACTGTCCTGACATTCACAGTGATTCATGGAACATGGAAACGCTTTGGATTAAACACGCTCCCTCTTTTTTTTGGAAAACAGAAGAGAGACCTGAAACTGAATTGGTCTGATGGACAAAAATAGGAATATCTAAAACTTGTCCAGCCACAACTGCTTTTTTCCAAGCCTTTCAAAGCTCTTTCTAGGCTATACACATTACTGAGCTATTACACAATGATCCTAAGGAGGTATATTAGTACAGACAACTAGTTACTAAGGTAACAAGATGCTACTTTAAACCAGCAGCACTGTGCCAGCTCATCAGCTTCACTCATTCCTTTCCTTTGCTCTCCTCAAACTACGCACAAATTACAGACTTGTTGTATAAGTGAATGTATACACTAGAGCTACGCTTCAGTCTTTTCCATTCAAGCTAATGAGAAAAAAAAAGAGGACATTAGATGATGCAAGCATTTCAACTCTTCGATGTGAAGAAGTTTCAAATTTTTAGCACAGGGTTAAGGATGAAAGTTGGCTGAAAAATAAGTTTTAAAGTGTTTTCTCACTAGAAACTATTTTATCATTAAAAAACACATTGCACATTGAATCTATTTGACTTGATAAAATAAGATGGCAGGGATACTTTAAACTTTTGGGAGAGAAAACACGGTTAAGTTCTACTGACTACATCTTGGCTAGAATTTTCCAGAGGCAGACTCATGTTTGGAAATAACAGTTGACTGCTAATTGCAAAAATTGTCAAGGTCACCCAAGGCCTAGCTCCTCCAACATACTGATGCTCCTAATAAACAAATTAAGTATGTCACTACTTCTGAGAGCTTGAAAGACTTAATTGTTCTGAACATCTCTTATCATTACAAACATCAGGCACCAGCAGTAGCTTAAAAAGCCATAGAAAATTAGGCCATCAGAAACATTCACCGGAGAAGGTCACCTACAACAATTCTCTGCTCTGAGTGGGATTAAATCCTTCAAAACAGTTCCTGATGTGTTTATCTAACCAGGTCTTCAACACTTACAACACTGGCAATTTCGGTGACCCTCTGGGGCAATCTGCCATTGTACATTGTTATCCAGCCTTACTCACTTCCAATAAATTGCTGCAACTCAAGCCTGAGTTCTTGCCTTGTCTTCAGAGTACGTGGCAATGATAAGGAAAAACCTTTCATTCTCTTTTTAACGTGTAAGAATGCAAAAAGCTTTTTGGTCTAGAAGGGTGTTTTCTGTGCTCTTTTAAGATACAAACATTCATGTAATCTTTGTCAGACAGCACGATTCACCTTCCAAAACTGTCAAAGAACAGCACTGGCACTTTGGCATGAACACTCAATGATCAGAGTAACAGCTTGGTAACAGTCCTACAATTTAAGATAAACAGAAAGTATTGATTCTGTTTAAAGCCTAAAGAATTACTAGGTTTGATTTTCAATTATTTACTTATATACTAACAGAAGAAGGCACATACTCAAAGAAAAAGGATTCTATATTCAATACCAGTCAAAGAAACACTCTGCTCAGGTACTGTATTCCCTCACTCTCCGCATGAAAAATAATTCTCCTTTCATGGTCAGAATATATAACCCAGGTTTAGTTAAATCAGTCAGTATTTGACTTAGAGAGTTAAAAAAAATGCAATAGGTCTGTTCCCTTTGCCTAGTGGGCAGCTGGGTGGAAAACCTCAGCAACCAATATTACATTTTTAGTTTACATGTCAGGCTGCAACAACCTCCACTCCTGCCTGCCTGAATAGCCGCATGATCAGAATAACAAACCATGGCCACGACCATCCACTGAGGACTCCTAATACAAATGTCTCTCCCACTGAATTACCCACACACACACTTTTCGCTTTTTTTAAATAATCACTCAACACACAATTTTTCTAACAGCCATGCATTATGAAACGTACAGAAAATCTCCACTGCTGAGGTTCACACTGTCCTCACAAAATTACCTAGATAAAGCCTATTATACTCATTACATTCATTTTGCAGTCTCTCCCCTTTTAGTCGTGTTGGAACTGAAATGAATGAAGTTCTGCATGGAAACCGTCAACACCAATAATGAATGTCTTTATCTCATATGCATAAGGCCTATGCAAACCCAGAAACTTAAGTTCCATATTTGCTTAGTTAAGAAAATGTTCTTCCTGGCGGCATCTGGAAATGCTTCATAATTTTCAAGCAACTAATTAAAAACAAAGCAAAATGAAATTATGTTAATTTTAAATTTGCAAATTACTTAGAAAATAATCAGAAATGATTGAAAATAGATGAAATATGTTCATTTCCCCTAATTAAAAGAAGACTGTTCCAAAAAAACTCATCCACTGCATAAATAAAATCAGAATAAACCCAGCCAAGTCTTTGGACCAAGACATATTTTCAGTGAAGCTAACTCAGGCTAGCTTTATTACTGAAGTTTTAATTAAATTCTAGATGGTCTTCAGTCATTTTATGGTGCTTACTTTTTTACCGAATCATCACATTATACATTTATAAATGTTAACTGAAATGCTACACTATCATTTCACAATTATTGCACTCTAATGTATTTGTTCCTTTTGAAACCCAGGGAAATATTCTGCCTAGGGTAACAGATGGCTTTGTAATTTTTTGTTGCTATTCCAGAATCTTTAAGTCACCCAAAATGCAACTACTTAAACGTGATACCGCACTTAGTGCAAAACATGATCTACATGTTCACTGTTTAATATTTAACAATCTGGATACCATTCCTGTTTGGAAATAATTCTGCTAGAGACAGAAATCATTACCCTAGCATTGCTATAATAAATAGATTTGCCTTTTTACATTTTATCATCTCATAACGTGCATGACTCATTTAAAATGAAATAGTACATTCAAATCAGTGCAAATGAAGTTTAGCAACTCATTCCAACTAACGTTAATTCACAGGTTATCATCAATTAGGTATCACTTCACTGCAGCTCATGTTGATCTTTAATATCACTGACATACGTTACTAAGGGCAGAAGGAATTACAGAGCAATTTTACACCGCACTGAGATCTAAAATGCAGCAGGTTATTTAACAACACGTACACATCAGTTCAGCAAGCTTAGATTTATCTGGGTATCTCCACATAATAAAAATGTTGAGCACTTCTTGCTTATTAAAAGTGCACCTTTTTTTAGTGAAAATTAATTTCTATAATGCCCATAAAAATGTGATAAATGTATCACAATATCTTCAACTGTGAAAGGCAATGAAAAATTTGAGCAAGCTGCTACAACACCACCTTGCTGTTATACTGCTCATTTAATACACAGCTCTCTCCAGCACATACATACCTCATGTGAAACATTCCCCATGGAAAGAACAAAGCTATCATAATAGAAACATGATCATTTGAATATGTAGGTATAAACAACTCTTCTTAAAAGGACTGGTCAGTCAGATGGGTGAAAAAACACATCATTTACTCTAATTCAGCACTCTGATCCAAACTGCTGATTTCTGAGCTAAGACTAAAACTTGGCCCATTAAAGAGTTAAGCCTCATTATGAAAAGCTCTTTATACCATACATCATTAACACTTCCAGGAATCTCATACCCATACACTACAGAGCATTACTGCATTTTTACTTATTCATTGACATTGTGCCACTTTTACTGACAATGAGCAGTATCTTGCTCATTACATTTACTGGCATCAAGGTTTGTCCTGAATAAAACACCAGTTAACCCCAAGTAAAATGGACAGAATTAGGATAAAAAATACTGGTTTCATTTTGCCATGTGCTGCATGCCTCTTAAAAGTAATCAAAACATGTAAGAGAACTGCTTGTAGACTGACAGAATTCACTGAAAACAGAAGTCCACAATGATCTCCGAGTGTGAAATACACATTAACAATATAAAAGCTGAAGTTTGAATAAACATTAGTTTGGCGTTTTTAAAAGAGATATATATCAAATCAGAGTTTCACAACTTCAATTTCAAAGGCTGAAGTGGGAAAAAAACCAAAACAAAACATTTACAAGTACTTCCCCAGAAACACATTTCCCTAAGATTCACTGATATTGAAGACCCATACTTTCAGTTTTGAGAATTTATCATGAGACATAAAACCCAGACAACAGAATAAGTGAAAGCAAGTATTAAAACCAGCAACTCTCTATAAATTCATAGTCAGAAAAGAAAACATTCAAAAGTGGGATTGAATGTCTTTGTTTGTTGGTGGTTTCTTTTTAGAAAGCAAGAAAAAATGTAGTACAAAAACCCCAAACACCTCTTACACGTAAACCCCAGCACCTTAAGTTCTGAAAGGTAAATTGGAATAACGTTATTATTCAAGGTGAGTATACAGTACCAGAATTAAGTCTAGTTAAGCTTTTTGCAATATACCTGATTCAATACAATATAAACCTTGAAGATCTGCAGTGGCAATTTCTTCTCATCGATTCATGGAACGTGCCATCAATAACCAGTACAGACTGGTCATGGAACTGAAGGCCCACAGGACCAACAGTCAGACATTGATCTCCAATTCCCATATGGCATCAGTGAAAAAGAAATAAGATCAGCTTTTGAATTTCAAACCACATGTGCTTCAATAGTGAAAAACCAAAACATAAATATGTACTTAAAGAACAAAATATACTGCTAAAATTGCTTTTTTTTTTAAAGGCTCAGATTGATGACTAAAGCATCTTATTTTCTTGGAAAAGTCTTCTAGTTCTATTTTCATTGGCAAGGAGTTTTTAAAACATTTATGTCAGGGCAGAAAACTATGCTCACACAAAAGCTTTCAAACCAGACCTTGCGCTAAGTTCGTTTGCGTTATTCTATATATTCATGTATCCATGCTATGAGAGGAGTTTCCTGTATAATTTATTTACATTATCTAAAATCATCACCAAATGCACAAGATTAACTGCTATATCTGCATTATATGTATTTGCACATTTAAACAAATGAAATAACTATCATTTATCAAACAATAACTGTTTTATCAAACAGTAAGATAGACTAGGAATAGGTTAAATTATCAGTGACCTAAAGTAAATATACTATTTGAACACAAGAATTAACTCCCAGTTCTGCAGGTCTCGCCTTGTACATAGAAAAAAGTAAATTGATAAGTTGCAGTGATTTATAAAGTTTGTTTTTATTTCCTTTTCTCTTCTCTCTCCCACCTCAATGGCATTTGTGCTAGTTCATGCTTTAACAGACACATACACTAATGAACTTCTGGCAATTTCCATCAATACACCTGAATATCCCTTCTTAGCATGGCACCGTCACTCCCCCTGGCTCACAAGTGAAGTGCTCGCTGGCTGCCAGCACTGCTATGATGGGTTTGGCTTGCACAGGTATAAAAGAATAATGGTATCATTCAAGAAAGGAGTTTGGCAACCTCTGACTCCTCTTGTACACAGAAAGCTGGAGAACTATTGGAATACACTGGGATTTTGATAATTCATATTTTACTTCTAGTATACCAATCCATTCTTTAAATAAAATTATGACTGTCATCATTTACCATTAGGATCCCTTTTTAGATCCCATTAAGGCTAATTCCAAACAAAATAGAACGGAATTATTTAGTACAAAAAGTTTCCATTACTTATCCCTTTCATGAATCATTTAAAGACTTCATGTCACCAACTGAAAACATTCATGTTGATCTCACAAAGAGCAGACAATACATTATGCATGCTGCCCACTGATTTATCCTTTCAGAAAGTCTCTGGCAAGCTACTTGCCAATACTGTCACTTGCTGTCTAAAATATAAATAGAAGTGCTTCTAGCATATATAAATAAATAATAAGTGCCTGTGGTTCAAATCGACAGGCTGTTATAACCCGTATCCTGTGTGATATCAGCTGGTACCAGAGAGCTTCAGAGAAATATATTTTTGAGTGGACTACTCTGAAGCACTCCATCCACTACTGAAGAATCTTCCTACACTCTTTCTTAGCCTGGTTTATCTATGGGAGTGTTTGGCTTTCATGATATTTAAAACAAAGCAAATGTACATTGTCCATGCAAAGAGCAATTCACTCTTTCAAAAATCCTATTTGGTTTTCAACCAGAATAATTTTGCAGCAACAAGCCTTACAACACTGCCTTTTCAGGAGGCCAAGGATGAACTGCACATCATGTAACTTCCATGAGACACTGGAAGAGGTTGCCCAGACGAGTTGTGGCTGCCCCATCATTGGAAGTTTTCAAGATTACAGCTTTGAGCAACTAGTGAAAGATGTCCCAGCCCATGGTAGGGAAGCTGAACTAGATGATCTCTCAAGGACCCTTCCAACCCAAACCATTCCAGGAATCTGAAGTCTATGAGTTGCCAGCCTAAGTCCATCACTAGCAAGGTTTGCCTACACAGAGTAGTTAAGTTTCTGAAGATCAGAACTCCTCGGGTTTGGTTCTAGCACAAATTACTATTTCAAGGGGCAATCTTATAGGTACAAGCAATGTCTAAAAGTTCCACATGATTATCCATGTGTGAAATATTCATGAATAAGCACTTACAGTTTACAAAATCTTAACATTTACAAAAAGAATCATTTTTGTCTGCATTTCTTCACAAGTACTAGAAAAGAAAGGATGAATTTTAAATTGTTCTAAAGGTAATTTTATTGCCACTACAATAACCTCACTGAAATAATGGCCAGTTATTTTCCAATGAATAGTGTAACTATTTTGTTAGTCAATTATCAGGAAAAGCCTTAAAAAACTCCACCCAAACCAAAATCCAACTAAATGAAAACTCTCCAGCAGCCACAGCTTGTACTGTGCTATTTAACTGGTTTTACTCCAGTAGTTGAAATTTAAGAGTCAGCTTTAAGTAGAAATGCAGTAAGTGAAAACTGGGAAAAAAATTCCACACCTACAGCTGCCACCTAAAATTAAACACATTTCTCTCCACATCCCAAGTGTCCTTTCGAAAAGGTGCCATGCGATCATATTTACCTACTGCACTGTAATTAAGAACATTTCATCCACAACAGATAAACTGAATTCTTTCATTGACACATGTTAAAAAATTTACAAAGGTGAAAATCAGGTATAACTACCTACAAGACACTAACCAGTAACTATTCCATTTTAAGTGCAACCTATAACTTGGAACATTCTCTTCTTTCCCCTGTTATAATGTACAATATAGGCAAAAATAAATAAATTAGACATATTTTGGAGGGGGAGAAACCCCACCCTAAAACAGACAGACTGGTGTTAGAATAATTCTGTGTAGAGAGATGTGTGCTGCTGGAGCAGTACCAAGAGGATGACTTGTGCAAAACAGTAGGTGATCTTAAACACCTCCAAGGAGATTGATTAAATGGCTCCAATTCAATTTAAAATGCTTATCATGTTACTGAGCTATGCAGCAAACATGACAGCAATATTCCACGTCTGTAGCAATTTTAGGTTCTTTTAAAGAATTGAGTGAAATTTTGAAGTTGTTGTAGCACATAAATTTTACGGAACCAAAAGCACTTAAACAAAAAGAGTAGTTACAAAGCGGTATAATGCCACGTGCCATTCCTCGCTAGAAAGGCCCTACGTTAATCAAATGTACCTATTTCAACAATCATGATGAGGCATTAAGATCAGATAATTGGACAGTATTTCGGAAAGCTTACTTCTTTTACTTGTATTAACACATTTACGGAATGGGATTAAATATTTCTGGCATAAATAAAATAATGAACATGCAAGAAATTAAACAATAAAAATGTACTTACGAAATCAAAGTCTCCATCTTGAGGGACCTTCCAGTTATCAGGGAAAACATTTTTGGATATGTGGTAAGGTTCATGCATGTTCTGATTACAGTTTTCAGGGCTTTTATTCTTGGAATCTTGTTTATCAAAGTAGTCCATGAAAGAAGGTCTTTGAACTTGCGGTGAAGTAGCATTTCCTAGTTGAAAGAAAACAGAAAAAGGTACAAACTATTTAAGGATTAAAGATTTAGTGCACTATAAAATAAGCCTATTAATTTTTTTGGATTTTGCAGAACCTAATACAGTCATCTATATGTGATGCAAGTCTCAGTTCCCTGAGGATCTTTGGCATGAAAGCTCACAGCCGAAGAATGATATTTTTGTAGCAAAATGCAACGTGGAGAAATGTACAAGACATTTCAGGGTTGCACACACAAATAATATTAGAAGTTACTTCATGCAATATCTATTTGTTGTTATAGAGACTGAATAACACAAGGTGCTAAGCATTCCTTTGGGTGCAGAATGCCCCCAACGTCAAGGCCTAGTCCACAGGCACTTTAAGGAAAGGAACGGAGTGTCACCAAAGGTGTGATTTAAAAATTATTTAGAAAAAGAACTTGCAAAAAACAATCGCACATATCATGTCTAGACACTGCTTAATGAAATTCATTGCCAATGAGGACTCTCAGCAATTACGGGGTCACACTCTACAGATGGTTGCGAAGCATCCCGTCTCCATGGTGTGGAAACCCTGGGGGATTTTTGTCATCATCTACGTAGCTGCAAAGGCTTTACAAAGCACATTAAGATCAGCACAAACTCCTGTTATTCTTTTCATGAAAATAAAAGTTTTTTTAAAAATTATCTTCAATCCTAAATTACCGAAATCCGTTTTCATTTCGGAGATTTCAAAGCAAATTAATTACTAAATAGCTCAATAAATAAACATAACTGTCACCTCACAGATCATATTCTGCATAGCATTGACACATGAAACATGTACTTGCTTGCAGCGTAACACATTGCCCATAGAGAAATATGCAATACATTTCCACAAATAAAGTACGAATCAGGATGAAAGACATAAATAACTATGGTGGAGGAAAAAAAGTCTAACACCAAAAACCAGATAAAACTATACTTTTATATTATAAGCGTAATAAAATTTCATTCGACCTACTTGTTTTAACAAGTGGAAAGGTAAACCACTAGAAATATCTTTTGAGCTTGTGTTTAACATGATTACTAGGACTCGCTAATCTCTTTACCTGGCTAATTGTTTTCCTTCATTCACTTTTTCCCTCTCTTTCACCTCTTATTTCATTATCTCTTCTTTTCAAATATTGTTTCTAATCCCAGATCATAGTTACTGCTACTCATCACCTTTTAATTAATTACAACCATGTTCATAACAACTCAGTGAACTGAACTCCAGATTGAATTTAACAGACCAGATGGCATATACCTCTTCTACAGAAGCTTCCAAGTTTGCCCCCACTGAATGCAAGATCACCTGAAGGAGGTTCCTTGACCTCTTGAGTCTGGGACTGAGGAAGGGATGAGAAGTAAACAGCAAAGGATGCCAAATAACTACAGAAATAAGTGCTAAAGGGCAATAATCATAGAGTCATAGAATGGTTTAGTTTGAAGGGGACCTTTAGAAACGATCTAATTACAAACACTCTGTCATGGGCAGGGACACCTTCCACTAGACCAGGTTGCTGAAAGTCTCTTCCAAACTGGCCTTAAACACTTCCAGGGCTGGGGCATCCACAGCTTCTCTGGGCAACCTGTTCCAGTATCTCACCACCCCATAATAAATAATTTCTTCCCAATATCTAATCTAAACTTGCTCTCTTTCAGTTTAAAGCCATCACTCTCTCTAGAGACCACTGCCAAATGTTCCTCTCCAGCTCTCTTGTAGGTTCCCTTTTAGGTACTGCAAGGTATATAAGGTCTCCCCATGGCCTCTCTTCTCAGGCTGAACCACCCCAACTCTCTCAGCCAGTTTTCAGATCAGAGGTGCTCCATCCCTCTGATCATTTTCATGGTCCTCCCCTGGATTTGTTCCAAAAGGTCTATGTCTGTCTTATTTTTGGGGGCCCAGGGCTGAACACAGTATTATAGGTGCAGTCTCATGAGAGCTCAGCAGAGAGTAAGAAAAACCGAACAATCTAACATTTAGAAAAGCATGCTTTCAGAAAACAGATCCAAGAAAAGGTAGCAGTATGAAGGAGGTGGAATTAAAAACAGAAATACAATGTATTTTCTTAGTACAAAGTTTTCATTACTTGGTGATCACTGCCCAAACCCCCTGAAACTATTTATACCAAAAAGATAGGACACCACATCGCTGGCCTTTCACAACCAATTTTTTCCTTCTGCTCAGATGACTGTACTTACATTTCATCCCTGAGACATAAACAAAAAGATTACCAGTGTCTCTGTTCAGAACTCTAAGTACCAAAATGTTGGCACATTACAGGTAACACAGGCTCCCTCCTCTCATGTAACAGAAAACGCTAAAGATTTTCCAAGCACTGCTCTTAGGTTTTAAAACTATTTATAAATACCTTCCTTAAATACGTAATAGAAGACTGCTTACATACGTAAAGCAAACAAACTCCTACAAATTCCTTGCTATCAAATGCGTATTATGGAAAGTGGGTCAACAGGACCAAAATCACTCCAAAAGAAGCAAAGCACATTTATTTTATGCTTTGAGGACTTGTTTGTTTTGGTAAATAAGAATTTAGAACTTGCTTCTGATTTCAATGTAGCATACAGTTAGTTAACCCATTTAAAAGAACAAGAGCTGCTTACGTCCACTACAAATGTAAAAATTCACACACAAAACAAGAAACAGGACTGCAAAACGATGGTCTGTTTGGGTTTTTTTCCTCAAATGTAAAAAAAAAAAAAAGGATTTATTTAAATATTTATTTGCAAGGTTTTATTTTACTTTTATAAATAATAAAGAGGCTGTATTTAGATCTCTAGATAACATTAACAAGTTTAGTTAGCACTTCATGGGAAATGGGATAGATTGGCACCTACCACTTTAAAGGCCCTGTAAAGACTCCTACCTATATAATACTTACTTTATAAAAACGGGCTCTTTATGGCAGAGCAAATTGAAGTAGGCTGCATTTCTCTTTGCAAAATATAAGGTCATTAGAAGATCATTTTGGTCTGAATGTACTTTTTCTAACTTTCATGAACAACAGAGTAACATTACTTTCTCAACTGTCTTTCAAGAACCATGAAAATTAGAAGTATAATACATAAACATTCCTTTAAGGACACAATTCACTTATCTATATAGGAAGTTACTTTTTACACAAGCTATATATTTGCAACAAAAAATCTGCAGCACAATCGGTATCACTCCACGCTCGCACTACAAACTAATTGTGCAATAGCCTGTTCCATTCTAGGAGGATTTGGGTTTTTCAGTTCTTCTAATTATTCTTTGCTCTTCAACAAGTGATCACAGAATCAGCCAAATTAGAAGGGACCCATAAGGATCACTGAGTCCAATTCCCAGCCCTGCACAGGACCATCCCCAAGAGTCACACCATGTGCCTCAGAGTGTTGTTCAAACACTTCTTGAACTCTGCCAGGCTTGGTGCTACAACCACTTCCCTGGGGAGACTGTTCCAGTGCCAACCACCCTCTGGGGGAAGAAACTTTTCTTAATATTCAACTTAAACCCTCCCTGACACAACTTCAGGCCATTCCCTTGGGTCCTGTCACTGGTCACCACAGAGAAGAGATCAGTGCCTGCCCCTCCTCTTCCCCTCATGAGGAATTTGTAGAAGATGGTGTTCAAAAATGTTTGCCACAGTTTCAATGTTTATCTGTTTCTTACCATCCCTACACTTGCCTACTGCAGGACTTCAAGATGGCTGGGGGAGAAAACCAGAAGAAAACAACAGTCAGAAATTGCTGGCAAGCCAAAGAACACAGAGACCACCATGGATGCTGAAAATACACGCTGTACCTCAGCAATACAAGCTGGCCTACAACACAGAGGCAGTAATTCTCCTGGGAAATGGGATACAGGAGCCTAGACTTTTGGCCTCAATCCCCAGTCAAATGCACTTAGCAGTGACTTACATGTAAAAGCTGTCACAGCCACCTCTTTCAGCCAAATTTTAAGCAGAAATTGTGACTGTATGAGTGGGCAAGTTCTGCTGCTAACACATGCCTATTAGACAACTCTCAGAGAATTAGAGGTCAGCCTAGTAAGAATCTCAAGGAAGCGTCAGTAGAAACCGGATCCCCAGATCCTTAGCTCAAAGCAGTTGGGAATCTACCAAAGGATGGATCTAAGAAACGTCTGACTACAGAGAGCTGTGTAACAAAGCAGTTACTGAGCTCACAGTTTTCACATCATAGTGACTTATACGCCCAAGTTTTCATTCGATTTCAGGCTTCATTCAGTCTTTTGCTTGTTTGTTTTATAATATACCTATTTATCAGAAATAACTGCAACTGGAATTTAAATGGAAAAACCACGTATTTTTCAACCAGCTGAATTCTTCAATGATTTTTTGAAGGACCAGGCACTCAAGTTTAAATAATTTTTCATGGGGAAAGATTTCCAGCACAAAACATTGCTTTGCTTCTTGAAAGTAAGACTTGTAAAACTGGTTTAGTAACATTTGTTCTATTTTTCTAACTTCTGGAGAAAAGAAAAAAATACTCAATGACATTACTATTATAAACCCATTAGTCCATTCCAGATGAGTTATACTTTATTTCTGCTTTCAGCAAAACAAAGAAAATCTGCGTTAAACTAACATTTTGCAACAGCTCTTAAAGCAGAATTGCTAACATCATTGTTAAAGAAAAATAAATCCCATTTTTAAAATATACTACTACTAGTAGCGTAAATGAACAACTTTATTACCAATCACAGGGGAGGCGAGGACTGAAATAGGCTTGTAAACATATACAAATAGAGGAGCAAAGCACTGGCATACCTCCATATGGCATCATGCAAACCATCTTACTGCGGGCACAGTAAACATGCTTGAACAAAACCGTATCAGTGAAATATCAATATCCAGACTACAGCACCACTAAAACCACCCCGTAATTAAATTTCCTGGCTGAATTCCTATCAGACTTAGGTTCTAGTTGTCATAAAACACATATCACTAGCTTTTGCTTTTCAGTTGTAAAAAGAATGGTAGGACTTAGGCCTTTCTAAGAGTTTTGAAGCATCACTCCAGAGCTATCCAAGCATCCATCTCATATCCCAGAGGAGGCTGACTTACAGTATCATATATACCCTTCACTGCATGCTGAAATCACTAAAAAATAATGAATAAACCAACTCATGAATTCTTCTATCAACATGTAGGTTCTGTAGTATGTTGTATATCCCACTGTAATAAAAAATACCATTTTACAATAAGACAAAAAAGTTCAGCAAATAAGTGCTGTAAATAAACCTGTAGCCTGACAGCTGAATGGTGAAAACATCGCTTCCCACCAGGCTACCTCCAGTTTGCTGGCTTTGCTTTGCTGGAGTTACAGGGCTCAAGACAGTCACGTATGGAAGATGAGGGAGAAGACAGAAACCCGCTGTCCCAAAGATTATATTCTTCTGTTTGATAAGAAGGAAAATGTCTTTGAGAATTATACTGACTAAACCTAGAACGTTCAGATATTACATGGCAAAAAGTAACATTCTAGCTGTCAAATGCCACCTCATTTGTTCATTGTCCTCTTCTTTTAATATATTCATTACCAACATGAACTATCTAGAAGCTTCACCGAATCTGAAGCAACAGTTAGAAACCCAGAATAAATCCAAATGGCACTAAGAGACAACTTGCTTTCCAGCACAAAGCAGATGGCAAATATAAATTTAACAGGGGGGGAAAAAAAAAAGAGAAGCAGGGGGAACATTACTGAAAAGGAGAAAAAGAACAATCGGAAGCACTCTTGGTGCCCCAGAAAGGCCCGACACTAAGCCTTGCCGAAAAACCACAAAGGGAATGTGGTAAAGCTGGTCTGAACACTGGTCTCTGCATCGACGTATGAAAAAGCTTCTACACAAAAATAAGTACAACCCAGGCAACTGAACAAAAGAAGTAATACTTCCATCTTTCCCCCCATTCTTCCACTCCACGTTAAACCTCCTAAAGTCAAGTTCTGTCCCCCCGCCTCTCTGTGTTCTGCACTTTCTCCCCTCCTTCCAGGTACAGAGCACAGAGTCTCTGTTCAGAGCATGCACGGGGCATACTGAGCAAGATGGCATAAGTGTTGTTTATTGGTAGACTGTATAATGTATGTTGGGGTAGGATGACAGGCCCCTTTTTGTTCCAAATCCCAATTTTATCTGGGCACAATTCCCTATTTGTGAAAAAAATATGGTTTTAGTTATTTTCTGTCATGGCTCCCAGAGGCCTCTAAGCATGGGTACTTATAAATAAAAACATATTACTGTTTCTTATTTTGTCCCTGAGCAGGGAAACAAAAGGCAGAAGGAAACAAAACATGAAACTAAACACAACAGCAATTAAATAAAAAGTTTTGTCACAAATATTTCATGTCTCTAGGAAGGAAATGAAATCCCTCTTCCCTACTAAGTTTATTTCTTCAAGCTTCTTGCTTGCAATGTTCTATTATTCAGAAGTATCAAAGAGCACTTTTAAGTGACTTGTTCTGATTTATTACAATCAAATGACACAAATATCTAGAAAATGTCTACTTTGCCTATAAAGGTACATTGGAAAAAGCAAACAATCTCCAAAGTCTTTGTCAAGTACAAAGGAGCACTGCCTGCCTCTCAGGGACAGCAAGAATTTGTATGGCGCTTCCTGGTAATATTTATTTAAGACACTGCTATTGCTCCTGTTTCAGCCAAGAGCACAACAATCACAGAACAAGAGGATCACCTATGGTGGACATAATTTATATTTACATTTGTTTTTAGCTGAGAGATATGGAGGTCCTGTTCTTGAATTACTTCTAGTTTTTAACGTAAAAAAACGCAAATAATGGGTGCCTGACAGCTGAATGATGAAAGCATCACTTGCCATCAGGTTACCTCCCTCTTGCTGGGTTTGCTTTGCTGGAGTTACAGGGCACTATGGGAGAGGAGGGAGGGGAAGGAAACCTGCTGTACCAAAGATTATATATTTTCGTTTGACAAGAAAGAAGAATGGGATTAAGAAATACACTGACCAAATGTCAAAGTCTAAAAAGGTAATTCCCTTTCTGGCTACAGATTGTTACTGGAACCAACTAAAAATTGCAATAACAGTACAGTTTAAAAGCAATGTCTCCAGCAACATAGCAGGCAAATAGGACAAGATAAAAGATGGCAGTGCAAACCTACTGACACTTTTTTGATCTGTTTGGCACAGTAACAGGTATTTTCCCTCAGCTCATATAAAAACTACATGGATGGTGTGGTGCAACTTTGTACACTACTTACAGAGCCTTAAGTGATCTGTCAGGCAGCATAGAAACTGCACTAAAGCTTAATTCGTAATACTTCCACCCTAAGAACTACTTTACTGCAAATTTGTTGGTGCTACCTTTGCTGCCTTTTTTTTCCCCCTTTAATCACTTACCTTTTCCTTAGCTTGTTGAAACTGATAGGTTTGAGATCCCTTGTACTAACTCTACCTTTAGCTGCAACAGGCCAATATTGTTTCAGAATGAAAACAAACTAAAGCACATGCTGAGGTGAATCATCATATTTAAGCTAATCGCTAATCAACAGGCATGTGTGCTATCTTATTGCTGAGAACACTAAAGGAAAAACAAAAGAAAAAACAAAACAAAACCACAAAAAAGCCAAGCAAACTAAATCCACAAAACCCCTTTTTCTTTCAAACCTGCTGTACACTAGAAAAAAACATTCCTGCTTTGCACTTCTAACTAATCTTACAAAAATTACATCAGGTATCTACATGCAAACATAAATGCAGCTTTATGTTTCCCATGGAACATTCTACAAAGCTATTTATTTGGCACTGATTTCCACTCTTAAGACATTAGCTTTCTATATTACACACACAACTTCCCACTCCCCCAGACAATTGCCTGGAGTTAAATATTACATCGTGCCTCATGAAATCAGGCAGCTACAGCATGAGTTAGATTCATCTGTTGATGCTGCCCATTCAAGCAAATAATTCTATTAAATGCAGTGGGCCTCAATCTGCAGTAGTCTTCTGCCAAATAATGACCACATCAGTACCTAAGAATGTAAGGTAACTATTTAAAAAATATGCATTTACAGATATTTCAGTATAAGTTATCATTTTATACATAGAAATATTCAGAAAGTTTTTTTCTCTGTTACGTACTCCCTCATGTGCTCCTGAAGTCAATTAGAACGTTTTACCTAGGTTTCAACAATCTTTGGATCATTGCATTAAATCAAGCACTACTGAATTACATTCCAACAAATGTCTGAATAATAGTTCACCTATAAAATACATATCTGCTAATTGATTGTGAGTTACAACACAATTTTGAGGCAAGATTTCTGACCCCACAGGGAGTTCATGATGCATTCCCAGGACCACTGACATTGAAACAGCAGACTCTCAAACACATCACTTCAGTTTAGTTCCAAGGAACTGGTCCAAATGAGGGACCAGAGACAAAAAGCAAGAAAAAACAGTCAAAAGGACAATTCACAGAAGGTGAATTTGATAGTCCTTCAGAGAAAGGAGCAAAGCAGCAAAACCAGGCTTCTGCTCTGAATCTCCCACTATAATCACCTTTTTCTCCATAAACTATGGAGAGTGCTCAGAGACACAAATAGCCCTCTCCCCCTATTTTAACCACAGAATGTGACACTTAAAAGCCCCTGAAAATACAATGTTGCCATGCAGCATGAGAAAACATATTGCATTTTTTAGAAGAAAGCAAACTGACAACATACGTTTCATGGTCCCATCTTCCTCTTCATCATCATCACTATTTATTACCATGGTCCCCAAGTCTGACTCTAACATAGTGCTGTTGTGTTCAATCATTGTCTGGGCGCCTTCACTCATCGTACTCGTGGCTCTCATGGTACCAGCGCTCTCCGAGTTGGTCTTCACCATGGTGTGAGAGTCCAACTCATCTTCATCCTACGGAGAAACATTTGTCAGAATGCAGCAGATCATTTAAGAAAAAATAAAGTTAACATGTAATCACTTAGACCTTTATTGATTAGTTTTGTATCTTTACCTAGTTGTACTTCTAGACTTACAGGTTTAAAACTTTAAAAGAAACTACAATATAAAAAAATGGTCCATATAAAGGAAGAATAAAAACTTTGTTCTTTCTCACAAATGCAGGGCAGGGTGAGTATAATGTGACCCACAGACCCACACGGCATCAGCATCCAGTTCTGAGTATCTCTGTGATTTTCATCACGCATTTTACCTCTCTGGGTTCCAAAAATCAGTACCATGATTTATAGAAAGCAATTTGGTTGTTTTGCAAGGGTCTGTCACCAAGGATTTGTGCTGACCACCCTTAACTAAGTGTCATGCCCAGCATCTGACATTACACACAGCAGTGAAATGACATGGCTCTCGCTCAATTTAACTATTAAACAATCCTTCAACAGAGTTTTTAAAGTCCCCCTCAGAAACGGAAAATCAATTGGACTTACTTCAAGTATTTAGTTTTCTTTTAAAACCTCTGTTACAAGAGTGAGTAAATCTGTTAATACTATGGATAAAAATACCTGTGGAGCACACGCTTACCCACTAAGTGGGTGGAGGGATAATATCATGAAGATACACAGTAGCATCTTGAATTGGTAACAGTAATGGACCGGAATGCGAAACACAACTAATGACAACCCAGTTAATGACACATAAAATTCATATGTTTTGAAAACACTAATGGGAAATCCCACTGCTTTCCAAAATCACATTTAGTTTATACACACATCACCACAGCATTTCAGGAGTAATGTGATGGACTGTGACTATTTCTATATGAGTAACATCTATTACTCAAGATTTTTAAAAAATTTAGCCATTCTCCTTTGTTGAGTACATGTAAGAAATAACATGCATCACTGTGATGTTAAATTTTAAATACAAATGCAACTTTCACCAGTTTTATAACTATATATGCACGCATTTCCTCCACTGTGTCAAATCTTGAGTTCCTTTTTAAATGAACTCTATCCCTAATGAGCAAAATTTCCTAGCTACATTGCTTGAAAGACGATTGGATAACACTGTGGGGTTTTTTAATTTGCCCATTACAAATAACATGCTTGCTGCTACATAAAATCATAGAATTGTTTAGGTTGGAAAGGAGAATTCCTCTCTTTCCTAAATCTTTGTGTTGCTTTATAGATTTTAAATTTTAACTATGAAGCCACTTGTAAGGGAAGGGACCGGGTGAAACAATAAAAATAAACCCAGGATTCAAATGCCGGCAAGGTCTGGCACTTTCTATTTCTCACTGAACCCCTTCCTTTCCTTTCTCCTTATGCCCTGACACTGCAGACAATTTGTCTCTCACGCAGGCACACAGGCACAAGCAGGTATATTGTCAGATTGCCTGTTTCACTAAGGGTTGGTCTGAGCAGACACAGCTAATTGTAGTTAGCAGTAATACCAATACACCAGCTCCTGAAAATTATTCTAATGTGTTCCAACTAGGAGACACAAAAATAGATTTAATTTTGATTCAGAAAGTCAGCACATGATAATGAAACGAGGACACAGACCTACATCTGTGATTAAAATTCCAAATGTCAGAAGACTCATTATTTTCCAGATTATAATTTGCAAAAATTGTGACATTCTTCATTTGCATTGTTTCTCGGGTTTTTTTAGCTGCATTCTATTCAGTACCCTACTCTTAAAAAAATTATGATAGCCCCAAAGACACAGACAGCTTACAGCTACAGCACCAGACAACTGTGCCAGTAAAAAAAAAAAAGAGAATATTTTGGTACTGCTCCTCCTGGTGGCAACTTGAATTTTCTTTACTTCTTGCCACCAAATGTTCTTGTTAACTCCAGTGTTTTCTACAAACTGTATTTTTTTTCCTTCTAAAAAGGGTACTCAGCAAACAAAGTGGGTTTGTGTTGCATTTTAGAAGTGCCAGAAGAGTTAAGCTACTTCTTTCTGCAGAGCAACGCAATGCAAAACCAGCTCTCTACATACTGCTTTTTCTCCTATTAAGAACTACAAATGCAGCATCTCTGACACACAGGCAGCCAAATCTGTTAACTTTAAAGCATCGTCATATCTGACTTGCAGATTTGTTTGATTAATATTAATGATGTCTGCTTGCAGTGCATATGGTCCTAAATCTACCTAACCTGAAATCAGAAAAAAAAGCAAATACATTCCTGAAGGCCAGAAGTTTTATGTTAGAAGTTAGTGGGGAAAAAAGGGATGCCTAACAATGTGAACAAGTATGAAATTGAATTCTAAGTGACCAATTTCATAATTTCTGATTATGAAGAAAGGGAAGTACCCAACAATTTTGATGAATGGTGTTCTCCCCAGTTCAGGAATGATGTACCGAGACAGAACAATACAAAACTTTTCTGTGTCCTGGGTATGCCCCAGAATAATTCATTTTGTGGGTTAGCAAATTTTACAGAAATGTTATTCCAGTATTTCTCACAAATATGAGATTTAGGTAATATGGCAGTAGATTACAATGGATCTGAAAAAGTAACGTTATAAAAATATCCAGTGGATCCAAGTTATGGAAGTGCATATTTACATGAAAGTGATTCCTTCATACAAATTCTCATTCATGTTTTACAGTTCATAAATATTGACGTAGAACTTCTGATCTGCTGTTAAACAAGGTAAACTCCCTGATTAAATAAAAACAAACATCATCTCAATTTTAACTAGGAAAAAAATATAAGGTATTAAAGCTGAAGTGTCGTGTTCTCATACTGTTTATGAAAACAGATCCAGGAATCAAACAACACGAACAGCTAACTCTGGAATTAAACCGTCTGCTGTTCTCCTGTGTGCAAGTAACGAGCACCAAACGTGTGTTCGGGAGCTGTTGCCATTGCACCACTATAGAGCAACAGAAGGTGTGCTCAAGTGAGGACTCAACCTCTTGACATGCTACAGAAATGACAACAAACTACAGAAACTCTAAACAACACCATAGCGTAAAGTGCAAGTAAAACACTAACAGTATCCTGCAACCCTACGGGACTAACTCTCTGGATCTTATTTACCAAAAAAAAAGGTAAAATTAACAAAACCAACCTCAAAAGCATAAAAATGCAATCACAGAGATTTGATTATCAGGATATAAAATTCAGGAAGGCTTTTGCAGGAACTGCATGCAAGACTTCACTATATGCTTGTAAAATAAAAGATTGCACCATCACACAGGTTTTCCCTGAGAAGTTGGCCTTGCACATCATACCTTAATCTGCATCATGATAGAAGTGAATGAGCCACGGTGATAAAGATTAATGGATTTTTCTGTTGCATTTTTAACATTGATAGGAAAAAGGGATGAAGACGGATAAAGAAAAAACTAAACAAGAGAAGGAAACACGGCCACAGTTTGCCTTTAAAAACTCTCACCCTACAGTTTGGCATGTAAAAAGAACACTAGAGGGCAGCAAAGACGGCCGACTCGGCTGCAAAGCATTAAAGGAAGATTTACATGCTGGCAAAATTCAGTATCCTGTAAAATAATTTCATTTACTATTAACACCTCATCATCACCTTTGAAAAACGTAGCTGTAGTCACAGCTATCTTTTTTAAAGCGCTGTAGCAGCTACGTAAACACAGTCTGATCAAGCACAAGGATTTTGTAAAGCTCCTGACACGTACAAAGCCAAACTACAACCTGAGTATATGGTTAATACTGAGCACACAAAGCTTAGACCCACCAGTAAAACAGGTAAAAACTTAACTTTCAGCACACAGTCAGATGGCATCGAATTCAACAGACATATGTCACAAAACAGCACTTAAGCTTGTTTTATACCTCCATCTAAGTGATAAACTTGGTACCGATGAGTTGCTGGGCATTCTTACCTCCCTATGTTTCCTCTTCCTGTACCGGCTCTTTGGCTCTACACTGTGGTGGATTTCAACAACATGCTGTATTTCACTCAACAATGCCATCTGTACAAATTTCTAACTTCAGGACACTTAAAGGACTACAATCAAATTTAATTGACACATATGTAAAGTGTTCTTTGGCTTAAAGGAAAAATGCTATGAAGAGAAAGCTTTAATGCTGACATGCAAAGTTATGCATATACAGAGACACATACGTAGCTACATCAAATACATAAAAACACAAGAAGGAAGCATGAAATCAAACAAAAACCTTCAGTGTATCAGATTTAAAATATAGAATAACTCGATTCACTAGTTCCTTTAAAACAACTATATAAATATTGTAAAAATACAAAGGAATAATTGCAGTAATTACTTCTTAAAGTCTTGAAAGAGAGATGCCAACTTTTCATAATTAATATACAATTAACCAAATAAACTCTTGTATGACTGAATAATCTTACATATAGCAACAACTGACTATCAACAGTTGGCTTCGGTGTTCATAGTTGCCAACCACTAAGAAAAAACAAAAGTGTCCAAGAAAAAACAAAGGAGTACTAAAGCAGTAATTCCTTGGTTTAATAATCTAAAAGAATTAAGCATTTCTCACATAATAGAGATAGTAAAATGTAAAAGAAAACATACAGAGAGCTGCTTGTTAGCTCATTCCTTTAAAGATCCACAGAAACAAATATTTAGACATGTTTTCTGTGAGCTGCCAGGCAACGAGTTACTTTACATTCCCATAATACAGCTGCCCAGCCTCAGCATCCAACTCACATCACACTTCAAAAAATGCACAAGAGAAGAGATTGGTCATGTTTAGTAATGCCTAAACTAACATTTAAACTTTGATATTGGGATTAACCTTCTGTAGAACACACCACTTGCAATTCTTGCTTAATTAAAAAAATCTGTACGACGACCTCAGCACCTATCAAAACATGTCAGTTTGTCACAAGGCATTCTCATCACACGAGCAGCTCTCATAACAGGCATAAAATCAATTCTGAGTACACTATTTGTAGTGATATTGTATCTCTCTGGAAGGATATAGACACGAAGACTGTATTCAACCTGGCCACTTATTTACGGCTGTATAGTATGAAGTTTTGAACAGCAAAAGATATGTACACTACAACTGACAACTTTGCATGCTATAAAATGTTCACAGGTAGTGGCAAAAAAGAAAACAAGAATCAGATGTATGGATGTGACTTTTCCTGACGTGAAGGAAAACAACCTGAATCGACTCTGAAAATTAAGTACATAATTGAGAAATTTTTCGTTTGATTAATTCTCCAAAATCACCCACTCCTCTTGGAGTTATGCAAGCCACTTTTGATTTGAGTGCCCATTACTATACAATATACTGTTTTAAGAAGGAATTAAAGCTAAAAAATCTTATTCAAACCTAACTGTTAGGGTTAAACCTCGTGTCCTAACATAAGAAACTTCACAGTTATAATATTTTACACCTTTCTTCTTGATGGGTCCCAAATTACGTACCAGTGAGTAACAAGCAGAACTGTTCATGCTTTACCATAGGAAATTCTTGGGGGGTTAGATCAATAAATTCAAGCCTCCAACAGGTTAACTGAAACCATTCTTTTTCAATAGTATATGGACTCCATTGACTGCCCATGAGAGACCTTTAACATCAATAGGCTCTACTTAACACTAACATCAATATTTGTTCTTGCTTTTAGATGTTGTTAAATATGCATTTCTCCAAGTTTGAGTCTGCCTTTGCAATTCTACAGTGAGGACTTCACAGTGGTATCAATGGGGAAAAAAAAATGCATTTTTGAGGTGTTCTTTTACAAAGTTTATGTGCTAAGTGGCTAATATTTTCCAACTGAACGGTGACACCGATTCCATATAAAATCTGAAAACATTTATAGATATTAAAAGATGAAGAAATTACATGCATCACTCAGTGTCACTACTACTACACAAGGTAACATAGGGGCTGTCACTAGCTCTTTTTAGGACTGCTGCCATCACTGCAAGCTCATCAAAACCTGTATTATCATTTGAACTGTATGATTGTGTAGCAATGCAAACCACACATAAGCAGCCCTGTACTTATTCAGAGTTCTGTGAAAGTGATGCATAAGGAGGAATGTGCAATGGTTATTTATCTTTATATTTGAATGCTGGACTGCTGACTTCAGTCACTACCAAACTCTATACCAAGGATACCAAACTGGCACTCATATTATCTGTTTTCTTTTTCCAGAAAGGAAAGAATAAACACCCAGAAGTGCAGAAATAATTGGTTTATTCTTTTTCTGGCAGTTCCACAAACAAGTTCCAAATTAAATGAAAGACACAATCTCTGAGCTTATTTTCAAATTATGCATTATTTCAAATTGAAGTGGAGGCCCCGGGGGGACTGAATTTTTGTTTTTCTAAAAGGACAAAGTAAAATCAGAACTCTACTTAATTTAGGCTTCACTCACACCTACATGTTGTTCACGAGTTTTCTGCTGTGCAGTACATGAACTACATGCATTGAAGAAATACGTTACAGAAAGCTTCTCTGATTAAAAAGAAAATGGGAACAGCTTCAAAGAATCATAGAGTGGTTTGGATTGGAAGGGACCTTAAAGACCACATAGCTCCAAGACCCCTGCCATAGGCAGGGACATCTTCCACTAGACCAGGTTGCTCAAAGCCCCATCCAACATGGCCTACAACATTTCAAGAATGGAGCATCTATAGCTTCTCTGGGCAACCTGTTCCAGTGTCTCGCTAACCTGCCTATAAAGAATTTCCTCCTAATACCTAATTTAAATCTACCTTCTTTCAGTTTAAAGCTATCACTCCGTGTTCTATAACTAGATGCCCTTGGAATAAGTCCTTCACATTTGCAGGACTCCCCCAAGGTACTGGTACAAGTTTATGCTGCTGCTTCCTAGTTTGGCTGGTTTTGTGCTTTTAGCTGACCAGAACCTGCAGTGACAGCAGCTGCACAAGATTCTGGTGTCATCTCTCAAATGATTCTGGAATTTCTTACAACAATGTACTGCACTGAAACTCAGTTGCAAGACATACAAGTCTGTACTACAATCAAACAATTATTAAAACCAGTCCAAACCAAGATTTGTTCTGCATTGTGGCACGCGAAAGCTATTCATACGTCACGCCCAAACACAGTTTGGACAAACTGTATTTGTCAATAATATCCTTAAATAATATCCATAAATCCCTCCTTCTCCTCACCTTCAGTATTCTTCATTTCAATCCCTTGTACTCTCAGTTTTTCTATTAAAACTAAATATTTCCAAACTTTTTTTACTCAAGGATTACTAAGCAATACAAAATTATGAGACATGCATTTACTGATAGGAAAAGTCACACTTACTGCCAAATACCACAGTAACAGCTTTAACTATTGTTAAATATTTCATCCTAATTACAAATCTGATCACAGATGATTTTTCTGAATTGTAAAACTGTTTAAAAATTTAGGGAACCAAAAAACATCTCAACAGCAAAAAAGAACATGTAATTATTTTTACTAATAGGAACAAAAATCCTCTTTCACTTAATCTTTTTATAATGGGAAACTTTTGAAAAAGTTTAACTCTTCAATATAAACTTTACAGCGAAAACATCTGGACATTCTCATATTTTTGCATCTCTCTTAACATCCCTGGACAACATAACTTGGTATTAATTATTAATTTTAATCAACAATAGCCTGAAAGTCAGCATCACCATGGAAAACTGCAAAGGAGTACACAACATCATTACTACTAAGGATCATAAAGGCATTCTGAAAGAACATATTGCTGAAGTTTTTATCCAGACTCTCTCATCCCTTTCTTTTTGTCATCTTAGTCTCATCTAGTGATGCCTCCATTCAAGGGAACACTATTCATTTTCCAATTTCTCTCCTTCTGTCTTTTACTGTGCTGGAATCATGGTCTTCTTTCTGTTTTTCTACTACCTCTCTTTTCTGAACTAACTTGTTTCATCCACAAAATCACTTTCTTGGCTTTCACCTACTCAGTCACTCCATTCAGTAGCGAGAAGTTCGCACCACCTCAAACTGGCCTCTTCCATTACTCACCTGGTAACTTTTCAAACCTCTTCACTCTTTTCTCAGGTCTCCTGTTACTACTCATCAGCTGTTCCCTGACTGCACGGCAACAGTACACAGCAGATTTCCTAACTACTGCAACAGTAACACAAATCACAGATTCCTGCCCCAGTCCTGGATTTCAGGTTCCCTTATACTAAACACTGAATGGGGGAAGTGTGGAGGGAGGGAGTGTGAGCAGGTGCAGGAGTGGGGAGTGCAGAGTTACACTCTGATTTGTGTACTCATGCAAAAAGCATGGGGAGTTACTGAATGCTTCTACAGTTGAGGTGAACCAAACTTGTGTTATACCCTTCCACCCAGTAATGGGAGAGGGAGGTGTACACCACAGACTGAGCTGGCATGGACTGTGCCTGGCAATCTCGTTCCCCATCTGAACCTCAGACTAAGTAATTAGATGTCATGCCTAATTTTGGTTAATGCAAAAGACATCAACAATGCCCAAGCACTTGAGTTCAGAAGGTAATAGTATGGATGAAAGCAAGCTAGTAAAGACATTAGGTTTTTATGCCAGTAACACATCAGTCTCTTCAGACATCCACTATTCAATAAGTCAAATCACAAACATCAACTCTGTATGTCAAGTGACATGTAAGAAAATATCCAACATTGAAAAAAAAATCCCAAACCTATTTTATTACTAAGCAAGCAAAGCCCAGAGTAAACATCTTTATAAACACAAGCTATCCATATTCTTAGAACATACTCTTAGAAGAGAGAGGCATGCAGCAAACAAAAGACCACATTGACTGCTGGAGACACAAAACACTCCACAGAATCTGCTTGAAAAGTACTTCTATATATAGATCACTGTAACAAGGATTCTACGATTTGCTATAGGGCAAACTGCATTACTGCACTGCTCTTTCCCGTTTGCTCAAAGCTGTAAGTTTTCTACTAACATTCCAGTCTCCATCTTCTCCATGTGCTATTTCCTGTACAACCTTGGTTCTCACTGTATGTGTGGTAACACACTTCTCTGAAGCACACACTGCTGCACTGCACAAGAGTGCCCTGAAATAAACCATGTAAGGAAGAGTAATAATGCCAGGAACATGGGCTTATTCCTAACATTGCCAAACAATTTTAAATGCAACCTACTCGTGACACGACCTGCTTCTCTCCTCAAACATATGCTGACAACTTCATCTGAATAATGAAGTGCCATCACCATTTTCACGTGACAGGCACAACTTGATTCAAACCACATTGCAATCACTACTTACTGTGTGTCATGACTAACTAGTCTGTGCATTAGACACTACCAAAATCAACTAACAAAATAAATAAAAACAATCCCCCTCCCAAACCAAAACAAACAAACACACAAACAAAAAAAACCCACACGCCCTGAACTGAAAATTAAACCACTTGTCTAGAAGTCCACCTGTGAAAGTGGAACCTTAAGAGTTTGGGGATTTTTTTATGTTAGTCTGAGCAGCTGAAGTTTGACGTGGTTTCTTCTCTCCCTAAGAAAACTTTTTACTAGGACATCTCATGGAATAGTGCTGAAAGCTGGCTCATAGAGCATTACTCACAGCAGCAGCATTGCTCATAACTAAGAGTGGAATACTCAGAATTTGTAGGCTTAAAACCACACAGAAAAGTGGTAAAGAAAATTATTTGAACAAAGCAGGGGGAAAACAGCAACTTATGTGTAAAGTACAGATAGTTACAGGAAAAATGGGTACACACCGAGTTTTCTTCCTCCTCTTCCAGTTCTCTCTGCTGTTCCTCATGTCGCTTTGCCTTTATCTCCATAGCTTCAGTGATCAGGTCCCTTAAAATTGAAACTGGCTTAGCATTCTTAATAAACGTATGCTAGAGGGGAAAAAAACATCATTAGAACATATAATGCGACTACATGTAGTTACATCTGAAGTGCAACTAAAGTATTATTCAACACCACAGAATTCAATGATAAACAGTAACATACATTACACAATCATGAAAATCTACACCAACAAAACATACAGTATCTTTTAGCTGCTTCTTAACTAAAATTTTACTTCAATGATATTTAATTACTGCAAGCTTTGGGAAATAAAACAACAAATGCTTTATAAGTAAGGATAAAATTTTCCAAAGGAAATGTGAAGTAAATAGTGAGTGGTGATGGTCTGATATAGATAAAGAAACTTACTCAGATATTCTGTTACAGAATTTGATTAAGCTCAACAGACTGAGAGCATAAATTAGTCTCTCTAAGCAGAACAACTATGGCTGCTCACTTAAACAAACCTGCACTTCATGTGTCATAAAATATTTCTTGATCTATGACACTGAAATGTGAAACCAGCAAAAGAATACCTTACTTTTAGCAGGAAGATTAATTTTTAATTCAAGGACATTTAAAACATCACTTCTTCGTTTAAGACAACACGTGCATTGTACCATTTACATTCATTTTGTTGTCTAATAAACATCTGCTGTTAGAAAAAGTCTGATTTTTGCATCATTATATGCAAATACAATTTAGGCAAAATGTAACCAAGCACCTCAGAAATATATTATTAAATATTAAAACATTGTTCCGTGAAGAACAGAATTGATGAAGCCTTGTGTCCTATATCTATCTTTTCCCTTGATATATTAATTCAATTACTCTCCTCTTCCTCCATGATCTTTCCTCACAAGCAGTACTTTCATCCCCATTCGCACACACCCACAGCACCTCCAGCTCCATATTCCAGCCGGAGAAAAAGGCAGCATGTACTTGTGATGAACGCAGTATTTGGTTTGTTGGTCACTAGGCACGTGGAAAGCAACTGCACACCAAAGCTTTTTTGGCTGCACACATTAACACAAGTCTCTTCTACCCAGCTGCTGCTGTTAAGCTAACCATACAAACTTCACACCTTGATGTACTGCTTCATACATCACACAGAAACCCCTAACTTTCAATTTTTACTCACCTGTAGTCTCCATTTTGATATTTTGAGGAGTATAAAATTAAATATTCATAACATGACTTATGAACTTGATGGATATATTACCGAAAACCAGTCTGCAAAATTTTTATGCTCTCCTTGTAGTGGAGTTCACTGGAATTTATACTTTAAAAGCTGCTATTGCTAGCTCAACACTGAATAAATCTAGCACGAGAGCCTTACAACAAGCGAAAGCCTGACATAGCCTGCCTGGGCTCCAAAGGTCCACACTGCCAACCATGTCTCACATTTAAAGGTGCCCACTTTCTATAACTCAGCCAAAACCCAAACTCATTATAATGTCCGTCTGCACCAGACCCTTCCAGGACACAGATCAACCTGTCTGCTTAATTTGACAGGCCCAGAAGGAAAGATTGAATATACTCCATGGGTGGTCCACAGAGAGGGGTAACCCGGGCTCAGTTCTTTGACTTAACACTTGTCTAAATTTCTGTGATCTATGGAGGGCCTCTAACCACAAAGCAAGGATTCAATTCTAATAGCAAGAACCAGCTTTAAACTATATAAAGGGCAATGAATTTTAAGAAGCAGCAAAGGAGAAATAAAATGGGGGTAGAGATACAGGAGCTGACAGAGAAAAGACCACAAACTGGAAAAGAAATAAGGCATGATAATAGTTAAAATAAAATTTGCCCTTGGAAATTTTCAGAACTCTTCTGGTTTGAAGGAAAAAAAAAAAAAGCCATAAAACCTGCCTTTCCTCAGTAACTTAAAAACTGACCTGTAGCAGCTGGGTTGCTGTAGCTCTTTGTTCAGGATTTTTCACTAAGCATTTCTTCACAAAATCAGTGAATTCATCAGACCAGAGCTCTGGCTTCCGGAAGGTTGGAGGAGGATTTGTAGGAATCATAAAAATAGCCTAGATAAAAATCAAACAATAGCAAGTTTAAACAAAATACATCGCCACAGCTCTGAAGCCAAGAAAAAAAATTGCTTTATCCACCTTTCTTATCAGGCTAAGAATCTGAAAGACAAATTTTAAGTAAGCGAGGATTTCCACTCAGATCAAGATTCAGGAAGTAAATCCATCTGCTACTAATGTAGCTACTTCCCATTAGATTTTCTCTACTTAAACTGTATCCCATTGAGCACAACTCATTTTTAATCTACTGCTGTTCATCAATCTCAAGAGATTACTATATTCTTTCAGAAATTCTTACTAGAAATGACAGCACTGCTTGTTTAAACAGACACATATGAAGTTGCTGTGAAAAGCCAAGCTCACTAAGAACACGGAAGAAATTGAAAAGGCAACATTTTACCTACATAACTGAAATCTCTCCTGTCAAGAGCTGTATGCTCTCCCTGTAGTGGAGAGACAGATTTTTCAACTAAGAAGCAAGATTCATGCTATATGAAAGAAGTTTGTCCTATTTAAGATTACAGATATTATTGTTCCATTTTCCATATGATTCTTTCCAAGTTTTCATCTAATTATAAATTTACACTTGTAGAGTAAAAAAAAAGCCACACAACTCTAACAGACTACTGTAACACAATGAAAATTTTTGAACTTCTGTATGTAATATCCCAAATTAATTCAGTATCATCACTTAAGACTTAGACCGTGGCAGCAATATACTACTCAGAGCTAGGTCTATTGACAGAAACAACAGGCTATTATTTTCTTCTGAACCCAGGTTCCATGCAGACACATTCTCCAAAGTCACAGGGAATAAAAGTTCTTCATTTGTTTTCCTACAAGTATATGCAGAAATATATACTCAGAAATGGGGAAAAAGCTGAAATGGGAGATTATGCACACTTTAACACAGCAGAGACTCCAGAAGCTTCAGCCTGTGTTTGAAACACAGGGAAAAGGCAGGGGGAACTTCATGAGTTTTTATCCATACCTTCTCTTAAGAACTCTCACTGGCCTTGAAAATCGGTTGAACTCATTCAAAAAATTCCTCTTATATTCCAAAGGAAAGCAGAATCCATGCAAAATGATGCAAAAACTGTTTTCTATCATTCTAGTGAAAAACTAATTCAGTACTGCATAGTTGCTTTAATTCAAATTCTTTAACATTCACAAAACTCAATTATCTACTGAATATAAGAAAAACTGAGCCATTTTGTTTAATAAAGATGTATGCTACAATAATTTTATATTTTCAGTGACAGGAAACGTGACACTCAGTAATTGGCCTTATCTACTTCACTTATGATGCAAGATTAATTGTGAGCACAAGTGAAGTGCTTCTGACATAAAGTTGTGGCGAACAAATTGAGCTGTTTCTGTCCTTGAAATTAATGATCTCTTCTGAACTTTGAACGGATGACTTTTGATCTTATCTTCAGCTACTCTTACCAGTTCACTCTGCAGTAGCTGTTGAAAACACACAGTTGTAGCAGGAGACGAGGAACTTCTGTTTATGTGGTGTCAAAATGCGTACCTCCGATTTGATACTAAACACCAACCCCTCTCCCAGAGGTAAGCAAAGGTTAGTGGGAGAGTCTTACTCAGCGCCACAGTTCTAGGAAAAAGGTTTGCCTTTGCCAATTATTTTCATCAACCACATAGCAGTTAAGAACTACAGCAAAGAAGTGACTTTGTAATTCACAAAGGACAACGAGAAAAAAGATGGAATTCATGAATTAGTCTTTTACGGCACGCAATGAAATTCACAAAAGGAGATGCTCAAGTGTTAGTTAGACTCCTAAATCCATATTTATGCTTTGTACATCTGTTGAAAATACCCACTACAGAAATACGCATATTTATGTAATGCTTAAACTGTAGGCTTTTTTAAAATCTTCCTATGTCACGAGCTGTGTGAGCTGAAAAGAAAAATTAGATGCTTTTTTGTAATACGAGAAAAAACATAGAAACTACTTATTCTGAATGTTTAGTTCAACTTGATAATTATGTCATGCACTTGCTCGTTTGTACCTTTCCCTCCAGCTCTCAGTGCTCCATTTTGTTAACACGCCTAAAATGCTGGTTTTCAGTTCCATCTTCCTTCTCTATGAAATAATTTTGGCTTGCATATTTCTCTGCATAAAAGTTACGCTCCCTCTCTCTTTCAAAATAGTCTATGATTTAGTTTTCAACTACTTTGTTTCCTTCCAAGAAGCTTGGAAAGCAATCACTGGAGAATTATAAAGCTAGTCCCAAATCTCCAGAAATAAAACAAAGCATTTATCTGACAGGAACTTATTCCTCTTTTTTCGCTTTCATTTCTTGTCAAATAGATCTTTTCTATCCTAAAATAACTCTACACTCTTTCAGAACAAAACTATTTCAGTCGCTCTGTTCCATGGGTGCCAATGGAAGAAGGAAACCTAAGAGACTTGGGTTTTTTCATGCTTCTTTCATCTCACCCTGGATTTCTCCAGCCCTTGTCTTCCCAAACTATTACTTGCAGCATTTTTTTGCCTCCACTTGTGAAACTTCTCAAAGTTTCCCCACAGCTATTGGTATTAGTTTAGCTCTCACAGTAGGGCCGATGACAATGCTCACAAAGCCAGTGTTAGGCAACTGTTGCTTAAAAGAAATCCCAAATATAAGCTACCATCCACCCACTTACATGGGCTGAACTGGCAGTAACCACTGCAGGAAATGTTAGGATGAAACAGTTCAACAGAGGGGGCAGGCCCTGACATACTGTGAAAGAACTGGGGCTAATTCTATTCTCTCTTCCACCTTCAACATCACCTTCCATAATTCCTTACATTTCTGAGACAGACTGACAAGTCTTACACAAGTAACGCATCAAATATACATCCAAGGCATTAGATTCTATGACTCAGTTTTCACCATTCAATCATATTTTAAAATAAATAAATAAATAAATAAAAATCTCTAAGCTGCAAGATGTCAGAACTCAGGCCTGAGGGATCACAGTAACTTAATCTGTGTTTGCCTTCACCTGCCTATAATAAAGAGCCCACTCTAAATTTGTACTGAACTGGCCCTTCCACCTCTGAACATTGAGCCCATTTCTGCTTTGAATCATCTTTCACACACTGGTCCAAGGCGAATCCTACACATTGCAGTGAAACCAGACTTCAAGGCAGATTATACTATATGCATGACAAAAGATGGGGGAAAAATCACCCACGGCAGCTTTGGGGGCCACTTCTGAACTGGGCATTAGACAATCCAACACAGTTTCTACCATACCTGTTCCCTGGCAGTGCTTACCTGCCCAATCACCAGCAGTTACAGTCAGGCTGAATACTAGACTGAGGACCAGCTCTTAAACGAGAGCACAACTGCGTAAGTCAGCATGATTTTCTTTTTATTATTCTTAAAGGGTCGAGTATTTTAAATTAAGTCCAGGCTGAAAACAGGATTTTTTCCATGCGGGTCCTTTTACGGACAATTTTATTGGCGTGAAAATGTAATTATGGTGATGATGATGAATTAGGAAACGCCAAAAGAAAAATGAGACGCTCATATACCACACTTGGAAATTCCTAATCAGAAAATCCTTGCAGCTCATTCTTCCTGTCAGTCAGGGTAATATATCTGTATTTTGCACAGCCCACAGACACATTAAGAGATCAACAGTAATGTGGCAGAGGTACTACATCTTGTGGGTTTTAGCTCCTTGAATAACTTACCTCTATTGCTTAGTTGAAATTAATTACTCGTAAGATAAATCAGAAAATCAAAAGTATAACCCATATTTTAAAATATTGTTCAGTACCATTATTTGTTCAGTGCCATACTGAAGGAGACCACAAACATTTTCATATTGTGAAAATTTCGTAATTTTTATGCTGTGAAGTTCCATTGCTAGAATCTACAGAGAGAAACTCTTCTATCAACAGGGCAAGGATATGTGATATCAACTTGTGATTCCACAGTTTTTGGCACCACAATTACACTACTTAATCAGTCTACTGCAGGAAACAAACATCAAAATATATTTATACTCAGTAACACATTTCAGAGCACAAAAACCTATTTAAGGCCAAGGGAGCTAAATACTGAATACTGTAACATTTTACTAACTTTAGAAACAAAAAATCAGCTAAAAGACACATTTTTCCCCTGTTTGTGATACACTTCATAGAAATTCCCCCCCTTCTTGAACGGCCTTCAAAAAGGCTACTGAAATACGCCTAACTATTCAGTTCCACAATTCAGCAGCTATCTAAAAATGAAACACCAGCATGGAGAAGAGTGAGATACTATAATGTTCTACACTGGGTTTGCTTTATTGAGCATTTTTACCTCGGGTGGCTTTTGGGGGGTTTTGTTTGTTGGTTTTTAAATTCAGAACTACAATACCGTAATGACAACAGTGAAAAATAAAGTTACTGAACACCTTCTCACGTGTTTAAAGTCAAGGAAGTTGGTTTACAATCTCCTCCAAGTAAATAATAAGTTTCAATGTTAAAACCACCCTAAAAAACTCCTCCCATCTGCAAACACAGACGTTGATGAAGACCATGCAGTGTACTCACATCTTTTGTGCAGAACTACAAACAGGTCTGGTTCCATCACACATCCATCGAGTACCTGACCCAAACTGATTCCCACTAGAACTATCAACACAGAACTAAATGCAGAAAGGGGTAAGTGGAGATTTAGTTCAGAGAACTTCTGGACAAACAATAACTGATACAGAATTTTTAATCCTAATGAGGACAAGTTTATGTGACATTTAACACACAGTTCTACTGTGCTCACCCTGGCAGTTTTTAGTAGCAACCACTGATTAAATCATGTACAAAATATTACAATAAATTTACAATAAATCAAATTACATTTGAACTATTTTATTATAAAATTACACATATTAATACTAGGAGCACTTAAAAATAAAATAAAACATCATTGGGGAAAAAACCCCCAAAAAACAAATAAAACAAATCACGACTGTTACCAATGGCTTAAAAGTCATTCACTGTCATAAGCTTCCCTCTGGAATAATGACCTTTGCTGATCAAAGCAAAGTACAATTCACTTAAAATGTAAAGTAATAAAGTAATAAACACAGAGAAAAGATACATAATGGAAAGAATAATCACATGATTAACAGCAGAGAGGAGTTACTGAAAGATAAGTCATTTACATTGACTTGTATATTTATTATTGCTGGTAAGCTCGTAACATTTGGAGAGCATTACAACAGGTCAAGAATGTAAAGATACCAATCTCAAACATTTTGCAATACTAAGTGCACTTGTAAATCTATTGAAGAGAATCAACCCTTGCCTTGTTAGCACCATCATGCAACAGAAGGGTGCCTCAAGATTCACCTCTGAATTAGTTGTTTCACTAAAGGTTGGACTCAATGATCCCTATGGGTCCCTTTCAACTTGGCATATTCTTTGATTCTAAAAAACTGCATTACATTCCAAAAGAATATTGCAATTTGTTCGGTGACAACAGCTTGAAGAATTTGGCATTCAAAGGCCACAAAATCAATCCGTTTGGGTGTTTTATAACCGTTTTTAAACAAGCTTACTTATACAACTTTTAGATAAATGAAATGACATCATTTTTCAAGGAAAGGCATTCACTGAAAACAATAATAATTTCAGGCTACTCAAGATTTTGTGCTTAAACTACCCAGGCAGCTAAAGGTCTTGAATTTTTTTTTAATTGACATATACAGGAATTTTTAGAGAATACCTAACAGGAATTTTTAGAGAATACCTAACTTGCAAATGATCCCGTATAGGTACTGAACAGTGTAAGTACTTAACATTTTATTGAAAGTTCACATCCACAACAATTAGAAGTCTACATATTTTTAGTGTCCTGGGACATAAAAAAAACCCCAAATGCTACCAGAAAACAGGACAATGGAAGTCAGAAAGTTTTACAGAACTACAAAAAAGTTTCAAACAGCTGAGAAGAACTGTAGCATTCAGACACCATCTAGGACAGTATTTCCAATAATTTCACTCCCCAAAACAAAAACCAAAATGCAAATTAATTCATTACTGTTATTCTGGGAAGTACCCTCAATTTCAGCATTAGGTGAGCAAGATACACTTAATCAGGAGGAGAAAGAAGGGTCTGTGCAGTGTCTGTAAGTGGGCTTTTAAAGCTTTTTTTGAGGGAAGCAAGTGCTTGTGGGGAGGGGAGTTAAGATAGGAAAAAACATTAAACTGTCTTCAGACTGAAAGAAATATCCATTGCAGTGGTTTAAACTTAGTGAAACACATTTGGCAAAAAGGTATTTTTGAACATTTTTGTAAAGGAGAAAATTTCCTTTTGATAGTGATGAGCAACATCTTCTCTTAGGGAGGAAATCACCTCAAAAGAGAGATGGGGCCATGAGGCCATTAGCCAATTCTATCCTAACACTCGGAGAACTTCAACATTTAAGAGTGTCTCAGACCAAATTATACTTTATGACAGCTCCTTGCTGAAGAGCTAGGCAATTCTCCGTGTAAAGGATATTTCCCAGTCACACAGGAATCAACAGAGATGAACGCTGATACCTCTCTCAGAAGCATCCTGCTATCTCTTAATCACTATGTTATCACCCCTTTCACAGAATCCAAGAGATCAAGAACACGGTTCTTGAACCTGAACAACTTCTTTTTTTCAGCACTGAACTTGAGCTTGAACTCATCTCTTATCAGTTATAAAACAAGGAAATGGTTCAGAAACTGCACATTGTATGACTGAATCCAGAGAATACTATTATGCCTAATTTAGTCTTCACCATAGTTTGTTTTATTCCTGATTCAGTACTATTTTGAAAATTCATTCAGACATAACGTCTACAAGGTTCTTTTACCCAGAATATGAAACTTACTTTCCCTCCAAGAAAATGCCAATAATAGAGCTTACTTTAATAACAGTATTTTCTCTTCTTCCCACAGTACTTCCTGAGAAGATGAGGCAGTGAGGACATCCAGAAACACACTAATATTTAATGAGACATGAAGTAGAAAAACTGCATTTGCGATTATATTTACTAGTAGAAGAGTCAAGGAATGAGTAATTTACATTTGTGAGAAAAAGCTGCAGTAAACTCACTGGACATGAAATGTGAAACCTGTGACATAACCACATACAGTAGGAATGACAGAAGGCATTCAAGAAATGTGTGGTGGTTCTTCATTCGGGTTAGACCTCCAGCAGCAGTACTGTGATGTGAACCAACTGAAAGTGGTTCAAAACAGAGCAACTATAACACTTGGATATTTAAAAAAACACACTGTGCAAGGAAAGACTGAATGAATTAAGATTGCTTAGTCTGAAGAAGAGGTAACTACAGTGAGAAACATGGAAAGTCTCCAACACGCTAAATGCTACTTCAAAGAGGGACAAAGTCTATAAAGAAGAGCTTGTGAATTTAAATTTTAACAAAGAATCTTCAGGTTACATATTAGCAAAGTTGTCAGTAAACTACCTGAGGAGTTCCAGAACTTGTCATTTTATTCTACAAAAAATATAGACAAACACAGTTTCAGAATTTTCTTGTTAAATTCTGGGCATGTGTTTCAAAGACCTTTTCCCACGCTCACCTACCCATTTGCCCTGTGCTCATACAGATCACGCAGTCTCAGAAGACTTAGTATTTTTCACGTTTAACCTGAAAATTCAATGGAAGAGTGCATTACACAAAGACGGAATGAAATTAGATTTAACTCCAGGTGCATCCTTCCCAGGTTGCTCCCTCTCCCTTGCAACAGCTCCCCTGCCTCTGATTTTGTGGATTATGAAAAGACTTACTTTTAAAGAGTCAATACTTGGAGAGGTTACAGTTTCCTCAAAAGAAAGTGGGAATTTCATCTAGACATGTCAAAACTGCAGTAGAATCTTGCCAGAAAAATAATCTGCACACCACGAATTTAAAAATCTAGCAGTCGATAAGTGACTTTGGTAAAAATTAATTTAAAAAAATTAAATTTAAAAAAAAGAAAACAATTATCATGTTTGGTCAGCCTAGGTACAGAAACAGTGACCAAGAAATGTGAACCACAACGGAACAATGCTTACAACAATGTTTGCTGCTTCCTACTTCACCTTTTACAATGGCAGCAGATGAACAGGTGACAGCAAAAGCCAACCACCAGTACAAAGAAAACCAACCCACTCACAGTGTTCAAACCAAGAACTAAAATTAAACTGACAGATTACAAAATTCCAGATTTTCAATTCCAACATCCCACTGAAATAATGGAAACAATTAATTACAGATTTTGTAGCCTATGATAGAGTAACTGAGTTCGTACATCTTAGAGCTCTGTCTACCTTCAAGCAAAGAATGAAAACTTCTTCTACCCCTGTTCCACTGATACTCAAGAGAAGACAAGACTCAATGGTGTTGCACTGTCCTTGTCTAGCTGGCATTTCCAATGTTCTCCCTAACAGCTTCCAGTAAATACCATTTATATTGTAGCCCCTTAAATTCCATTGTTACATTAGTGTAATAGTTAGCCATATCCTTCCCTGTAAGGAAATGTAGTTGCTAGAGCAGAACTATTTTTCCTACTCCACAGGCCACGATGCAGACACACGCAGTGGGAGGCACCACAAAGTGAAATCTGGACATTTGAATAACCAAATGAAAGGAGAAGTATAACCAAGGCATAGTATGACTTACACAATGACACTAATCTTATATTTTAAAAAACTAACACCCCTTTTAAACCAAACTGAGTAATACAAGATCAAAGTTAAGAGTTAAAATTCAAAGATACTGCTGGAACTGATACTTCAGTTCTTCATGGCACTTCGTTAAGTTGGTAGGTGTAAGCATTCCTCTTTGGAACAGAAAGTGAAATATATGAATAATGGAATTCAAAAGCAATCTTACCAAATGACAGAGGTAAAACAATATACCAAATTCTGGACAAGGTAGGTAGATCAATTAAAAAAATCTCTCTCAAATGGCATTGTGTCTGAGAAAACTAGAATCGGTAATGATTGCTCATGATTTAATAACTGACACAACATACATCCTAGGGAAGATTCTTCTAAAAGGGAAAACATTCCAAAGAGAAAACATACACAAAAAATTCAAATGCCAGTTATTTTTTTTTAAAGGAGACAGTAGAACTGTGAGCTAAAGTCGATTTTCTGTATCTTCGGTTTTATTTATCAGACTGAAAAATCTCTCCAACGTTCTCTTTTCCTGCATAAGACCAAAACTATGAGATGTTCTGTTTGTATTACAATTACGCTAATTCAATGCAGGTCACTTGCTTTTTACTGAATCCAGATGACATTTAGTAAGCTAAGCATGGGCCAATTGGCTTTTTTTTCCCCTGAAAAAAAAAGAGGGGGACTGATTGCCGCTGGGCAGGTCATACAGTGGCTGCAGAACACAATTGCTTGAATTACATTTTGACTAACATCAATCAAAAAAACTGAAGCTAAAACCTACCTCTTTTTCCTGTATGCCTTCTAGATTTCTTATATTGAAACGAACTGATTTAAAAGCCACCTCTTTCCCATCCTGAGGTGATAGACATGAACAGATTCACCAGAAGTTTTTATTATTTCCTCTTTCTCCTCTCAACTTAAAAACCTATATTTTTAATATTCTAAGAAGTACAAACAATTTACTTTCCACTTTAGTTTTAATATCCCCAGTGGCTAACTAACCTTTTCAAGCCTGCTCATTTGAACATACCACAGAAAAAAAGAAAAACAGCACTGTAGATTTAGTGAACACTAAAAATAATAACAAACTAAAGCCTCTTCTATTTCTGCAATAACATTTGTATTCTTAAATCAACCAAAACTTCCATGTAATTAGTCATGCAATAACCCCTACTGATAATGCAGAGAAACTAGTTCCAGAGGGGCAGGAAAACCCTCAAATTTATCTCCAAGAAACAAATAAGCAACATCTCTTTGTTAATGTCTTAGTTGTGACAGAGGGCTGATTCTCTTCTGACAAAAACACTGGCTATAAAATGGCAATTAAGATCTTTGCTACTAAAGAAAACATCAGTTTAGACTTAGTGTGGCTGACTGCAAATCTGTCAATTGTATTCTTTCTAATCATATCTGGACTTGGCACCTTTTTTTCCTCCCCAGAAGTTATCCATCTCTCAAACAGTATTAGCAACTGCTAAAGCAAAATGTAACACAGATTATAAAATAGTACCCCTGTTAGTTTATTCTATAACACAGTAAATTATAGAAGTTATTATTATTATTTGTATCATCTCACCGTTTTGTACCCATCTTTAATGCCTCTCAACATGACCTGCTCAGCCTTTAATAAATTTCACCCAACACGGGAAACAGGAGCAAAATGGAACACAGGCTAATTAAAATGCATTACACTGATGGCATCCAACACTAATTAGACGTCCTTCACACTTGGCCATCATCTTCAAAACACTGCACATTCTATAGGAAATATACAAAAATCATGCAGAAAAACTACTCAGTTGCATATACATGACATCACTCGATAGGATCAAGGACATAGAAGATAAAAATTCTTCATAATTAAAAAAAGAAGTTCATAGCATAATATATAACATTTGGAGGCCAGAAAGATATAGAGACACTGAGAGAAAAGATCCACAATGGTGTGAATTGGCCTTGCATCTATATTCCTTTGCTTAAAGCAAATTTTAATCAAACTTGAAGGGAAAAGATTAAAAAGAAATTGCAAACATCTATCATGTCTCAAATTATTTAGCCTGGAATACTTTACAAAATGTTATAGGTTTTGGGTCTGTGCTTTTTGTTGTACTGCCCTGTCCAAACATTTACTTATTAATCATATTTTCTGAATTTCTGTTAGGGTCTGGTTTAACCTACTGCATTTTGCTCCATTCGAAGGCATGTGTCATAGCTTTCCTACAATGACTGACACTGCAGAGAAAAAATGCAGTGAAAGCAGAGCCCTGTTACTATAGGTACACACGGAAATAACATTCCTACACAAACAGTTTAGGGCACAAAAATTTACAGACTACATTACTGAAAAAATTACAGTTTAGCAATGCGGCTGTTGCAATCACTCAAGTATGCAAACAATATAGCAATAGTTGAAGCAGTGACTAGAAATGCTGATATCATATAAATGGGCCATATCATACCCTTAATTCCTAGCAGCTTGTCCCCAGTTTATACAAAAATACCTCAGGGCAGAAGGGGGAAGGAATTTCTGAATGCAAAGGTTCTTCAAGACACGGCAACCATATACTGTTACATGTAAATGGCCTTTCCTCTCCTTCAAATAACATGTTAGCATTCATACTGCTGGCTCCTCCAGCAATATGATAACTATTCCCTCAGTAAACCGCATAGTTCACATAAAAAGCATCTTCAAGACTCATCTTGCTTGAACAGCCTTTGATGGCATAATACTTTACAGCACAGGTATGGAACTACCAAGTGAAGGCTTTGCAGATCTGAGAAAGGCACACCTTGTAAACAATTAAGATCTCACCTCTCTCTCTTGCTCTAATTGTATGGATTCATTCCACTCAAGCAGCTTCACAGAAATGCCTCTATCCAGACTGAGATAATAGCATCTGAAGAGCTCCATTACAATAGAGGCAAAAGATATTCATAACCTAATAGAATAAGCAAGTACAAATGACATCTACGTTACCTGAGGGATGCACACAATTTTGAAAAAGTATCAGGTGGTTAGATTGCCAACATAAGAAAACAATAACCTAACTCCTATAAACATTTGCACAAAGACTGGGAGAAAGCAGTCCCTCTTATGAGATCCCTCCTCTTTGGTCACATGTACATACAACACCCTCAGGGCACAGAGGAGCTCTGATGTCTGAAGTTTCTGATGTGAATGATGAGAGGTAGATGCCATCGTTGTGTTAGGAAAGGCCAACACTGAAGCTCTATCAGGCAACCTGAGTCTCAGACAGATTGTCCAAGTTAGCTACGAGCTAGTGCAGTGTGGATGCAAATTCCAGACAGACCAAAGCAATATGCTAATATCAAACTGGGGCACCATAAGATTTGGCATTAAGAGTGTCATGTTTTTATGGAACCCTCCTTCCTCTATCACTGTATTCAGAGCTTATGTCTTCCTTCTGCAACCCTACACATGTAGCCTAACACCAGACTGCACAGTGCACCAAAACCTATTTCAAATCATTACTGAGAGCAACTGAATTGGAAGACGGCAAGAGCTGGAAAGCTGCTGAAGACTACTGGCTTAAACTTCAGGTAGAGAAAGGCTGAGCATGCTGCCTGAAGATGTGGCACTCAGCCTGAGAGCACCGAGTGCAAGCGATAAAGCATAGCACAGACCAGAAAGCGCAGAGAGCGGTATCGTGATTATTCCTCTGGCAGTTTCTCCTGGCTCCTTACAAGGAGCTATGTGGGGTGATGCTCTCATGCAAAACTTCAAAAAACAGCACAGCACACTCCAAAGGGTCTTTTCTGTGGCACAGATCCAGGCACTACATAACCAAGGCCACCAAGTCCCATGTCCAGTGAATTATCGTCTATGTCCATAAATAGATAAACCCAATGAAGAAGGGAATAAGCCCTCACAAGTTAAAGGGAACATAAAAACATAATTAGGAATGACATAAAGATGATTAAACAAACTATCCAAGAGCACTACTATAAAGAGCATTCACTTGAAGAAGTTACGCACTTATTTTAAGCAGGCCTTCATCTTAAGCAGTAGCAAACTCCATAGACAATCCTAAATCACCTGACAGGAAAGGGAGATGTGGGATTCTTCTACCTTTCCTTTACACACAGAAAACTAAAGAGAGGGAGTGTGAACATGCCTGTTACAGTCTGCTGTGCTGTAATGCCTTACTATGTCAGACAATGATTTAGAAGAGAATATCATGTAAAAAGAAAAGACAAGCAAGACAATTGCTTCAGCTGTAATTCAAGCACACATTCAACTAAAAAGTTGATCTTATAAACAGCAGCAAAAGTTTTAGATAGAATAAATCCACGGTAAATTCCTTTGGAGATACAATGTCTGTAACTACACTTTTCATATGACAATATCCTACAATTGAAAGTAAAAGTTAAAATGTTTTCATGTAAATCAGTCCAGCAGGACAGATAAATACACAATGATCTACCAGATGCTCTGATTAATTCCACTCCAAAGGACGTATCTGACATCCAATTAACATTGAAAATGCATAACAAGACCCATATAAACTTCAAACACTTTCTACACACTAGTTTAGCATTCCTGAGGCATCCATGCCTAGCAATAAAACCAAGAGCACCTTGGTTTATTAACAGATGGAGATTTAAGTTCATTGTCATTCTTAGACACAAACACTTCTCTATAGAGCTGTATAAAAAACAACAGTTCATGTCTGTGTGGTCACTAAGAGGACATCATGCAAGTTACTAAACAAACAATGCCTTCTAAGTGTTGGCAAACATGGACATTAAAAAAATAATTACTCACTTTTTTGCCTGCCTGAAAATATCCATTTGTAACAGGACAGAATTAAAGAACCCTGTATATAAAAAACTAACTCTAATACATACACACACACGTTTTATAAATATTGAGATATGTATAAGGATTTTATATACACACATATATACCTCTCAAAGAACTAACCCTGTGTATACATGTACATACACATGCACTCCCCAGTAAAAATAAAAATTCATTGTTTTCTTCACCTTCACTCAATGGAAGCAGGTTTCCATACATCTGGAAGTAGCTTGTAATCATGGGAAAGAAAATATGAAGAATACAGTTTTCTTTTTTGTATGAAAATCCTATCTATTTATCTTCTGGAGTGAGATTTTTTAAGTTCATTTTTAAGCCTGTGAACAAGATTGCATGTATTCCCCTAGCAAGACTGTTTGCATTGGAGATGAAGCATAAAGTTCATGAGCACCATGTACAGCAGTTAAGGAATGGTGAATCCCATCAGCCACTCACATGCACACCCTAGGCTCACAGCCACTGTTTTTTCTCTTTGAGAAGCTGGTGTGCAGAGACAACAAAATACAGGGGCAACAACTACTACTGAAAAATCTGAAAGCAGATCTTTCCCAATGAAGGGATCACCATGGCTGGGCTCTCATCTTCACTTAATATTCCTAACACACTGCAGCTAAAACAGTCCTTAAAAGTACTGAATTAGAGTCACATATAGTATGCCTTCTTCTTCTAATATGCACACTTCACATACATGAAGACCAAAAATGTAAATCAAACAAACTCACACTTAAAATTTCCACAGATGTCAATAAAGAGAAGCTGTGTGAAACAGAACTTCAGTCTCTCACAGAGATTTTGCCAAGTTTCACCTCTCCAGCTTTACTTACCTTGTCTCTCTTGCCTGCTGGAGAGCTCCCCTTTGCTTAGCCAAAGCATCAGGGATAAGAAAGGAGGAGATGCAAATTCATGTGGATATCAGGACAAAAAGACAACACTTCTGAGCACATCTTGCCTGACCTTAACAACACAGACTAAGTATCAAAATTTGGCTTTAACTTACGGTGGGGGAACAGCCAACCATTACTCTGGCTCCAAACAGAGCCATCTAACACTCCCCACTTCCAGAACACATCCCGCACCTGCCAAGTGACACAAAGTATCTTGGGGCTTTTTGAGAATCCCCGTTTATGTATTAAAAATACTTATTAAAAATAAGAAAGCCAAGCATACGTATTTTAACTGTCTCTAACAAGTATTCACCTACTCTTTTTCAGTGAATACTCAAGCAATTTCCCCAGTTAAATTATAACTACACTTAATGATAAATTTAATACGTGAAAACATATAGCTGAACTTATAAATTTGATAGAGGTTCTGTAAAGAACAGCATCCAAAAGCAACATACTTTACCTTTGCATGCTACTCAGCATTAGCTTTCTCTGCTATTTGGACTTAACACCCCACACACATAAATGACTCTCAAGGAAAGAAAAGCCATCTTTGGTTGACCATCACTGGAAATGTTACTTGAAACTAGTAATCACACAATTCTTTCAATTCTTATCATATTACCAGCATTTTATCGGAAACAGATGTTAGCAGCACGACTTAGTCAGAATTATTGAACAACTTTTCTTTCAATTTCATAACAAATTAGGCAATGCTTAGTTGATGCATCTGAAAAAAGTTACAGAATCGCAAGCCCTAAGGCACAGGACTGGTGTCATAATCTAAACCATCACCATCTGAAATGCAAAGGCATTAAAAACATAATGTTATACTCTGTAGAACAAATTTCTCTTGCAGATGATAATCTTTATTTGTTAATAAATTCTGAAGTCTCAACAGCAACCAAAAGCTACCATTTCAATGTCAAAAGCCTAGTAGAATTCTTATGAACAGAATATTAAAATTCCCTGGATGTTTACAAATGAATAGTGAGACACAAATAAATAATTAAATTTTTGGTTATTAAAAACCGTCTTGGGCACAGTGATCACAAAATGATAGTATTTTTTATTGATACCATCAAAGTAAAATGAAGCTAGAGAAGGGAATAATGCAGAAGTCACATCATCGGGCTTGTATACTACTACAGTAGAGCCTAGATAACAATTCTCCAATTTAAATGGAAAGGAAGACACTGTCAGTGGTTGTTTTCAGCTCCAGATTTGATACCTTGGCCCCTGGTAGTCCAGTTTACTGCCTTTAAAATCACTAGACAAGGCCATTTATAAAAGTATAACTGTCAAAGGAAACCAAAAAATGTGGAGACTTTTGTCGTTTGCTGAAATTCTGGAGTGTGGAATTACTTATTTTGGCAACATGCATCAAGAGAACACGTTGATCAAAGTGATGTTATAAAAAGCAAACAAAAGAATTTCTCCTGTGTCAATGCCAGGGTTGCCAGTCTCCTTGCAGTCACCATGTGTCAGCAGACTGTGTTACAAAGGTAATTATGATCTTCAGGGTAGAGCTTTTTCTTCTGTTAACACTAAAGGTTAATTTTATGGAAAAGAAGTTCCCTTGAGGTGTGAAAGAAAGATGAGGCAACCATGTTTTTATTTTCTGAACACAGGTAAGTAAAGTAACAGCCTAACTAGACTACTGAACAGCAGCGGGAAAAGAACGCACTCAGTGCATGAAACAATACTTGGAGGACATGTGCGACCCTTAATGGCTTACGAAAATGAACGTCATACCCACTGACTTCATCTATAAGAAAAGGATAAAGTACTCAGGGATCAAAAACAAACTCTTGTGATACGGGTATGTTAATTCAACTGATTTTTATCAAAGCCCTTTTCAGACAACACTAAAGCAGTTTTAGGAATCCTAATACCCAACCAGAAACACTGTGAAAGAATACACTGTCTCCTCCAGTAAATTAATTTAAAAGAGAAATTTAGTAGGCTAAACTTTGCATCAGCTAACTTTATGCTGAACCAAATCTTCATCTAACCTCAATTTGCATAAAGTCAACAAGCCAGCAGCAGAAATACTGCAGTATATGCTTTAGCTGCTTAGAGAAATGCACTTCTGTGCCCACACTCAGTCCAGGCACTATTAATGAATCCAGTATTAAAGGTCATGAATTACAACCTGAAACAGAAGGTGTCTTTTCCACAGAGAGATGTAAACACGTAAACGGGCTCGGAGGCCAGGTATGTTCCTCCAGGGCTACAGCAGTAAGACCTTTCTCTAGCACCATCAGCTTACCGTAGCATTTCCAGTCTAGAAAGAACCTTCAGTTACTTTGCACTCCACATATTTTCACACCGAGCAAGTGGCAATGCAACCAGTTGCTCCAGAGTCACGATTTATACATGACAATTCACATCACTGCTAGAAGGATTAACTTCTAAGAAACTCTGTGCCAACTTCTCTAAATAATTTAATTAATCTGACTGTTTAATAACAGCACGTTTTACAAGTTAAGAACATGCACATGCTCATTTTCACCCCCAAAAATAAAATGCTAGCCACTTCTGAACATCAAAAATTACAGTTTGCACAAATTAGTCATATTATTCAGAGAAACAAAGAAACAGCAAGACATTTAGAGTGCACACACAGTTGTTCTGGAGGAACTCCTGGAAAGAAGTAAAAGGAAGACAACACAGGCAAAATTCACTTGTGCCTGTATGTACCTACCCCACACAGATTTGCCCTCTGTCCCAAGCTTAGAGCTCATCATTATTATAATTCATAAGGAAAATCCTGCTTGTAACAGATGACTTTTTCAACACATACATGTCCATTTTCCCCTAAATCCAGTGCTCGCTGATGCTACCTGTTTTACATTTTCAGAGCATGAACAAAGGAGCAGCAGTAGGGAGAATATTGGGCTGTCATCTCCATTGCCAAGCCTACAGTCACAGCACCAGGACACTGGGAAGTACTGCAGCGTTCATCATAGGTTCCCTTGAATTCCATTAGAGGTTCTCTCTTTTCTGAGAACAGATTACTTCATGATCAATTTCTGAGGGAGAATGGAAAATGTAGGAAAACTGAAACCTCCCAGATTCATAACTCTCACTATAAATCGAACTTGCTCCAGCAGAATACCAATATTGTTTTAAATATCAGCAGTACAGAATTTAGGAATTTACATTGCAGAGGAGGCTTTTGTCAGTAAAGCAGAATTCTTCAGCAAGCAGGTATTACAAGCAGTATTTGCAAGAATTACGACCATGTTTGCTTTCTGAAACAGAAACTTATGATGCATTAAGATCTGTGATGTTCGGAATGCTGTATAGGTAATTTTCATAATCAGTGTGAATTCTCAGACGTGGCAACGAGGCAAAGAAAAAGGCAAAATCTGGAGGTTAACACTCAGGTTGGCTCTACTTCTTTCCCATGTCAATGCAAATAAGGAGAACTTATATCTGGAATAAAAACTTGCACCCATAAAGGTTTAAAAACAGACCATGTTACCTACAAACGATGAAGTTTTACTCTACTTTTCTGCAGGTAGTCACTGAGGCTTTCAAACAGAGCTTTTTCTGCCACAGGGTATCACAAATACTTCCTATATTTCAATGCATTTTCAAAATAGCAGAACAACACAAACTGGCACTGCACAAACTACAAATCCTAATTGGAAAAAAAATCATAAAAAAATGACAAATTGCATACCCACATCATTTGAGTTAGTTCGCACAGTACTGACTGTGTGTTAAAGCTGGGTGTCTAAGTATTTAGTCAGCAAAATAAAAGGTTGAAATGGAAAAGCCAGGCTGGTTTCATTCTTCTCTAACACCAGGGTGGTCTATGGGCAATTTTGATACCATTGGTGTTGCCAGGGAAACAAAATGAAAACAGGTGCCATCAAATACAAATTAAAGATTCAGTTCTATTTTAAACCACCTTAAAACAAAGTTTCCATAAACTTAACTGATACTACTACAAATTTGACAATACTTTATAACGAGAAAAGGATTATAAGTTGTCTTTAGACCATCAAGTTTTAACTGAAACAAATTTAGACTGATTGGCAACCCTTCCTTTTAGATAAATAAATTTCTTCATTAAATATGCATCGTCCTCTTTAAAAATTACCTAGTGTAAATTTTAAGGCAATATAATACCATGACAGAAACAGGGTACACACAGCCTTAATAAGCTTTCTCCAATCCAAATTTTACCTTCCTTTCAATCTAAGCAATTTTTCAGGTTTTTTTTTTTTCACAAAGCAAATAACCAGTATAAACTTAAAGACTATAAAAATCTTATGGTACATAGCAACAGAAGCTTAATATTTTCCTCCTAATCTGATTGCGGTTTTCTCCTATGCAATTAAAAAAATCAAACATCCCTTTAACTAAAACCCAAGTAAATACACTTTTGCTTTTAAAAACTGTAATAATATGTTAAGAATTTGTCAATATAGCAGTCAAGTCTCTAAAGCACTTCCTCCAGGATAACTAGTTATACTGGCAGAAAACATGTTTAAGAAAAAAATGGACATACATTTCAATAAATAAACATTAATTCAAGCTTTCAAGAATGTCTTAAAATTATTTACTGAGTTCTTTTTTGGCTTGACAAGACACTAGTCATATGCAAAAGTCCAAATAGAACTATTTCAATTAAAAGCAATACATAAATTCTCTCCTCTTCAATGAAGGTAGATGCCAGACCCTTGAACAAAAACTTCCCTTGAATATTCTGCGTTAATCCTGGAACTTGAAAGATAATAGAAATAAGAAGAAATAGAAGCATTTCTAGTAATACGGTTCTTCATTTAAAAGTTTTGAAATCTGTGGTATATTTTACAATATCCTGCAAGATATTATAGAATTTTTAGTAAAATAAATTCTAAATTTGTGCATAAGAAGCTTGCTAAATAATTTTCCACGCCCATAGTGCAAGTTAAAAAGAAACTGAATAAATTCAGCATACAATGACATGTACAAATGAGGGAGAAGTTGGGTTTTGGGCTTTTTTTCAAATAACAACGACTGTGAAGTTAATTTAAAAAGTCTTGTGCTGTTAAAATTGTGATTCTAGTTTTAATGCATCACAATAATTTACTACAAATTGCCTATTTCAAACAAAATTTTCTTGAGATCTTCAAGTTGCAAAATCATTTCACTTTGCGCTCTATGTTTACAGTATTACTAACATCACAAACGAGCGAATCTATAGTAATTCAAAACTCCTAAATAAACTTTCCATTGTGGGTTTGTTTGCTTGTTTGTCTTTCATGTCTGTCCAGGGAGAAAGCAGCCAGCTCAGCCGCAGAGGGCAGCGGTACCCTGTGCCGTGCCACGCCTGCCCAATGCATTCAGGGCTTGAGCTGCATTAACACTTCTATCAAATGATCTTCAACAATCACTGCAGACATAGGGCTTGATGCAATGCTCCCTCTAGTCATCAAGAACATTTCTATTCATTTCAAGGCTTCATTCAACCTCCGCATTTCCCCGCTGAAGCGTCTTGTAAAGAATGAGTAGTGTCATAGTATGGTCCCTTTTTCAGATTAGCACTTCTAAGAAGCTGAATCATTCACAGAAGATGCACAGCGTTACATGAAACCAAACAAGATCTAACTTCCTCTACAGTTATTTTAGTTAAAGTTTCAAGTTAAATCACTTGTGTGTGATTATGAAATTACTGTACTGATCCTCCACTTACTTTGAAAGTGATTAATCAAAGTCAGAGAAAACCAACCATCAACTGAAGCATGTTTCGAATTTCCTATTCAGGGGTAAGTCTAAAAAGACGAACTAATTTAATTTTAATTAAATCCTCATTTAGAAGCATGAAATAAATGTTTTCTATTTAATTCAAATTAAACTCCAGTTCCAGTACAAATTTCAAATATTCTCTGCTTGTGCTACTCTATTACACATGACAGATTAACATTTCCTTTTTGCACACACATGCAACCAGCAAACCTGATATTATTAAAAAATGGAACAAATTTATATTTTTAACAGCAATAAACATTTATTCTACTTTCAAAACTTCTAGTGCTGTGAAGAAAATTCTAGTGATCCGAAGGAGTGAAGATGCATTCTCTAAACCACGGTGAACATTTATGCTAGATTCTATAACCACAAATACTTTTAACTGCACTTCATTTACACTGCAACAGTTCTACTACGTGAACTTCCAAGACGTGTCTTTACTGAAGGGAAAAACAAGACAGGGAGATGCAAAAAGTAGAAGAGTAGATAAAAAAAGCAATACCCACAGGAAGACAATTATTACACACATTAGACTGTAGACTTTTCAAAAGCTTTAATGTGGACAAGAATAGGGTCTTGTCATCCTCCTACTTAAACATCAAACACATCTCCAATAATCTAATGTTTTCACAGTGCATATATCAATGCTAATGTTGCATCATTCAGGAGTCCCATAAACCAGGGAGACCTGCCAGTCTTTTCTGAGGGAAGCCATGTGGCAAAAACCTCTTCGAAAAGTTCCTTGAGGTATTAGGGAGAAAATTAGCATCAGTAAGCTTTGCCAGAGGACAAGTGGTATTCTTCCTATCTTGCTGTGACAATGGTATTACAAAACCCCTCCTTTCACATGAAATGGGCTGGTGTTAAGCGTACTATCCCTTGGCACAGCAAGCTGTCAGGTCTCGGAAAGCAGATGCTGCCAGTCTTGCACATCATTCTTGAGGAGGCTCAATACATGTAACTTAATCTGGTAAGGTCAAGCAATGAACTATCAACTGCAATTTAAGAAAGTAAGGAAAATATCTCAGGCTATATTTCATATCTGCAACCAGATACCTCTAAACTTGTCCTCAGTGTCTGAGGACAATTCACAGCTCACATACCATTTCTTTGACTATTTATCTTTCTTGGCTAGGTCATGCTTGGCATACAGGAAATCTCTTTAAAATTCTATGCTAGGCATACTGAAAAACTGCAAGAAATTACGTTTCTGTGTCACAGGAAACTAGACTATACCCTGGGTGCATTTGCCTGGGTTGACCTTCTCACTCATCAAAATATTCCCATCTTCTCTACAGCAAGCCTGCAGAAGGACTGATCACAAACATAAATAAATTAAATCCTTTCGAAATTTGCTGCCTCCCTTAATCCTGCGGCCACTAAATACTAAAAAAGATGTTACATTCCAAGGGTACTATGTCTATAGTGACCAGCATTTCCAAAAAGAATAGGAGCTTAAGGAACAAAGCATTTGAAATCAGCAAATACATGCAAGTGAACACCAAGCACATTTTAACTAAAATCATAAATCATAACTTCCAGTTCGGAGAACCGTATTTATCTTGAAATGAAAAAGAAAAAAAATAATTTACAGAGCAGGATCTCTGCACCTCTATAAGCAGCTTGCCCAGGAGCCACAAGGGCAACTTTGACAAATTATGATTTTCCTGCTGGACCATAGTTTGTCCTCTATTTACTTTTCAATCCACTGCTAAAAATAACTCAACCACAATGGAAAGTAATGTCAAACGGACAAAATTACCAAGTACTCAAAAATTGTCTCTTTTTACCTACTAAAAATGACACTACTACAATAGTTAACAGTTGCCTTAATTGTATTCCAAAAAATTTAGAAATGTATTTTCTCGAGTTAAGGTACATATAACAACCCATGGCAAACATTCTTTTAAAGAATTCTATTAAAGAATGCTGACAAAAAAAAGTGCCCAAGTCCAATTCTCATTACAATTACAGCAAGCACTAACTGGCATCTTAACTCACAGAAAGAGCCAGGTTGGTGATCAGTAGATCTATTATCTAAATATTAAGGTTCTAGCAAACTTCATTACTATATTTCATTGAGGTATCACATCTGTTAATCGCTCACAAAACAAATGGAACATGCACAGACATGCAAATTCAAATGTGCATAATTACTGATTTTAATTTTCCTAACATTTATCACCTCTCCATTCCAGAAGCCTTGTTGAAAGGAGTCAAATCTTGAACAGGGTTTTGGGAACTGCTCTGCACATCAGCAACAACTGACCACATCAGAAGCAGCTGAGGTAAAGAGGTCTGTTCAAACACTAGCAGCAATGAGCATTTGTTTAAAATAAATAAATATGTTCCTCTGACAAGTGAAATAAATCTTGAATGAGAATGCATTTGGCATCTCTTGTTTTTATGTACTGCACATAGTATTGTCTCATCTGGTTTGGTTTTTCATTCATACAACAAACATTTTTCAACAATTAGTCACATTTCGATCAGAGCAAGTGGACAGGTTACTTACTCATTTGATGTAGCAGGATATTTAAATGAAAATTTCAAGTTTTCCTTTTCTAAGAACCCTTAAATAAACCAAGTCACACCTCCTTAGAGTTCAGTCTAGGAAAGCTGTCTAACAAAAAAACCATTACCTATCCCAGTACTATATGAACTTCCATTTCTTGTGGTGATTTATGTGTAAAGCAATTCCTTGGATGTTGATTTTTTTTTTTTTACCTTTTTTTTTCCCCCATCAATCTACATAGAGAACATACTTTGCTTTCTGTTGGACAAACACTGTCTGGAATTAATTGTGCTCATTTTTTTTCCTTCAATAAAGTTATAGCACCTATTTGAAATTTTGGCTGTAGATAGTATCACAGAGGGAAATTATTACAAAGCAGCACCTGCCTTCAGCTGCATGCAAACTGAAGGCTGCTGGAATTTCCCCTATGAAATTCTGCTGTATCCTGCCTAATTTTATTGATATGCCCAAGAGAAAGAGTCCAAAAGGACAGGCAGGACAGCTACAAAAATGTCAAGTCTGCCTCTTAAAATAAGCATTTTTAAGGGCCACCTTCAGAGAAGCTCCACAGTCCACAGACATTTACCAGTCTGTCTGAAAAAGGAAGAGGGTTCTCTTCCCTTGCTCTCAGACTCTCTGCATTCAAACAGTAAAGCAATCCAGAGCAGCAAAACCAGCATGGCAGCACTGCACCTACAGCTACAGCACCCAAGCATGAAGGTACCTGGACACAGTCTGACCTATGATGTGCTTACGTATACAGCAGTTTCCCTAAACAATTAGTAAGCTTTAATCATAATAAGTTTAAAAATGGCCAGCTGAGACTCTGGTTTTGCAATTACCTTAAGTCGACTTGGATGATGCCCAAAAACAGATGACCCAATTCTCCTACCAGTTCCAGCCACACATTTTTGTGCCCACATAGTTCAAGCACCACACTATCAATATTAGTCAAAGTTACTTCTTGTTACTTGGTTAGTTTTCAGATGGATCCATTTTGTGATCCAGCTCATCATGCGGCCACCTAAATGTTCATTCCAGCAGAAATGGGTGTTGAAAATGCATGGAAACAGGTAGGAATACCAGCCCTTTGCAGCTATCATCTGCATTTAGATCTGTTCAAAGTAAATGTAAAAATTCTATTTAAAGCCTAGAGAGGTCCAAAGGTCTTCCAAGACCTCTTTGAAAAGTCTGCAGCCAAAACACATGCTTCTCCAATTCCAGTCTGCTGTCACAACCATATCACATCAGTGTCTCAGGTCCCCACTGCAAACACACATTACAAGCCCCAGGTATCATCATAGCTCACTGTCATTCTTACACAAGATCTTGAAGAGTAGTAAAATAATGAACAGTAATGTACAATCAAATATCCATATTTTAAACTCTTCAAATATTAGCTCACTTTATCTTGATACAGCAGGCAAGATCTCAAGTTACAAATTAACAAAGTATCTCACAGAAAGTTCTTAAAAGGCGAAGGACTTTTAAAAGTTAATTCAAAGTCTTTTTCTAAAGATAAGCAAAAGCACTAAAATAAGAAAACCATGTAATATACTTTTACAAACCTACCCAAAAGCAGTAATGCTGAGATAAGATAGGTGAACTCTCAAAGAAAATAATAAACTGATGAGATAACACCACCTGTTGGAGAGAAGAAATGCAAGAGTGGCTATACAGAAAGACATCCAACTTTACCAGAAGCGTTTTTTCTTTTTTCCTCTTCTCAACTTCTGGCACAAAAGGCATACAGGAAACCATTTCCTCAATGGCTGAAAAACTGAACTGCTGTGAACTCCAATCTGACTGCTATGCTCCACATGACACCTCCTTTTATTCTTACAGCTTTAGAGAACAATATTCTCACTTCAATCTCCAGTTTTAATGCAATATGTTGAGATTAAAAAACTGAAAAATGGTAGATTGTTATAAGATACATCAGGAATAAAAGGTTATTACAAACAGATTAGTCCAGGGTGGAAATGACATGGGCTAAGCAGGAGGCATGGATAATCTGGGTAAGTGCCATGGAAAAATAAATATCATGATTGGACTTTAGGCAAATGGAAGCAGTTCAAATTGGCTTCCTCCAATTCACTGAGGAACATGTGATGCCCACATGTCCATTTCCAACAAACTTCACCATAAAGAAACAGACCAGTACTGTGAAGTGTTGAAAAACACATCTACCACCACCGTCTTCCATACCACAGCAACGTGAATTATTGCAGATGCCTGATAAGTATGAAAGAAAAGGGTGGGGGGGGGGGGGGAGGCTGGCTTTTTTTTTTCCTCTCAAGAGAGCTACCAGCAGTTATTTGAAGCACACCAACTTGTTATTAATTGCTGACCTTGCAAAGAAGAGCCAGTTTTATAAAACACACACTGCAGTACTAAAGTTGGTCTAAAAAGCCAAAAAGCAGTAACTCCACTCATCCCACTTCCCCTGTCCATCTACCCGCTCCTACAACTTCTCCAGCTCAGTTCTAGCAGGTTTCTATCACATTAACTTTTAAGAACATTAATTCCGTTACCCAACTCCATGTGAGGCCACAAAAATGCTAGTGCTTGCTTAACACAAAGGGCAGGAACTTCTGGCTAAGGACAGGCTATCTCTAGTACCCACGCTAGATCATCAAAATCTCAGCCTTGCAGAAATAACATGTCATTACATGGACATAGGAAAAAATTTTGGTAAGGGTGGTCTAGAGAAAGGATCTCAGGAAACAGCCATTCTTAAGGTTTAAGATTAGCTTTATAGCAAAATGTTATTTATCTACTTGTTAATAAAGCCAAATTATCAGCAGCAGACTGAGCAAGTAAAAGCTCTGCACCTTAAAGGATCTTCCACCAGGAACAATGTTACATGACAATTTGATATCATGGCTTGATTAGCAAAGACTGAGGATATTTCAAAAGCATGTTACCAGTTTTTACCAAAAAAGCAAAATCAACTAATACAGCAAAACAGTGCCAGTCTCTATACTTTCATTACAGACTGAAAAAAAAAAAAAGGAATTTAGAAATTAAAAAGGACAGATATGATGCAATGAGGAGTTACTGAACAAAACAGTTAATGGTCTGAATTAAATGCTGACATTGGTAGGAAATAAATATCACTACCAGACAGCATCAATGCTGCAGTCAAGGGGGGATGTGGAAGCATAGCTGTTAAAACATCACTGCAGCCTCACATGGGAGATGCAGTCTTGCTCTAGAACCACACTGAAGTCCCCTTTCATTAGCTCTGCTATAAATTCCTAACTGCTCATCCCAACCCAAGGCAGATGCAAACACTGTCAGTTTACTGTAATCAATATGCCCTGTTAGATGAGTTACATTATCTAGATTTGAGTGATTTTTTGACAGATCAGCAAAGTCCTTGCTATTTCTAGTGGCTGTATCACCATGTTTTAGGACACCCTTAAGGATGTCTGTATTTCTCTCTCCTTTAAAACTATTTGAAATAGTCCTTCTTTGACCAAAAGAAATCACCAAAAAAACCCAAACCAAAGCTTTGAGCCTCAAGCCAAGTAAGACAACTACAAGTCCTGTTGAACTCAGATTTGCAGCAGAAACAAGTAATGACGCTTATGCAGTCAAATATACTACCACAGGAACACTGGAACAGAAAAAACCCTGCTTTTTCTTCCTCCCACCCCCAAAATTCCATGTTGCACCCCCTGCTTCTTCTTTCCCAGCTGAAACTAGTACAATTCTTTGGAATAGTCAGAATGTGGTTAAGCAGAGGAAGCTATGCTTGTTTGCATGGAATCTGCTATTTCCTCTCTGCCAAAGCACTTGTTTAAAGAAGTCATGTAATATTTCTATTAAGCTGTAAATGCAGTTGACAAGGAAATGGCCTACTGGCAGTGCATTACCTTTGTGGCAGTGCCAACCTGCCTATAGCAAAATAGTGCACATGGTAATTTCACTGTGCATTCCCAGGCAACGAAATTGTGCCTCACATAAATACCACAGAACTCCAACAACATCTAGAAAAAGCAATGAAAATTTGCCCAAGCTTTCATGCTTGCCTGTATCAATTCTGTGTCCTAACTAAAACAAAGTTGGAAAGTACCTACATATGTCCAGAAGTCCTGTGAAGCTGTATCATATGACACCAGGAAAACTATTGCAACTTAAATCTGTGTATTTCTTGTTAACCGCTGTAACAACTCACTAATAAAAATTAAGAAAAACTGTAGGTATCAAATACACAAAAGAGCACTAACTGCATACAAGCCCTTAAAAACCGTAATGTAATTTATTAACAAGAACACATGTTCTATGTAATCCAGAACTGTTGTGTTAAATTGCTTTAGCCTTTGATAGCACTCACTTGATTGCAAGAATTGAACAGATCCCCAAGCACTCAAATTCAGCGACCTTTGATTTATAAGCAGCTATTGTCATGCACATAAAAATCCTCTCTGATAATGCAGTCCTCACCTTTCAACAGCTAGTGCAACTATGTACAATTATGTTACTCATATGTAATTAAGACATTTTCTTTAGAAGTATAAATAAAAATCACAGCATGACAAATGTATATAATTTGTTTTTCAAAATATTTTTGAGAGGTTATTTCATCATAACAAATTCCCATCACAAACAATCTTCAAAGATACTTATTTTGTTCACAGCTTTCATCTGCATATTTGCAGTTTGAATTGTAATTTAAAAACAGTTAATTATACAGAAAAAAATATGGTGCAGAAAAACTACTAAAATTTGCATCCAAAATTATGCCACGATTCTAAATTGCAAAACACTCACTAGCTTTCACAGAGCTCACACTGCCATGAAATTCCAGGAAATATCTCTGCTCCAAAGAGGACATGCAACCAAAAACCAACAACCCACAAACAAAAATCAAGAACCAGCAGAACTCAGTACACTCGAACTCATATGTGCACCACCTTACAGTAATCATATATGAACTCTCTTTTGATAGTGGTAGCTTCCTTATATTAAGATCCTGATATATGAGACACCACCAAAAGGAAACTGAATAAAATAATCTAGTATGTATGTCATTTTTGCAGCAAATTAGAAGGATTTTTTTAAATATACTTTAGGCAATAGAAAGTGCCTTATTAATACAAAACAGGCTTTAGATACAAAAACTTTAGAATGGAGTTTTTACTGCTTCTCAGTGCAATCAGCATCGCTATTCTATAGCTCATTAAAAAAATAAAAGCATGACTAACAGCGGCAAGTTATTCCTAGATAAACACTGTTCCCCATGAACTTCTTCAAGTAATTCCTTTGTAACTGCTACTCCTCATAAAGTGATTCATTCTATTTACATTTTATTTAGCAAAAAGTAAACTAATTCAGTACGAGACTTTAAGCATCACTAATAAATAAAAGCTGCCAGGTGTTACTCATATTAGCGCTGCTCACATAGGACAATTCTGAATCCTTCTTTATGTCACCTTAATTTCAAAGCTGGCTTTCAAAGGAGGATGGACTCTTGGTGATGGAACTCTCCAACTGCAGGTACAAAATGAAATAGACTCTATATATTGCCTTCAAGCCAATTAAATGCTTACTGTTTTAGCTCCCTCTCAAGTGGGGATAAAGGCATTCTGAAACCTTACAGAAATGTGTTACAACTTAAGCAAACTGCAGTAAATAGGAAGCAAAAAAGGAAGTAAAAATTGTCAGTCTTTAAGGGTCTGTACATAAACACACAGTTTCACTATTCCAGTGTTAGGTTTCTTTGAACCTTCCGTGGGGTTTTGTTAAATACAACAAACAAAAAAACTTACCCTCATTGGGTGAATATCAGCATATGGAGGCTTTCCTTCAGCCATTTCTATTGAAGTGATACCAAGGGACCAGATGTCTGCCACACAGTTATAGCCAATCTCTTGTATTACTTCAGGAGCCATCCAAAAAGGAGTTCCTATAACAGTATTACGTTTTGCCATTGTATCCTGTAATTATATTTTTTTATGCAATTAAAACAGAGATGCTTGTTTTCAGATTATTTTGATACCAATTCTACATTTAAAAGTTCAATTAGCCACCCAAAAGCCAACTGGTAGTGACTTCCAATTAAGACCAAACAGATGTAGCTCATCAGCCTACAGAGGCCAAACAGGTGATAATAATAATAATAAACCTCAAACTAAAATTTAAAGTGAGATCATCAGACACGTGACATACACAGGGTTATAAAAATAACTAAAAACTAAATAGCCCTGCAAAGCATTAAATACTCATCATAATAAAGAATGTTAGTTCTGCCACTACTACCGGTCACTTCTCAGAGATTAAATTCAAGGCTGAAGACAAAGAACATGGTTAGGAGCACTAAAGCATTTTTAAATGATCTTTGTACAGGTACTTACTGTTAACTGGCCAGCCACACCAAAATCAGCTAACTTTGCATGTCCCTCGGTGTTAAGAAGAATGTTTCCAGCTTTTATATCTCTATGTATTTTTCTCATAAAGTGCAAGTATTCAAGTCCTTTAAGAGTAGATTTCAGAATAGTTGCAATTTCATCTTCTGTTAGCTGCAAGAAAACATAAAACCATTTTTGGGTACACACATAAAGTCTATATATTTGAACTATTTAAAAACAATCATTTCACAGGGATTATGATAGATAGATAAATAGATAGACAGATAGAACAATGCTTTACTTATTTTTTTTAAGCAGACCAGAAAAACTTCAGTTTTAAAGCTTAAAAAAAAAATACAAACATCAATTATTAAACAGCTACTACACATAAAAGAGATGTGGTGCAGACTTGACAATTCATAATGCTTCTCTTAAGTTTAATATGTTGCAGAATCATATGCCATCACAAATGATAGAATAAGCTGCAAGTGGCAACAACCAGGGAGACATTACATTACCAAACAAAACACAACACTGTGAAAAAAAATTGAGACATATTTTCATTTATTTGCTTTATAAAAAACACACCACTACTGAATAAGTTAGCAGTTGTTTATCCTCCTTGCTTTAGATCAATATAACAGAGACACATACAGCTTCTGAACAGGTATTATTAGAGAAACAGTAAGAGCCTCTTCAGGTACCAGACCCCCAAAAACACTGAGATTTTCATCAACATTTATTCTCGATTAAAAGCAAAAACACAAACACACAATTCATTCCATGTGACGCAATTTCTCAAGGAAATACAAGAATGTACTCATACAATTGAAATGCCATTTAATTACAGTACACTGATGCCTTAATATAAGAACTAAGCAAGTAAACTTGACACATTCTTATAAACGCAAGAAACTGCAAAACTGAAGATGAATACTCTAATTTGGCTTCAACACTGGGTTGCATTTTCCCCCTCTTTCTCTACTTTTCCAATCCTACACAAAAATTAAATAAAGCACTAGGAATTCCTTCCAGTTTCAGTTTTTAGTGTTAGAAAACATCCGCACGTCCCTCCAAAAAACAACCACCACCAAAAGCCCATAAGAAACAAAAAACTCACTCATGATCACTCTAAGCCAACAGAATGACTCAACAGAAAGAAAAAAAGTTATTAGCCAGCAAGATTATCTGCATTTGAGCTGCTCATAACAAGTTTTAATTACTTAACAAACAGACCCACTTTCCTATTCCAGCTTCTATGCAGTCTCATAAAACCTGGGTGTGGAGTCCAAGGGCACAGTTACACATACATTTATTTAAACAGCAGTGCCAAGCTCCAGTCTCTCCTTTCACTGCAACCTTCCGCAGTAATTCCCACTGTGTGTCAGCCCTTCCAATGAACAACTGCAGCAAACAAACAAGTCTGCCAGACTATTTTTTCAACAGATCAGCTCCCAAATTCACCTCATGGCATAGTCAACAAGAATGAAGCAGAATAGGAGCTGCTCAAATTGGCATTGCTTTCCAAGTACATGTGTTGCTATACCCCCAGAGTTCCAGTGACTTTTATAAACCTTTCCCTATGCAAGCAGAGGATCAAAATGATGGTGGCATTAGCTCCAAGCCAAGCAGTCACCGCCTCTGCTGAACATCACGCATTCCTTGCCAGCCATTTCTCTCTGAGATCTTCCAGTGTTTCTATTCAGCAGCACACTGCTCAAAGCCTTTATTTGTGCTACTTCATGCTGACTACTGTACTGCTTCAGAGGGCTGTAGGCCAGGAGACCTACAAACGTTGTTAGACACAGCTCAACTAAAAGCATCTACCTAATCTTGAGTCAAGCAAGAAGGCACATTAAATCAACTGTAAGATAAACCAAAGCATGGTCAAAAGGCTATTTGGAGAAAGAGACAATCCTCATTACATGAACTAGTAATTCTATGGTGAATCACTAAAACTGGGATCACCTGCAGACTCATCCTACAGGCAATTCAAACTCTGGCTATTAAAAAAAACAGTGTCAAACATGGTCTGAGAGGTGCTGAGCGTACACTTCCTGCCAGAGCTTTGCCAAATCCACCCAAATTCAGAAACAATACAATGCCTTAAATCTTCAAATACTTCCATGCAGTTAATCCTGAACATGCAACAAAAAATTATGCTGAGCACTGACAAATGTGTAGCTTACTGCCCATTTTCATCTAGAAACAGGTATTATGAGAAATTGTGCTTAGAGGACACTGCCAAGATCTTTCTTCAGTATGTTGTGTTCCAAAGGAGGTAAATCCCTAGCTTAATTCTTGAAAAATTAATAGTTAAACCACATGGAGATCTTTGGAGCATCTCTAGATGGACAAGTGCTTTTGTAGTTACATGGCAAAATCTAGCTCTAAAAAGGAGAGGCTAAAAGAACACCAGAACCAAAAGGCTGACAAAGACTCTATGGAGTGAGAATCCAGCAAACCAGAAGAGAATTCTAGAGTACTGCAACCTGATGCACCATCTGGGGACCCTCAGCAAAGGAATGCTCTAGCATGGCCAAGTGTTACAAAAGAAAAGTATTTCAAAATCAAAATATACACAGTGGTCAGAAAAGCCCACAGAAATGAATGCCACCTCTAAAAAGCGCAGAGAGCACAAGTCATGTTTATCAGGAACAGCAGTAACGGGGAAGCACAGAGAAAAAGAAGTGAGAACAGATTTACACTCTGCCATAAGCATTCCAAGACACATGAATCCCAACTCCAGATGTCCTAGATTCATCCCCTTGCAATTCACATAGTCATGATCTAAGTAACATAATGCAGTCACAAGTCATTCCTGCTTATATTATTGATGAACACAGCCAAGTATGTGCACAATAATACAGACAAAATGTTTGGTTTTAATACCTAATAATATTCAGAGGGATGCAACGAATTTCCAACCTTACTCAATAAGCCAAGAAAGTATACTCAACTTTCTTAGACAAAATTACCCTTTCAGAAAACAATGTGCTGCCATATTGAACTTTACCATGCAATCACCACAAGCATTTTTAAAAAATCTTTCAAAATTATTAATTATTTTTGTGAAATTTAAACTTTTTGCAGAACACATACTATGTATGCATCAAAAAATATATTAAAATACTTCCCAATTATGTCTCCTCCCTCCTTTCCCTTAAATCACAGGCTCTCCTCACAAGTATGGTTAAAACTACATAGGTTCTGTAGTATCTGTGTCCCTGCAAGTGACTTTTCAACTTAATAAACAAGTAGAGAATCAGCCCATAACATGCTTTGTCACAGCACACAACTCTAGCAGTAATTTGATATTGACATACAAGTAACACCATTGATAACCACCACATAGAACAATTAGAAGAAACAAAACTATTATTTTAATACTAGAAATACGTTCCAGTCAGCGTTGCTATCCTGATCTGGATATATTGTTCTTATACAATACTATTCCTGATCAAAGTGTATGGGCAAAACTTTTCCTATAAAAGAGTTGCTTAATTTTATTCTGAGCTTTTAAACACACAGTGTCATTCTTCCATCAGCACAGCACGCTCTATACCTTGCACCTTAGTATAATTTCACAGTCATAATCTTCTTGCTTTGTTTCTGATTTCTATTTGTGCTAAGACACTCAAAATGTTGTGGAACATTTATCTTCTTGTTCTAATTGTTGGCTAATTCTAATTCTGTATGCTCTGTCCCTTTGATGGGCTGGTGAATGTGAGTCAGTCATGAAGCAACTTCTAATCCTTCATCATCAGAACCACATGCAGATTATATATTAAAAGGAATGTGAATGATAAAGGTGAACAACTCTACAGCCTAAATAAAAACATTAGGCATGAAGCCAATATTTAAAATCAAAATTTGGAAGAAAGCAAATGGCAGCAAATTCAGGTGTTTCACATCTATTAGGAGACCAGCTAACCCACATATTTATATCTAACTGGCTATGGATGCCATACACAAGGGAGACTTTAAGGTGAGTTTACACAATCTATCACACACTACCTAATCCATGCAGCTGTTGGGACAACTCCTCTACAGGTTCTCTGCTCAGAGTCATTCTCTTTTCTGAGGGCCCCTCTAGAGGGGTTTGGGTCAGCAAAACTGCTTTAACTGCCAAAATCCATTCCCAGCTGTTCTTTTTACACCTAATACATGCACATTAAGCCTGATGCTTTCAGGAAGTATCAGACTACTGCATCTAAACAATCTGAGCAGGCTGAGAGCACTGGGTAGGTCCACTCCCATGGCAAATAAAGGAGTCATTCTTATAGCTGAAGTTATGAAGCTTGAACATCACCCATCTTATCAAAATCACACACCTCTCCTGTTCTTCGTTTATGTGACGATGAGGCTGGACAAATTAAAAACTTCAGATGAAGGAAACGTGAGCAAATAAGCAGAGAAGAGATGACAATTACCATGATACCCTTCCTGCTTGTAACATTTGACATATAACTTAGGAATTAGGGCAGAAAGCTTCAGGGAGAAAAAGAGTTCTAAGGGTTGCAGCTCTAGCTTGAAGTCAGTGTTAGCTTCTAGTTCCCACTGCCTGCTACAAACTTCAGTAATACTCTCCTACATCACTTTCCTTGAGCCTCCCTTTCAGAGCAACTACCTTTCAGCTCCATTTTTCAAGCAGATCTGCATGGTCTGCATTAAGACAGTGCTCTTCAAATAAAATCACAGCCTGTCCTTGAGAGAGATACCAAATCATATCATCTAAATTACTTATGATAACAAGGTTTGGTTTAGGACTTTCAGATAATCTCTACTTACTCCTATATTATAACTAAGGACACACCTCAATATTACAGGAATGGGCAGAATAAGAACTCACTACCATGGGAAAATTACCAGCCTTACTCGAGTAGAACAATTTAGACATAGAATCATATGAAGGGAAACAACAAGAGTAATTCTTCTCACTGAACCCAAGTCATGCTGCACATAAAATCATACAGAAAATGCGGTGCAATAAATATAACAACAAACATTCACTGCACAGGTGATGATCAGCGTTGGTATTTTTTCAGATTTGTTTTTGACTAGGTAATCCCAGTAACATAACTTTTGTAATGTTTCTTGAATATAATACACAACAGACCCCATCTTCTCTTCTCATTAAATTAGCATTTTTATACTAGACAATTTAAAATGGTGCTAACACATGACTCTTCTACCTGTAGTTTGAAAATTACTATAGACTAGCAGCAACATAACATTATCTAAAAGATATCTAGTGGCTCATATGGCAAAATATTTCAGGAAATACCAGGCATCTCTCATGGTCAATGCTTCACATCAGCTAATATTAATACATAGACATAGGGAGATCAAAAAGTGATCAGAATATGAAAGTCAGACTCCTCAACCCTTATTCTTTACCAAGTTCCAGCTTGCTATAAGACATCTATGAAGTACTGAACCAGATGTTGAGCAGAACCTTAGAAGTAATGCAGTAGTACAGAACCTCTGCAGCACTGTACTAAGTGTAGCTAACACGAGAAAACAGATTTTGACTATGATTCAGTAGCACAACGACACGCATTTGTCACGTCTACACAGAGTTGTGATCAGCACCAGTTTAGATAGGTTGGTTGTTCAAAGTGTTTTCTGACTAAATACTGTGAATAAGGTCAAGAACTTCACTGAAAGTCCTTACCACAGGTCCACTAAGACTACAGCCCTTCTAAAACGAAACTTATCTGTTGTCACTGTTTAAAAACAACTTAACCATTATATAAAACACATTTGCAAATAGATCACTTGGCTCACAAACTACACACCTGCTCATACCATACCTACTGGTCCTGACAGCATCACCAAGAGAGACCTTGGACATCCTGTATACGTGAACAAGTATCAGCATGGTAGCCTTCACGATTGGGCCAGACAAGAGTAAAGCCTCAAGTAGAAGCATTTACAGATCACCACCTTCCAGCAGGCCTGATAAGAGTCAGAAACCATTAGTGTCCTTAATAACACGGGATCCTCAGAGAACAGGGACTACTGGGGAGAAACAGGATCTATCTGACAAAGGAGGACAAGAGTATCTTTGTTAACCTAGTAAGAACACCTTCAAAGGAGGTTCACCTGGGAAGAGAAAGCAAAGCCTTCAGATAAGTGGAGGAACAGAGAATGAGGAAGCACGTATCAAACAGGATTCCAAAGGTTTTCTCACTCCCTTTAAGAGGAAATAGGGCAGATGGGGCACAACTGAAACCCTGCGTGCAAAAGTATACAGCCTGTGATGCAAACAGGAAGCACTGCCAGCCTGTCACTGACAGCTGCGATGTCACTGGAATTAGAGACACAAAGGGATGGCTCACATAACTAGCATGCTGTGAGAGATGGATGCAGGCTCCTCACAAGCAACAAGCAGGAAGGATCGGCAGGGTTGAGCACTACAAACATCCAGCTCTGTTACAGAATATTTTAACTTGTTGAGAGTTTGTAGGTTAAAATCAGAAAAGTAGACCAAATGGTGGCATCATCCGATGGTGGATGCCATCGTGAAATCTGCTGCAAACCACTCAAAGTGGCAAAGCAGATGAATTCATCCTCAACACTGAGAGAGACCTCTGATCACAGACCATTGCATCAACCACCTCAATATCTGTTGGAAGACCAACACGGCGGGGTAAAAAAAAACAAAATAACAAATGAGGAGTAAGCAGTAAAAACAGAGGTGTTCCGCTAGACCAGCTATAGATGAGCCAAGTAAACATTTAACAGGGATGGCAGAGGGAGCCTTGGCAAGCAACTGTGAGATGGTGTGCTTTAAGTTATGGAGAAAAGTGACAAAAGAAAATAGAAGAATCAGATTTCCAGATAGCAAACCTCAGCTTGCTAAAAGAACTAGTAAGTGGGATGACAGGGCAAGCTGCCCTAAAGAGCAATGGAACCTTGCAGAGCTGGTCCAGCATAAAGGGCAATCTCCTCCAAGTATGAAAACAGTCCTTCCTGCCATGCAAGATAACAACTAAACACAGCAGGAGGCCACCTTGAATGAACTAAGAACTCCTGACTGAGCCAAAGTGAAAAAACCAAAGCATATGAAGAGCAGGAACCAAATTACTAAAGACAAAGAAGCACTGCCTGGTTACCAAGGAGCAGACTTAAAAAGGCTGAGACTAGGGTGAACTTCAAACTGGGTTGCAAAACAACAGGAGCTTCTATTGGTCTAAATGCAGGGGGGAAAAAAGGAAGAAAGGGAAAAAAAAAACCCAAACACAAAAAAAATTTGTCCTACTGCTAAATGGAGTGGTCAATCTATTGACAAACTATGCAGAAATCTCCTAAACATCTTCTTTGCATCAGTCTTCAGTAGGCTTTCTCTGGCTCTCAGCTGTCTCTGCCAAGTAGCAGAATTACTCTAGTTAGGAACTACTCTAGTGAACTGGACAAACACAAGTCCACAGGAACAGATGAGATATATCCAAAGGTGCCAAGGAGTTGGCTAATGACAACTCAAGCCTACTTCTCATCAGCTTTAAAAACTTACAGCAATCGGGCTGTCCCTTATGACACCATAATCTTCAAAAAGCACAGGAAGAAGGACCTAAGCAACTACAGGTTGGTCAGCTCATCCGCAGCCCCCAGGATATTATTGGGTGAATCCTCAGAGAAGCTAATTTTTAGACACACAAAGGGGTAAAAAGGTGATTGGAAACAGCCAGCACAAGTTGACTAGAAGGAAATTGTTCTAAATTCATCTGGTCAGATTCCTATGAGGATGAAGAGAGAGCTGGGGATGTAGTTTAGTTTGACTTTACAAAAGCTGTTGGCAGTCTCCAATAACATGTTTCTCTAGCCAATCTGAGGAATCATGAAGATGTAGAAGAACAACTGGCTGGACTGCCAGGCACAATGGTGGTTCAAATGTAACCAACAGCCAGCTCTAAGCAATGTTCCTCAGAGATTGATACTAGAGTCAATACTCCCAACATCTTTATTAAACAAGACAGGACAGCAAGACAGAACAGCAAGATAGGACACATCCTTATCATGTTTGTGGACAACACGAAACAGGAGGGAAGCAGTCCACACACTAAAAAGTAGGGCAGGATTGGCACACAGAGGGACCTCAATAAGCTGAAGGAATTAGGTTGACAGCAAATTTGGTAGTTCGAAAAGGGCAGAGTCCCACACTCAGGAGAGAAGAACCCCATACCATGAACAGTATGGACTGAGGATCAATGCCACAGGTAGCACTAATTACTGCAGGAAAGGTTCTGGGGTGGCTCCAGGAGACAAGCTGAACACAACTCAGCAAAATACCCTAACCATATACTGGCCTTCACTGGGTAAGCACAGTCAGCAAGTCAGGTCAAGTAAATATTCCCCGTTATTTAGCACTTGTGGAGCCAAATCTGGACCACTGTGCCCAGTTCCAGGCTGCTCTAAAAGAAATGCTGCCAAACTGGAGAGTGCAATAGCGAGGACTAGAAATGTGATGTACCAAGCTGAGAGAGCACAGTTCACCTTGTCTGAAGAAGAGCAGATATTTCAATGCAATTTTAAACAATCTAAAGGGCAGAGGATACAAGAAGAAAGAAGTTCAAAGGGCTGGGGAGAAAGACTGCTGTATCTCCCCCTTTCTGGATTGTTAAAACTGAGCTGAACAAGGTCCTGAGCACTAGCTGGACTTCAAAATTACCCTTCCTTGGAACAGCAGATTCAAGTCATTGACCTTCAAAGGTTCCTTGCAAAGTAAAACTATCACTTATTTCAAACCTGTGGCACACTGTTCACCTCTTTCCTCAGCACTTCTAAAATAAACATCCAATTTCAAAAAATTACCTGCAGTTTTCTACATTTCCTCCACCTCACCATAATAATATACAGCAATAAATCCAACCCAACTTTAAATATAGATTCTTTTATTGTAAAATAAAATACATATGGAAGACTTTAATGAAACTTGGCCTAATTCCTTGAATTGAGACACATTTTATTGCCCAGATTATAACTTTTTGTGCAGAGAGGTTGAATCAAATGGGAAATACATTTAAAAAATTAAGCTGATAGCTCTGGCTCTCCAAGGCAAACAATGACGAGGTTCTTTGAGGGGAAAGAGCAGTGGAGGGAGGTAATAAGGTTAAATTTCCACCCTTTATTATAATGAAAAAAACTTTATGTGTTTTGCAATGTGAGCTGTATAGAGTACCAATAGATGACTGACCTGAATAAACATTAATTTACACAGCTACCTCTTATTGGAAGACTTTAGTATATAATTTCTTTATAGCCTGTGTTTACACGGTTATTTTACCGTTTCAGCAACTTAAAACTGGCAATACCAAAACTTATTTACACAAGGAGAAAAAAAGCTGCTGCTCACATTAAGTAATTCTAAAAATCTTTTATTTGAAAAATCTTTAACAGCTCAAATTGAAAAAAAAGAGTAACTGACTTTGAACCACAGATACAACTTCTGCCATTCTCCTAAGAAGTTCCACAAATTTCTCTGCTGAGGCTTTAGGGAGGGTGGGGAAGGAAAGAAGAGCTGCTGAGTATGCAAGTAGATAGTCTGTACAGATCAGAAAAGAAAGTGAAAATTTTGTTCCCCCCCAACATATTATAGCCCATCTCAGCTTTTATCAGTGACCCAGCTGCAGAGAGATCAGTAGCAAATACAAACATTCCAAGTCAGAATATTCTGTGATTGTGAAACCTAGCAAATACAGCCATTAGAATCGAACTATTTTGTAAGCTTTCTTCCAAGAAACGCACTTTAAAACAGAAAGTCAGTGAATTATATGATGCTGAGTATTTTAATACTATGTGGCTATCAACAATTTTAAGACTGCCCACAAAACAAACTCCAGTATTTTATACACCTTGGGTAAGATAGGTAGGAAACTACAAAAATCCTCCAGGAAGCTAATTCTCCTTAGAACTGATGTGTAGATGTTCACAGCACTAATTAACTAATAACACAGTATCTAGAGATTTGGATACACTCTTCATTTGAATTACTGGAGCTTAAACACATGAAAAAAAGGAATCAGCTAAGAAAACATGGCAGAAGATAATCCTTAAGAATACATGGGGTAATGTATATGTCACTGATAAATAAACTGACATGTAAAGGAAGTCATTTTAGATACAAAATGTTGTGCTTGTCACTTACAATACTGATCCAAGTAAGACAGTTTGGTCTGATAAACCTACTGCACAGCCACTACATGGTATGCTACTGCCAACTTTTGAATTTGGTCTGCAAAAGTGTCAGGATTAGAATGACTCAGTTAATCACAGTGAGTGGATGATCAAGTGCATCCTAAACTATCACCAGAGAGGCATGGTTGGTAGCGTGTAAATATTCCCCCATACGTTAAGAGCAGCCAGCAGGAGTTAAAAGTGTTGCTTCACATTGTAATTATCTCATTCTATTGCAAGCTGCCACTGAAAAAGTCTCATACCTTCTTGTCCTTCCCCTTCCCCACTGCTCATTCCATAATGTCTCTCTTACATCAGATCAAGCCACTGTGCTGCCCTAAGCTCTGGGTTAGCTCATGAAGGGGTGGGGAAGATAGACCAGAGAGAAAAAAGTTCCTGCAATCATATCATCAAGCTTATCCAAGATCATCCTGCGGCCACACACAATCACTGCATCTGAGGCATGGAAAAGGCAGGAAGGCATCAGTCAGGTTGGATGATAACAGCAGAACTGCTCGTGCTGACAGCAACTCACAGTTTGACTGCACAAGATACATGTACCTCCCAAACCAGTCTCTGAGAAAAGCAGACAAAACTACATCTAAGCTTTGTTGCCTTGCTGATGAACACCACACTTCAGACAAGCTAACAGGAATCATGAACTTGCTGTAGTGCTGCTGATCTGCCTGGCACACTAGAAGACTCCAGGCAGAATTCCAGGGGCCCATTTAAGCTGAAAGTAATGGCTTGAGCCTCTTGGACAAGAACCTGCTCCTGTCAAGCTGAAAACTTCTCTATACGAATAGGCTTCCAACAGTCACCAAAAATTTCTCCAACTTTGAATTCTGCTTCCCTTGCGTTAGGTCCATTAGAGCAAAGCCCAGTGCTGTTTACTTTCTAGACAAATAAAAATTCTTCTTAAGTAGGGGAACAGAAAATCAGTAAATTCTTAGTTTTAGAGACAAGCAACAAGGGCAGCTACATATTAATGTTTCCTCACCAATTATGAGGAAATATCCACCTTTTCCTCTGTTTTATTTTAATGTTCATAGAATCCTTTAGTTTGGAAGAGACCTTTAAGATCAAGATCATCAAGTCCAAATGATAATCCTAATGACCTTGTTTCTTTTCCTAAGCTATGAAGAAGCAGGAAATAAACTTTTTCCTTGGCCCAACCACAGTCTTTAGGAGACAACTCAGGAAAGTTAGAGAATGCATAACCACATGTGTGTGGCCACATTCTGTAAACATTCTGACAAAATAAGAATCAATTTCCTCCTTGTTTGAAAGCGAAGACATTTCTTTCTTTTCTTATGAAACCACTTCTTGTTTCCATTTTAAAAATAAATAAATATATAAAATGTGAGCTCATCAACAGAATGGCTCAAGTACTTTGAGACACTTCATTCCAGTAACACAGTCACAAGCTTCCCACCACAGAGCAGTCTGGGTGATCAGACCACTGTTCCACAAGGAACAAGAGGATTCAAACAAGTTCAAAGCCTCTGCCTCATTCTTCCAAAACTTGCAAGGCATAGGCATTGCAAGCAAGAAATGGAGAAGTTTGCTTGTTGTTTTTTTTTTTGTTATAGGCACCAGAATACCCCGTATCTTAAGCCAGAATAAAAATTCTGTCTAGCCTGCTAGCCTGTCTGAATGTAAGCACGTCAAACTGTGATGACTGTCTGCTTCCTCTTCCCAGAGATCTGAAGCACACAGGTTTCCTGTTCCAGCCATTAAACATTTGCATACAGTCATTTTTTCGTGGTCTTATTTAGCTGTCTTTTTAAAACCAACTCTTGGCATCTACAAGAACTTCTGCAACTATACAATGGACCTCACAGTCATGTGCAAAGAGAAGATTTTTGCTTTGTATCTACTATCACAAGTGAACCTTGTTTTGTAATACACAGTAAGATACTCACATCTTACTTTCTTTGTGCTACTCACCATTTTCAAAACTTTTCACCATGTTTCTTCCTCCAGGTACTTCTTCTCAGCACAGAAGAATCCAAATTCATTTGGTATTTCCTTCTATGGAAGCATTCTTTGCTTCTGATCACCCTTGCCATTTTCCTCTAACTTCCATAGTTCTGCTATGTCCTTAGTACTACGGTAATCTTTGACAACCACTTTACTTATTCAACTATTTCAAAACATTAAGCTGAGGTGCTCATGAATCTGAATATAAAGAATTTGCCTCCCTTACCAAGCCAAATGTATTTCTTCACACTTACTTCTGCTTATTTTCTCAGTACCACAAAGCCTTTCAAGTCTTTCCCAGTTTTAATCACCGGGAATATAACTTCTCTCATCAGTATTTCTACCCTCTTCCTGAAAGTCAATAGCACAGACCCATGTAGCAGGCCCAAAATGACCACTTACACTCTCTTTTTTATATTTAAAACAATTACCCATCTGTGACAGAACTCCCCATTTACTCCATTACAGGTGTGGCAGTCTTCCAAAAACCCTTCAGTACATAGCACATCCAGACCAACTCGACACCAACCAGCATTAATTGTGTCCCCACCAACTTTATAGAACTCTATTAGCCATGCACTGCATTGCTTCCCTTTACAAAATATATGTTAGCTTTATCACGTGTATCTATGTATTTACTGATTATTCTGTTTCTTAAACTAGAATTCATGCTATTTAATCATAATAACTTTAACCAGAAACAGAAGATGAAGAAGTTTGTCTGATCATCAGTATGCACTTGCTCCAACACTCAAATATCTCTTCCCCTCAAATCATTAATATATCAGCTATGTCGATATCCTAAAATACATCTAAGAGAAACTAGATAGCCTGATTTATTTAATATAAATACAAACATATATCTGCATATCTTTTTTTTAATTAAAATTCAAGCATTTTTTATCAATGCATAAATGTTAGGGTTTTTTCCCCCTAAATCCTGTTTTAAGTGGGTTCTTTGTTGGGGTTTTTCGTGTTTCTTTTTTTTTAATTCTGCACTAGCTTGCACCTTTCTTATTGAAGCTACCGATCCTTGGAAAATACACAACTGCAAGAACACCAATTTTAAAGGTGGCAGAACTCCAGCAATCTCCCACCAGTTTTGGCTTTTCCCCAGTCATCAGTTCAGTGCTAAAGCAGCCCTGACACAGGCCACCTTTCCCAAAGAGGCTGCACATCACCTCCACTTCCTAATAAATCTAATTCTATTTTCCTTTGTCTTAGTTTCAAAGCTAAACATTGTTTTTCTCTCCTCTATTTGCCCTCTCTGCTCTCAAGTATGGTGCCAGGAACATTTCAGGGTGTGTGTACAAAATGGGAAGCTCAGCAAGTAGAGTGTCACCTCAGAGTACTTGTTGGTAAAGGGAATACCTCATGTTACAGCCCACTACTGAAAACAATGGACTCAAAGGAACTAAAGAGTGTTTGACACCTACAACAGAACGGTTTTGAGAAAAGCTGTTTTTTAATTAGTACTAACAAAGCCTACTTCCTAAATTACTGCTGTTGTAAGTCCATTAAGACACTTTCATACAATCCTCATTTTGGTTCCCTTAAAGGAAATCTCTTGCCTTTCTCATTCCTTGAGTAATAACAGTTACTTCTCATACTCCCTCATTACTGAGTGAGAGCAAGACAATTATATGCCTGTTTCAAAACCATGCACGCACTAAGTGGTCTGCTGACAGACTGTGAGGTGTAAAGGGTAAGGGGAAGAAGCCACAGTTTTGCTTTGAACTAAGCAGTAATCTTCAAGAAACTCACAAGATCTTCATATTTCAAAATGCATTTGCTTCTGCTGATGATCACTGCACAGAGGAATGCACAAGGATAGTCAGTAACTGCATGAGCTTGATTCCTGAGGAACCAAGGTGCACATATAGGCCATTTGGCATCAGCCAAAATCTTGTCTCCTAACTCCAACTTCTATTCTGGCTTCTAGTCTCAACTCACAATTTATTTTTACTAAGTAATGTACAAAAAAACTCACCGTTTTATTACGCAGTCTAATTATGTCCGAAACAGAGCCGGCTCCACAATATTCCATAACAATCCATAGATCCGTGTTCTTAAAATAGCTGCCGTAATACTTGACAACATAGGGACTAGATGAAAAAAAAGTTACATAAATAGACAAATTTAGCAGTAGAAAATAATTCATTAACACAACTCGTTAGAAATAACAGTTTGATACACAGTAATACAGCTAAAGAGCAAGTGCAAGCATAAATATTTTAAAATTGTGATTAGCTTAACCAATGCCCTGTTAGAATAGTCTGACTACTTAATAAAATTATAAAAGCACTACTACATATATATATATACACATATATATATAACAGGTTAGCAGAGATGTTCAAATACAGACATAGTTTTCCCGAGCATCAGTCTTCTGATATAGAACTTTGCTTTTCCCTCCTCCAAGGCCTTTCAATTTTTAAGTCTTCTCACAAAGCTGTTGAATGGTTCCCTTCTCAAAAAGGCTGCCTTGTTTTCTTCTCTCCTGAGCAAAACAACATGAAAACTGATCCATGTTTTCCTGGGTTTATTTCAAGCACAGGGCTAGACTTACTGGTTTGCACAAAGGCACATGACACATATACAAGAACGTGGGACAGAGCTGCAGCCCAAACCTTCTTTTCAACCAGAGAATGGCTGCATCTTGTCCAGTTAAGGAAGAATTTGTGTTCTAAAATTTTGAACTAGTAAAAAAAGACTTCTACAACACTACAAGTCCAGTAGATTAAATGAAATACGTTGTTCAGAGCGATCCAGAAAACAAAGAACAAGAGCAGAGAAAAAGGGACAGGACAGGGGACACAAAAATAAGGCTGAGTTGGCCCACCTAAGACATGAATGAAAATGTCACAAGAAGCATAGTACAAAAAGGAGAAAATTTTAGAAAATTCTCCTGTGTCACCACTTCTTTTCTCTGTCAGTATATTTCAGAGATATTTAAGTATCTATTTCCATTCTGGTCTAGTACTTAAAGACATACACAAACTACAACCTTCACCACTGCTTCCAGTCAGCTCACATGGCTCAAGCCTGTGCAGCAACCAAGGGCTGCTGTGGGGTCAGAGATAGGATAGAAGTCTTCCTGAGAATCTGTAAGGTGCCATTTTCCAACTTACCCTATTTTTTCCTTCATCTAAATGGAAATAAATGAAGCAGTAGGGATAAAAATAATTAAGAGCACAGCAACAAGAAGAACCAAAGTAAACATATTTTAACTCTTCTTTCAGTGTACAGAAAGAGTTGAGGACCTACTCTAGGAATCAAACCCAGTCCCCAGTTAAGCAAACAAGATTGCTGCTTTCTTTTGCATCTGTACCAATTACAAAACTCCAACTGGCCAGACAGACAAAACACAGTCTCACCGGGTTGAAGAGGATTAAGAAGAGCTCCCAACAAAACTCAAGGGTCCCAAATTCTTTTAGTATCACCTGAAATAACCTCACCAGACATCTTTTTGTGGAGTGTGTGAGGGGAAAAAAGCCACAAATTCTTCCTTTTCTTCCCATTCCCCTGCCTACACATTTAACAAGCTTCCAGCATTCAGAGTAACTCATACCAGAAGGGAATGGATTACAAGGTCTACTGCTTTCATTGGTCACAAATACTAAGATCAGGGGTGCAGGAAGAAGTTCTAAAAACATCTGACGAACAACTGCATTCTCATGTGCTAGATGAAAGGTACATGAGGTCTCTATCCCTACATTTAATGATAAATATTTGAAACTTCTCTCCTCCTTCATGACCCATTAGACAAGATGTTGTGCAGTAGTACAATCAAGCTTCATGCAACACCTCAGCAAAGCACTCAGCAGCAAATCTGAATTAATTCAGACTGTATTAAAGGACTATCTTTAATTTTGAGATGAATACTGCTCACTGCAAAATAAGAGCAGATTTTTCAGTTAAAGACAGAATTTCACACAGACACACCACAAAAGCAAAACAAAATTGAGAAGTAACAGGCCACTTGCTATAATACAATTCACCAAGTTAACGACCAAAGTAATCACTGTTTTAATGAAAGTTTTGCCTTACTTGAATGTAAAGCTTTCCTGGTTGCACTTCAAGTCACAAAAACAGACTCATACTACTGATCAGACATGAATTAAAACCAATACTAGCAAATCTGATTTTGGACTTGCAGTCTAAAACTCCACAGACGACAGGAAATGCAAAGTAATTTCTGCATCCTTGAAGATACTTGATGTAAGCACTTCCATTTCTACAAGACTGGCAATTACAAGATATATTGTTTGTGAACAAGTGTAAGGTAACAGTTCACCAGAACTATTACAAGATTGTTTGCCTTTTAAAAGGTGTGTTCCTGCATGAAAAAGGCAACCAAGAGAATACTATTTTTGAAGTTAACTGCTAGCCATTAATCTTGTGTTAGAAACCTCTTTATTGAACTTCTGAAACAGATTAACTCAGAATTCACAAAGACATTTAAAGGAAACAGTGGTCTTCAGGCTTGACAGTGCAAGTGTTATGTCCACTTGTAGTTCCATCAAAATAAGAATAGGAGGAAGGCTGCAAAATGGTTCCTTCAATTAAAAGTCTGTGTTGTACAATTTACTTTTCCATTAAAAAAAGTTTGCAGCTGCATGTATTTCAGCCATACGCACAAGCACAAATACATTTTCACAAAGACTTAGAAAGGGAATAGAAATGTCATGCCTACCTGTCACATTGCTGCATTATAGAGATTTCTTTAATTATTTCTTGAAGATCTGACTCCACGGGGACCTGTTTAATTGCAACAACTTGTCCAGACTCTTTGTGTATTGCTTTAAACACACTACCATAAGACCTAGAAATAAGAGAGGGAACATTATTTAAAAACAAGATAAACTGCTCCTTGTTTCCATTATGCATAAAAAGTCACTGAAGTCATATGTTCATGCAGAAGTTTGAGGGTTTTTTCAGGATGCAAAAAGATCAGTTCTGCTGGGACTTCAGGAAAGATGTGTCTCTGAAGAATGCATCTTTCTCAAGATTTAGAGTGTCTAATTCCAGTACAGATGTGAGCACCTTTGCCATGTTAACAAACAACAGACATCAAAAATACATGAAGTATTTGGAGACTGTGGAAACCTACTGATGCATGCATTTGCTTTATTATTAAAACTCATCTTTAGAAGCATTCCTTAGGACATTTACAGTCACTCTATCTGTAACTTAATATTTGAACATATGCTTTATGTACTGTTTCCCTCTGGTCCCATCCCCTTATAAATAGCTGCACTTACCCTTCACCAAGTTTCTCCAAAACATCAAAGACTTCTTCAGGCTGCTTAGTTAAACTATCTTCACTTAGCTTTTTCAGTTTGCTAGAAGAAAGACAAAAGTTATTGATTTGTTTGGGTTGAAAAAGACACAAAACTCAAGCAAATTTTCACACAAGTGAGCAGAGAAAAAAGATTATAAAGAAAAAATATTCCAGTGATAATGAAATACTTAATTGACATGCAGCAATAAAGTTTTAATCAACCATCATATAAGATGGACAAAGAGATGACAATTTTTGTCATTATCACTTTCACACTAATATTTGCTCAATTCAAAGCATCATGGGATGGGTTCACTGTCCAAACCACTTCCTTTGCTGAAGTAGAAAGAAAGAATATAGTAAAGCTTGCCTTCCATCAAAAAGCAGCCAGCAAACAACGTGCCCATTACTGCCTAGAGGATGCCATGTTATCTGAAGAAGTATAAAGCAATTCTTCCCCCCTGTGAAATAGTCACTTTTTTAAATTGTACCACACATAAGCCAGTGAATTACATTGCTAAAAGCAGAACTCTGAGTCAAGATGATTCTGGGAGCATATGGTAGGACTTCACCTTCACAGGTGACAGCAGAACACCAGGATTCCAACAACTGAGTACTGCAAGAGCTGTTGGGGCAGCCCCTCTTGCATCTTTGTGAATGTACAGAGGGACAGGTGCAACAAAATCTCCAGTTACATAACACCACCACATTTTGCCCTTAGTTCTCTCTTACACGGTCTCAAATCACTCCGTAACACCCAATGATTTCTTCCAGCACCTTCAACCCCCCCTCACCACTCTTCATTGCCCTTTACAGGCAGACCTAGCCTTTGCCACTCTCCAGCATTGCCACGCATCCAGTTCCCCAGACCCCTGGCAAATGTCAGAACACAGCCTGGCTGCAAGCTTGCAATGGAGCCAGTGCTGAGCACAGCACAGAGATATAGAACCACACACATATTGCAGCAAGGCCAGGTGGCTGCAACATGGAAATCCTTTCCTGAAAGGTTATAGGGAATTGTGCTGTAAGACCGAAATAACAAGTTAACTCTACATGATAGCCAAGGGTACTATTAAAGCAGAAGATGAGCTAAAGAATAGCTGGTGCTGGAGTGTTAGATATAGACAACACATTCCATATGCAGGAGGAGGAAAAGAAAAAAAAATAACTTTGAAGCATGGCAGATCATTGAGAACTTATGGAAAACGTTATTCCACAATGCTTTCCTGGAAACTAATACACAACAGAAGGGAAGAGGGCATGGACAGAAAAAATTGACAAATCTTAACACTGGAAGAACAGCGATCAAGGGCAAACTCCTTGATATTAAGAGATGCAATTCTTTGATATACAGAATTTAAAAAAAATAAAGGGGAACAACCAATACATGCTCAAAGTACCTCACACTCCTTCCCAAACACTGTGTTGTGTTCAAGTGATAGTGTTAACACTGCAGTTCTTTAAGCCATAGAAATACCCTAATGACTCAGACTGCTTAATGATTTCGGTTTCTGGATGTTCAATAGAACATTCAGCTCTTGAACTACAGAGCAGCACGCTATATACCCCGAAGGGTTGCAATAAGCAAAGTGTTTATGAAAATGTCATGAGAAATAAAGAAGGAAGTGGTGACTGGTGTAACTGGCTGTAAAGCACCAAGCAGAATACAAGAAGAAGCAACTAGAAATATCTTGTTGGTTAAAAGCAAGCAACTAAAACTTGGGACAGAGAAAACCAGCTAAGACTTCAGAATCAGCTTCTTAATTGGGGGGGGGAGGCAGGAGGAGTGGGCAGAAGGCACAAATGAAGAGACAAAGGGCTCAAGAACAATCACAGAGAAAGAAAGAGTTCTCATTCCTCTCTCCCTTGTTCATCCTCTACTTTCGTAACACAAACATTTAAATCAGAACAAATAAATCAGTAATTTCAGGGATTGTTTTATTCTGGCAACAGAATACAAATGCCACATCTTTATATACATAAACAGGTACATATGAAAAAGTCTGAACGAGATGCAGAGAATTTCAGGATAAAACCCAGGCAGAGACTCATTCTAGTTTCTTTTTCTCTAGAAAATCACCAGGTAGTGAGTATGAGCTATTTTAGAGGTCTTCCAGAAAGAAAGCTATTCCTTAAATAAGAAGGACTAACTAAACTACAGTTCTGAGACAAGAGTTGTCAAAAATCTTCTTGTTTCTAGGAGGTTTGACTTTCTGTGTAACAACTAGTCTCTCAACAAGAAAAAGACATCATAGCAAATAATTTCACTTCTATAAACTCACCTGGTAGGAGTAAACATCAATACTTAGTCTCACTAGAATCTTTTGTGTCATTGCGTACATCAGGAAAATGCCAAAAAACTAATGCAGAAGAACCTAGGAACTGTAAGAGGTACCCAATCCCAGTATAAAGATCAGAACTACCATACAGTAAAAAAAAATCAGACTACCAATCCCAGCATAAAGATCAAAAAAATCTGAACTGGGACCTGAAAGAGCAAGAGATTTCCCACTGAACACAAAAAAAACGAAGTATGAGTTTAGTGTCCTACAGTCATTATACATAGATTTTACAAAACAAAGTGATGATGCAGTACAGAAGTAGGCATTTAAAAAAACCCCTGAAGGTTCACAAAGAAAAATAAAGCAGGAATCAAGACCAGAACACCATCAATTACTGTCATGAGTTACGGAAAGCTGGACAGCTGCTCCATGAAACATGAATATATGTGGTTTACGATGCAGAAGAACTAGCACATTGAAACATTTAAAAAGAATGGCTGGGATCAATTACACTGATATATTAAAAGAGAAGGTAGTAATAGAAATCACTGCAGTCATCAGAAGTAGAGGTGGCATGTGAAAGCCTTGAGACATTTACATTGCTTTACAACACCATTCACACAAGTAGAAGCAAGATTAAGACAGTTTACACCATTGTATACTGTATTTCCATTCAGTTTTCTACCAATAAAACCCAGACAAACTTACATTTTTGGCCCATCATTTTCAGGAGAAATTTAACAATTGTCAACATGTCCATTGACACAAGCATTAAAAACTATGTATTTTTCACAGACAGTTCATCTTCTAAGAACAAGTTTTTTCTCTTCCCACAAAACCTGAAAAGTTATATTTCAGTGAAAATTAAACTGCCCAAGTTTAAAGAAAGGACTGGAGAACCTTAATTAACGTTCCCCATGCTTGTTAAGCAGCCTTTTATTTGGCAGCAACATCCAGGAAATGGGCAAGATTAAGAACTGTGTATTTGAGAGAATTCTGTCTCTAACTACTTTCCTTTTCCTTTGTATGCAACCTATCTTCTCATACATGAGTAAGTCAATGAATACAGAAAAATAAAACAATAGTAACAGAGGAGACTTACAAGGCTGAGACAAATTTTGTAACTATTTCAAGAGAGAATGTCCTTTTTAGTGTGATAAAAAAGTGTAGAGCACATCCAAAGTACAGTTAGAAATTCAGATGCAAGAAAACAGTGTCAACTACTGCAGCATAAGATCAGAACAACTACTCTAAATTACTTTTTAAGAGTAAAAAAATTATTCTGAAAAGGACTCCTCCTTAGAAGCCTTGTGTTACAGCTGCAGGACACTGGTCAGAGAAGAAAAGCTAGTTTGTTTTCACAGCATCACCACTGAAAAGTCACAATGGCCTAGATTGTCACTTGGGCATCATTACTGCTACTTTCTGAAGGGCTGTTTTAAAGATTTATACAATATGGAAGCACACTGTGTGTTCCTTACAGGGAAGGGGGGATAAAAGTGCCCTATACCTCTACAGAAACACTGGAATTTTAGGACATCCATGCAGGTTTGAAGCGCTGGGATTCTAGCTAGCTCTAAATGGATGTCTTGCACCATGAGTATGATCCCAAGAGATCCCTGTTGGTAACTCTTCTGTGGACAACGGGCACCAATGTAAAGAATTCCAGCACTCACATCTGTTTTGCCAAGTAAACATGGTGAGTCCATGTCAAGCCACTACAGCATCCAAAGACAGCATGTAAAAATTCAGCCCACAACAAAGAATCTGCACTCCTTCTGGACTTGCAGAAAAAGAGGGCAGCCTAGAAGAATAGCTGGGAATGCCAACAATCAGAAAACTGTAAAAAAACAACAGATAAAGGGGATATATATGCACATTTATGAAAAATCTTTGTTCAAATCTTATGCAAACCTGAGTTCTTATGAAAAACTGTGTTCAAATCTTCCCTTCCACTCAAGAAACAAATCCATTAAGTTCTCATCACATTCAAACTCCCAAAAATAAGCTTCAAAAACAGGTAAAGTATAAAAATGCACCAGAGTTTGGACATTCCCTCATCAGTTTTCTAATTCTTCCTGACTTGGTCTAAGGATTTAAACTGCTTCTCACTTTCAATTAGGCCAGACACAACGCTTCCAGCTAGGCAATAAGGTTACAGCAAATCCCCAAAACATCCTGTAGGTTATGCTAACTTCGCAGTTTGATTTTCAATCCTTTGATGTTACCAGATCCCAAGCTTTACTCTGCCACTGGTGACACTTATTACTCCTCAGACATTTCTGTTTCTTTTCCTAAAGCCTCGCTGGTGCCTGTCCTACTTCCTTTATTTGAGACATGCAAGACTGTCAACCTGAAACTACAACGTAGGCCTATCCCTCCTCATCCCACTGCCTGCTAAAACCACTCCACACAGCAACTACAAACCAACTCTTGGTGAAAATTTTCTGCAGTAGATATTGTCACTTGATGTATTACTGGAGGAGAAATCATTGGAAGATCAAGACTGCATTCTTCGCCAGTCCTGTCATCCTGCAGGAAGCTGCCTTTAAAGAATGTTAAAGGTTCCAAATACAGAATGCAAGTGCTTTAAAGCAGAACATAAAAATGTATTTGCTATCTACTATCACAAATTTATACTGTGTAGTCCCTAGATTTTTCATTAATTTATCAGGGAGCTAAAGCAGAGTTAGAGCTCTAAAGCAGTAAGTATATACATAAACTGTGTAACTACATTCTGCATACCACGCGACTACATACTGTGTACTCTCTAACTATACCCAAGAAAGGACTGCCCCAATTGAAATATATTTGAAATTGAAACCTAATACGACTAAAGCAAAATTATTTTGTGTACTAAGAAGTCAAACGACAAACCATCAAAACAAGAAAACAATACCCCCATGCACAGTAGCTGATAGGACCGGACAGCCTACGTACTTCAGCAAAGACCTCTGCTGTGGGAATGCTCCTGATTTTTGCCTCTTCCCACTCCCTGATTTGCAAGCGCAGCTATGCGCTGCCACCCGCACAGGCGCCGCTCGGTGCAGGACAGGGGCACTGCCCGGCCGGAAAAACACGGACACACAGACAGACACAGACACAGACACACACACACACACACAGGCACACACAGGCACACACCACACACAGCTGCTGCCGGTGGCTCCTGCCGCCCAAATGCACCCCCGGGCCCGGCACACTCCGCCGGCCGACCAACTCCCCCATCCCACGGCAGGGCCGTCCCTCTCGTAGCTCAACCAGCCCCTGAGGGCTGGCCTCCCCCTCGGCCTTTACCGGGGCGGGCATTTCAGGACACCCCGCTGCAGAAGACCCTGCCCAGCGCGCCACAGCCCCGCCGGGCAGCGCTCAGCACCGTCCCTGCCCCGCCGCCCCCTCGCAGCCCGCGGCACCGAGGCCTCGCCTCGCCCCGCCCGTGCCGGGGAAGGGGCCGCCGGGGCGGGTCGCTACCTCTTGGGCGCTGCCTGCTCCATGCCGCCGGCGCTG
>VWZF01006289.1:1187056-1204479 GCA_013396755.1 Sclerurus mexicanus | reverse complement strand
TGTGTGTGTGTGAGTGTGTGTGTGTGAGTGTCTGTGTGTCTGTCTGTGTCTGTGTGTCTGTGTGTGCGCCCTTGCAGTTGCGCCACCTCACAGCTCCCGACTCTGCTGTTCCTGTGCTTGGATCTGCTGGACCCAGCTACATCCAGCCCAGTCAACGCAAGAAAAGATTAAGTGGTCAAGCCAACCTCTGTATCCTTTCCTGACGGTAGGTTTATTTGCCTAACTAATGGAAGTCTGAGGTAGTAAAACACTTAGGCGAGTTCCTTAAAAACACTGAGATGCCCAATTTCCACTTCAAACTGATTAAAGATGTACAAGTATTCCAACACTCCCCCCTAAAAAAAATCTGCACTCCATACCTAATTTCATCTCTTTGATGTGCATTAGCAAGGGAATTTTGAATGACTGAAGTCCTACTGTTGTGCAAGTGTTCTACTTTGTCTGAGTCAATCCGACCCGGTTGACTCACTGTGGTGGAGCCAAATGCACAATGGCAATATTGAATGAACCCATAAAACAAATCACACACCACCATATGACCTTTTGGGTTTCTTTGTTTTTCTGAGTCATGGAAAAGCTGCAATAGAACATCTTCCTTTGCACAACAAATTAATGCAGAGCTCTCCCAAGTATAATCCCACAAGCCAGAGTGGCTCACCAGCAGTACTGCCAGATGTGCCCATACCATAGACAACAGTTTGTAGCATGTGCCAAAAACAAACCACCCAGGAGAAGGAGCCAGCAGATGCCTCGGAAAGTGGTGGGGAGGAACTCCCACAAAACTTCCCATCTCCCAGTTCTAGGACAGGTGAGGTCAGGCAGATAGCAAATGCCACGTGGCTAGTGCCCAGCTTGGTTTTACTGGGTATTTGGCGACTGACCAGTTACTATTTACAGTTCACCAATTTCACCTAATGAAACAGGTCTGACATCCCATTTTGGCTGTAATACTCCTGAAATGTAGAGGCTGTCTCCACATCATTTGACACAAATCTTTAAGGCAATATTTCGTCCAGGTTATTTCAGAGGAGGCGAGTTTTGCTTTCCCCTCTCAAGCCAAAGCTGCCATAAACTATACATTAAAGCAGGGAAAAGTATTCTTAGGAAAAAGTACAGGTACTACATTATAGTTGTAATAGCAGTACAAAGAAAGGAAGCCAAGAAATGCTCCCTCTTCCCATTCATGGATATATTTCTTTCTCTGGAAAAGGTTAGGCTAAACAGTCTAATCTGCCACTCTTACCTCCCCTTAAACAACAGTTTACAAGAACAAGTCTAAAGCAAATTTGTCCAAAAATAGCAGATATTTGCTCTGTTCATTCAAAACTATTGAATACTACAATCCTCACTTCTGAAAAACACCCTGACTACTTGCTGACTAAGAAGGTGGTGGGAGTGTCCTACACCTATGCCACTGAAGAGAAGTGGGTAAAAAACCAAGATGTCTGAAACAGAAAAAGTTAGGTAACCTGGCTTTATAACCTAGTGAGGCAGACTGCCAAAAAAGTATGGACTAATCCCATGCTTTTCTTACAGAAATGTCAGTCTGTCTTATGCAACTGCCAGAATGCTTTCGAAGCACATTTAAGCTGATAATAAAACATCAGTAAGATAACATATATACACCACAGTGTTTTGCAAGATCACTTTATTCATCTCATATAATTTCAAATGGTATTTTTAGTCAACGACACTGGAATAAATAACACCATCTCACCTTTCCCCTGTGACGTGCATTTGGGATCCGTGCTGTGAAATATGACACTGATTTGGTATTCATTACAATACTGTACCTAGCCACTGGCAAAGAAGGAACTTTGAAAGGGAAAAGAGATTCCCTCTGTTCTCCCACCTCATTCAGGCTTCCCAGTCAAGGGAAGTCTAGATGTTCTGGAGGCATGAATATACTACTGGTGTCTAGACAAGATGGAGATGAGGAAGTTGCAGGCAATCTACATGAGTATTCCCATGATTTCTTCCAACAGTGGAACTATCTAACACTACTAGAAAGGCAGCAGAGTAAGAAAAGGCTTAACGTAGCTCAATCTTTAAAACATAGGAGAAAACTAACTGAATTTCTCTTTTTCTTCGGAACTATTTCATCCACTTCACAAGTTTATCAGCATGAATTAGGACTACCTTCTCTGCAGAACTGGCATCAACATCAAATATAGTTCCTTAGACTAAAGGATGGATGAAGACCATACTTAGGTTTTGAGTACTATAATTATTTTATATTATAATGTAGTTTTGTAAACAGATAAAATAATTTATATTATAATTACTTACAGTGCAATGAAATCAGGAATCATGACGTCATGGACAAATATTAGGTGCTATATAACCACAAACTAAGAAAGTCCCCAAGTCCCTAAATATATGAACAAAAAGATTCCAAGATGTCAGTCCTGCCTCACATAGCTCATAACAAACCTAAGAAGTACAAAAATTACTTAAGAAGTTCATGTCTGAGTTTCTAGCAGGTATTAGTAATGTTAGGATTTAAATTACAAATATAGACTTCAAAGCCGTTCATAAACATGATGCAAATAAATCACGTATGGTGTAGTAGCGACCTTATCTTGTTCCTTTGGTAGCAAATAAAAGCAGCATTTACTTCAGAAGGTATTCGATCAGGCTCATTTAAACAAAGTGCATTGTAAGGAGTCCATGATGCAACTAGAAAACAGCAGAATTAATACATTGAAAGTACGTGTTTTCCAAGAGATAAATGTCATGAACACCTTACACTCCCCAAACAAAATACCCCTAGTTCTTCATTGCATCTGTGGTGCTTTTCACAGCCCAGCTCTTTTCCCTGTGTCCTTTCTATCCGTTCGCCATGGTACCCCCCAGTTCTTTGACAGGGTCCTCAGTGCTCTCTCCCTTGATGTCCCCTGTATCATTCCACAGTAGCTCCATTCATCTGCTTCCCACGCCAAAACCTGCAGTATGCATCCTGCCCGCATAGACCTCCATGCATGGCCCCACCCCTGTTCTCCTTAAAACCCCTCCACATCACTGATATCCCAACAGTGGCCCGCTGTGGCATTACCCCATGGAGTTACATGGGTGCTGTGCCTTGTCACATGTGCCTGTTGGCTCGCCGGAGAAGGGGTTTGGCTCGCAGGAGAAGGCTGTCGGCCACTCCACGGCGTGGTCCCAAACCCAGCACCTAAGGACAGAGTTTCCCTTATTTTTCCCTTGGCACAGGGTGGACAGCCCCACAAAAATAGCATTCCCTCCTCTATCCAAGAGTTTTGTAAAAATAGGGATTTATTGTAATTACAGGCTTCCAACTTTTCATCCAACATGGTTAATACTAGTCAGATAAGTCACAAGTGATTGTGAAGGGGAGAAAGGCAGGGAATGGCCGGCAAACACAAAGATGGAACGAATGCAGGAGCCTGCTTTCCTTGGAATCCAATTCATAAATTCAGTAGACAAATAGTCAACAACAACATGTTTGCATGTCTCTCCCTGTGACTGCCTGATAGCGATCTGGTATGCTGAAAGTTAAAGAAAAGGCCTTGAATGAAATACCAGCTTGTTTATACAGAAGATAAGAAAAACTGACTTCTGCCTGTGTTTTTTTTCCTACCTATCATGTCTAATGTGAAATAACCTTGAAAGCTTATCTAAGAATTTGCTATATACTTTCCTAGCCCTGTCAGTCATAAAATACTTACAAATAAAATACAAAAGAACAACATATTCTTAAGTTTGGAATGTGTATTTTTTTTGTAGAGAGTTTTTAATCAAGGTTAGGAATAAAAAACAATTGGAGGGGTTTCTTTGCCTGATCTATTCACATTTTAATGGTTAATTGTCACCGAAAAGGAAATTGATTTTTTTGCTGGTCCAACAAAAGAAAGATGCAGAAAATAAATAGTCAGGCCTTATAGGTACAGATTCTGCCATTCATATTCAGAAAATAAATAGGCATTATAGGTACAGATTCTGCCATCCATATTCACCCTGTTAAAATGAGCATCACTCACAAAATTCCTACTTGACATTAAAAAGAGGTGTAAAACCCATAAAATATTAGCTGCACTGCTACAGTTTCTCTCACTACCTAGTATGCATTATTTTGATATCCAAAATATTATTACTAGACCTAAAGACATTTGTTGATTAGGATAGGATTTTTCTGTTGACGAACCATTTAGCTCACAGTCTTGGTAACAGGCTATATATAGACTTACCATTTGCTATTTTTCCTATTATAGCACACTATGGTAAAAATAAACCATGGATACGGAGTTGCTATTTACAGTTGACCACAGAAGATATTCCAGTCTGTACTACAGCTGCATTGATTGTGCTCGTGGGATCTACAGATTGCCATTAGCGTGAATAAAAAAATCTCATTTTGCTTTGTAAAACAATTACTGTTGTTGTGATAATACTGAGGGTTGCTCTGGATTCCCTTCTGCACAAAAATATTCCCCCTTTGCTGAGCGACCATCTGCGCTCCAGTCTGCAGAGAAGTGTGCTCGCACCCTGGAGAATAAATAAATAACGTTTAACTAGCAAGCCTTGATGCCTGTGCTAGCAGTGGAAACTAGTATCAATAACTAAAGAAAGATTGAATCATCCTTACTTGATGAAACAAGTGCTACATGAAACGAACTTCAGCTGCCTGAATACACACAGCCTTATGCCCAAGGCTTCCACTGCCGTGATGGGTGGATTTTCCCCTGTCTTCCTTTAGCTCCTGAGAAGAGAGTTTGAAGAGTACATGACAGAAATGTTTAGGGAAGATTAGGATTTTAGAGATTTTTTTTTGGTGGTGTGTGGGGTTTTTTTTAGGAACATGGCTTTCAAGAGGCTAACAAGACCCATTCTTTCAGATTCAAAGGAGGGAAGTTTCCTTGCCCTTGTGGGCCTTTCACAGAAGTGTTCAGAGAAGTATAAAAAAGGTGGGAAGCCAAACTACAGAATAACAAATTACAAACAAGGAGAATCCAATACAAACAGAAAACACATTGTGAATACTGAGCACCACAAAAGCAATGCCATGAAATGCTTACAGTTTATTCAGTTATTGAGTTTGGGGGGATTTTTTAGTAAAATCCTTCCTATTTATTTCTGAAACGTGTCTCCAACTTGCTTCATAAATACTACGAAGCAAGTGTTTTGTATGAGGAAGAATCACTCATCTGAGTGTTTTACAATCCAGAAACCACAAAATTTCAGTTTCTTATTTTTTTCCAACTTCCCCAATCAAAACATGCCAGAAGATCATAAGTCAAGTCCAAATAAGCTATTTGTATAAAATGTACAGTCACACTTTAAAAAAAAAGCCTCCAAACCTCAATACAATTCCAGTCTTAAGACTTCACCAAAAGAAAAAAGTGTTCAGGGACATAACAGCCCTTTCATGACAGACTGTGAAGTAATGGGTCTGATTACAAGGCAAGGTCCCGTGGAAAGTAGAAATATATTCAAAACAAGAAAAACATTCAGATTTACACTTACATTCCCATTTTGCTCTTAAAAGCAGTGGAAAGCCTTTCCCAGAGCAGCCCGTGTGCTGAAGAAACAGCAAATCAACAAATGATAAAGTTTCGCAGAACTATCTTTATACAGGGCACCCATTCGAGTCTCCTCTAAGCAGGTTTGGGTTGGTCCAACAGGGGAGAGTTTTATGGCATTCTCACAGCTACCCGGGATGAGTCTTCAAACTGCTGTCACTAGTAAACAAGGCAACTTTCTGCTGAAAGCAAAACTTGGAAGTGACCGAGTGGACATAGATCAGCCTATAAAACCGCAACAGAACGTAAAGCAAGTTACTATCCAGAGAGCTGATGAACCCAATGAGATTTGCGAATGAAGCTTTTTCCACTATTCCCTCACTTAAAATAATTTTCTTAGTGGAAGACCAATGGATTTCTTCAATACCAAAAAAAGATTTTATCAACAGCCAACTACAGAGCCCATTTTTACCCAGGTTGGGTTTAGCAAAAAAAGGCATAATTTTCTTTGCAGAGCTGAGGAAAATGGAGCAATTCCATATGCTAGAAGCTTTCTTAATAGAAACAGTTAATTTACCACATGAGGAATATCACATGCATACCACTTCCACCTAACATGAATCACTCCTTCCAGTTGAGAAAACTGAGGTCTTTTATCTTCCTCAGGGTGGAGTTCCATCTCCTCCCAAAGATCCCTACAGAGTAAAACTGCTAATCGTTTAAAGATTTAAAGACATTACTTCTTTTATGTTCATATATCACATTTCAATGTCTTCTAAACAAGAGGGAGCTTAATGTTTTTGTGTAACCTTGAACTGGCTAGTACACAACTTTTATTGCTTCATCCTTGAGCTCTTCTGTAGTTCCATGATCTAATTGGTTATGCTGGTGGTATTAAGCTGCTCTTACCAGATTAACAACATGCAGTTTGAATTCCTTAAAGCTAATTTTAAAATGAATGTGCTAATTTGAATACTAGGTTAAACAAGGAAAAACTGAAACAGTATAAAAAAGCCAAACTACGTTTTAGTATATGCGGTGTCCCTCCTTCAGTAAGATTAAGGGACAGTAAATCACTGCTCTGTGCAGCTCGAACTAGGCAGAATGTCTCTAGGACCTCATCCAAAACCTATTAACATCACCAGTCCTTCTTTCAAATGTTCTTCTTTGGGGATCAGTTGTCGAAGGACAGTCCTGTCTAGTTTATTCTCATGGAAGTGTGAATATAAAGGCAGATTTTTTTCTTGACTAGTGTTTCCATCCTTGGCCCAATTCATCTCCCAGGAGGATGGAGGAAAAGTCAAAACTGGAGGCAGATCACATTACACAGTACCATTTTTTTGACATAACCTCTTAATAATGTGTCATTGATTCATTAGATTAGAAATTAGGCAGTCAGAGAAGATAAACACTACAGAAGTGGTCCCCTTATTGTGGAATAGATACTAAGCGTCTGAGATTTTAGACAGTGGGAAAATCTGCTGTTCCATTATGCAAAGTTGCATAACATGCATTGCATATTAATGTATAATGCATCACAATATCTACGTATAATATGCATCACGTATTATACAATATGCAGTGGTATAGCAATTTTAAGTGAGAAAACGTGTAGGCAGATTAAAGTCACACAACTGTGTTAATGTACCCACAAATATATACAGCACCAGTTTTACATAAAGTAACAGGAACAACACATTATAAACATAAAGGCTTGATTCTATGCTGTGTTATTGGCATTTTTCTTGACCTTTCAAGACCAAGATGGGCATGGGATACTCAAAAGCTCCTAATTGAAGGCCTCAAAGATTTTAAAACTGTGTTCTAAAGTATATTGAATGAGGCTCCACAAGACCAGTTTTTGGCACCTGTTCTTGATATGGGGGGGAGGGGGGAAACCACACTAAACCAAGATTATGCATTATTTTCCAGGAATTCAGCAGTTTCTTGGCGAGATTAAATTTACTGCAGCTTTGAAATAACAGAGTTACTGTACATTCTGAAATTCTGAATGGTTGAGTGTCTCTGCAGGACTGGATAACAGCTAGCACAGGAGTCTCAGGGGATTTTGGTGTAGTGAACCCATCCTTCTGTTCTGTTCCTACTTTTCCATGCAAAAGAAGATGTTTGTGCTTAATACAATATTTACAGCTATCGGTAATAGTCGGTTCCTTTCTGGTTTTACTGTACAAGAAATACACAGAACTATATATATTACTGCTACTACTTTGCAAGATGTTGTATATATTGCAAAGCTGGCTCTGCAGTAGAAAGCAGCTAAAGACCTCTGCACTGAAATCTGCCAAAGCTGATACAGCAATCACAAACATGTGTTGTTACATTTGTTGTGGCTCATCTCCACATGGTGCAGCTGTTGCCTTGGCTAAAGAAAATGCAGGCCCAAGGGAAACAAATTTAATTCAGCTGGGGTGACTTCCACTAAGAAAGTGCTTTAAGGAGAACAGGTGTCTTACAGTAAGGCGGATTGTTTGAGAGGTTTCCCCCAATCTTGCTTTGCTTCTAGGAAAGCTATTCTAAAGTGGAATGCCTGTGATAATAATCTCTTGCGGTCTAATTTTTAAATGATACCCTTCAGAAATGCAATGGATTCCAGAAATTCTATTTTTGTTTGTTTGTCTCAGTCCTAGGACAGGAAAGCTAGTACAAGACCTTATCCTGCAAATTAGGAGCTTGAGGGAGCCTCATTACTGCTATTTGGATTCCTCAGCCTTGAGAAGGTTTGTTTAATCAACAAAGGACTATGCCAAGGCAGACTTGAAGCCCATGGACTCACCAGCTGATACCCCTAGAGCTTTGCCTGCTTAAACCTGTATTGTTTTAAGCTTAATTTTTTACTAAAGTCACTTAAAGGTAGCTTCCTCCTAAACATGTTCTTATTTACTCAAAATAAATCAGCTAATCTATACTATGTACTCTAATAAAACAGTAGTAAGTGTATGATTGTTTTTTTCTTTTCTAGGAAGACATTTACTTGCCCACTCTGATACGTCCTCTAGTTCCATCGTGCATTCCTGTGTCTCTGCTTTCTGTGTCCTCTGTGGAAACTGTCTGACTGGTGTTCAGGGGCTGAGCAGCCTTCACACTGTGATCAGCAGCAGATCCCACAGCACTGAGGCACAGGATCCCTGGGAGCTAGGAAAGACTTTTCCCAGCAGGAAAGGCTCTCAGGATGTCTCTCTGTGTCAGCACCGACTGAACCAGCCCTTCAGGCAGATATTGCAGCAGACAGCAGATCTTTCTCTTCCCCTTGTCAGCCCTCTTTCCAAAATAAGGCTATTCCAAATGGTAGTCTCTTGTTGTGTAGGTGTCTTCATACTGCGCTTTCCTCCTTGGAGCCTGTTTTTCCTATCTCCTGCAAGTTCCAAATTCCCTCTCTTTGAGGGAGCAGAAGTCCAAAAGGGGAGTGATTTTTCCACACAGAGATGGTCCTTCTATAGGATGTATAGGAGATGCTTTCAGCTCATATCTTAACTAAATAAAAGTTATGACAAAATTCTGGTTTTGTTTTCACAAGGTTAACCTTCTTAGCTCTTTCATCAATCTTTATGGACACATGTTGTGTCCTCCGAGTCTCATGCAGACCTTGGGCTGTTTTTAAGGCTTTTTCTCAAATTTCCCATTATTTCTCCTTCTGAATAAAATCCAGATCTCAATGAAGTCAATAGCAAAATCCATGGGATTTTTGATCTCTATGTCTGCATATAAAGACCTGCAACACATCTTGCATTTTTGCAGACTTCTTACCAAGGAAAAGAAAATTGTTCTGCCCTTGCCCTTTTCTCAACAGACTTGTGACAGAGCCACTAAGTCACAGTGATGGTAGGAAATGCCATGACCGTGCTTGATTTCAAAAGCCAGGAGCAGATGGACCTACTGGGATATTTTCCCCTGTCAGTGAGAGAAAAAAGTATCCAAATTAACAAAATAAGCAGGAACAACTGTAGAGTGAAGCCATTATGGGGACATTCACTCTTTGCTGTGTGTATGTACAACCAGTAAGTTTTTTCAAACACGGAAAGAAAAAAAGAATTATTATTTGTAGAGTGAAATAACTTCAACAGAGTTTCTGAATGCCACCCAAGAAAGCTGCTTAGAGCGGTATCTGAATTTCAGATTAACCTCTTGCTTTTCACGGCGTTGAAGTGTGTGCTTATCAGGGAAGTTTTATGTTTGAGGTTCAGGGAGAAGGTGATGGCCATGTCCTCTGAATGCTTTCAGATGACTGATTTTCAAAATGCTGCTGGCATTCTTCCAGCCAGCGGCCTGGCCATTAGATAAGCTTAACATTATGGTGGCCATTTGCAAAACAGATGAGAGTAGAAAAAGCAAGAGGAAATGTGAGAAACCTAAGAAACATACTAGAACTCCCTGAAAATAAAGACCTAGCTTTGGAAGGAAAAGTCTTAGATCCTTCCACTGTGAGAAAAACTACTGAGCATAAATTTTCAGCTGGTAAAACTATAACCATTATCTCAAGGGAGATAAAAGCACTGGCTAAAGCAAGACCACCACAAGTGCCAGCTTCAAGAAATCTAGAAAACATTGCACTAGTTTCCTGTGTGAGAGTCTGCTCCAAAGTGTTTAGGTCTTGCCAGATAGGATCCATTTGTTTCTGCTTTCAGGTGGTGTTTGGTTTTTTGGGGGTTTTAATGATGAAGCCCATAGCCCTCCTGCCTAAGAACTCTGATTAATAATCCTTCCTTTGCCAGTATTTAAACTGTGTTACATGGCATTTGGAGCGTTCTTCTACCAGCAGATTTGACTGATATTATTTGGCAGATCCTGTGGTGGCCATTCACATCATCTTTCCAGCTGCCTCTTCCCCCTGTCTGACAGCAATTCCTGTCTCTGGAAGTGGCTTGGCAAAAGGGATCCTACCTGTAGTTCAGCAATTCTCTTTCAGCCAGATGCTATAATTCAAACTTGCATTCAGAGGTAGCTGACAGCCATTCATTTTTGTTCTGTGTTTAGTAGCTGAAGTCTCCTTTGCACCAGCTTTTGGAAATGTTGTGAGCAGTGATCCTTGGTTACCACGTTTTCACTATCAGGCTTTTACGTGGCAATGAAACCGATGCAGTGGAAACAGGACAGGGCTCTCTCCACTGATAATTTCCTGGCAGAGAGAAAACATTAAGTCATCTTTTTTTAATCAAATAGCCTCACCTGAGTAAATACTCTAGCAATTCCAATCTTTAATTTTATTATCATAGTCTATTGCTCAAGCTGTGTTTTCTAACTGTGCAGAAATAATAGTGCTATGAGCACATGAAAGTTTTTCAAACTGGCATTGTATTTGGTTCCTTTTACATTTCCACACATAATCTGCATAACATTATTAAATCTTTCCTGTACATTATTTAGCCTCTGGGATCAAATGAAATCATACATAACTGGAACTCTTCGGACTTTGACAGATGTCCTCTGGCAGATTTTTTTGTAACTGCTTTCAGCTATTTTCTTGGCCTTTTCCTGGAATTGGACATGTCTCAGCTGCTCTGGTGGAAAACACTAACCTCTTAGCTTTTAAAGATGATAAAAGTGGGTTTGAGTTACTGCACTGGACTTTGAACTGAAATGACTTGAAGCAAAGGTATGGTCCTTTTCACCAGCTCACCTACAGGAAGAGTAATGCTGCACAGACAGCTGTCAAAGGGGTTGAGAAGATTTTTTTTGCTCCTAGGAAAAAAAAAAGTGGAGGTCATGATAGAAATACTTAAATTTTGCAGCTCTGTTTTTTAATCATTTAGATTTTTCTGAAATCAATCTGCTCTGTGGGCTGTCTCCTACTGTGGGTTATAAAGTCATCCTAAATAATCCTGTACCTAGACAGTGTACAGTTTGTTTCCTTTCATCTGTCCACCTGTGCAAGGCTTTTTATGCGTGAGGGAACTTTTTCTACCTTGTGTGTTTCATAAATAACCTTTTAGCTAAAGAGAGCCCTGGAGTTATTATCTCTGCCTAAGTTACTACACTTTCTGCAGATTTGGAGCAAATAATCACCTCAACATCCCTCATTTGTTTTTTAAAATCACTGAATCAACCATTTAACACAGCAAAAACCCCACACCATCATGTTTTGATGAGTTCAGGCGTTTTTGAACAACTCAGAATTTAAATCTGTGAATAAACTGAAGAATGTGTCATTGCCTTCAAGAAGCATACTTCCATTTTAAGAAAGCACAGCTGCAACAATAAGATGGAAATTTGACACACACTAGGTTGAAGGTGGCAAGGATTAAAGGTATGGAACTAGGAAAAAAACCCACGCTGTTGAACAGAATATGGGACATAAATCACTGACTAACTTTGGCTAAGCTTTGCCTTATGGAAGTACGCAGTGTTGCAGCTTCGCAGTTATCAGTATTTGTCATCTCGAGTATCAGTACACATGCCAGATGCAAAAGAGGGGCCCAGAGAGGACATGGGGGATGAGGAAAAGAAAATTAATAATTTCAGTGACAATGTACAGTATTTTGATGTGAAACAGAACTTCTGTAATATTTCAAGGGGCTTACATATATATATATGTATATATATGAACAAAAGCTTTTGGAAATAAGCCTTTGACTTCAAAATGTGCCTGATTAAAAAGAATACTGATAAGAATTAAGACGAGAACAGCTGGAACTTTGACTGCAGTTATGCTTTCTTCTGGATGTTTATTTCTAGATCACTTTTGCAGCTGCTTTTATCTATTCCTTAGAAGTTCTTCAGATTTGAGGAACCATTAGCTGTAAAAGTAAACATCAGCTCTGGTCTGGTTTTATATATCTTCTTGAAACAGTTGAGGGTGGGAAAGATAACATGAGACTAATGCTGAACTAGATCAGACTTAAGTGATGTTTTGAACAGCCTTTTAGAGTTTCAGGCTCCACCTGTAACTCTAACACAAAGTTGAGTATTTCTAATATGGTTCTTTACCAAGCACTTTGGAATTACCAAGCTCTCGGAATTAAAATACTGTTTCTGGAAAACTTAAATTTATGTCTCACTGTGGTTCAAAAGATAGAATGCTTTCAAGCATGCCTTCCCTATCTAGGTACAGAGATGGTTCTTAAAACCAGTTCTGCTGCCTTTCAGTATCTGTCATATATAAATATTATGCTTTGAATAAAACAGATCTGCAGTTTTGACTCCACTTCAGTCTATTTTGTTATTGTAGTTGTTTTAAGAGTTCTTTAATAACTGTGATTTGTATTTGCTCGAGAGCTGCCTGCTTGGAGACTGGAGAAAGGTCAGGGTTAACCCTGCTTAACCTTAGCTAATGACCTGTATTGGTGGTCTCTTTTTCAGATCTCAGGAGTGCCAGCAATGCTGCTGTGGCCACCAACTGACTTTCATGCCAGCTCCCACTGAAATAAACACACTGTTATACTCTACTTCATGCTTCTTCCCAATAGAAATTCTTACCATGCTACAGTAGTCAAAGCCCTCTGGTCAAAGTCACTGAGGCTTCTCTATTTTCAGGTTTCACAAAGAACTCAAGGACAAGATACATTTTGTTCATAAATCCTTTCAGACGGCTTTGTGAGTCTTCTTGTGGGACCATTCTTGGCTTCAGAAAACAATTTTTCACTTTCTATGCTCAGCTCTCACTTCTCTGTCCTGGGCATTTCTGTTAATGATGGAGATTTCGTCACAACTCTCCATAGGCACTATCCCTAGGCTCCCTGAAAGGCCCTGGTCTAGCAGATGCTATAGATCCTTGCTTCAGTCACAGCCAGGAAGGCTGTCATTCCAAAACATTCCTTGTCCCAGGGGCTCTGCTGCTCTCTTCCACACACATGCGGCCTCCTGGAACAGCTGTACCTTCACAGGCAGGCTCCATCCACCAGTTCAGGGACAGGCAGATTCATGACAACAGCGAAATTCAATTGCATTTGAACGCTGAGTAAGCATCAGGACAAATGAAGTGGAAAAGGGGAATATATATATTGTGCTGGAAAGTTTGTAGTGTGGCTGACAGTATCTCTTTCCCCTCTTCACTGCAGCTGAAAACAAGAGGCCTTGAGTCAGTTCTGTCTCTGCTGCAGTGTCATGTCCTCAGCTTTCAGCACTCCTCTCGTGCTAAAAGGGGTTCTAGTGCTGAAATGAATGGGATTTGTATTTTTCCTGGAAAGAGTTCCCATAGGGAAATTTGAAAGAATAGTGTAACAACTAATCACTTTCACCAGCCTACCGTGCATGAGCAAGACAAATAAATGAAATAGTTAATGCAAATAAGGCAGACCTGCAATAATCATTGATACTGTTTATGAGATGGACCATGCCATCTACCATGAACTAAACAGGGAAAAGAGCCATTCACTAGTTTCATTCTACCCTTCACCAGCCTATGTAGGTCCCTCAAATACTTCTGTGGGTCTGTGAAGGGGAACTAAGGAGAACAAGCAGTACGCCAGTCCCCTGAGCAGGGACCTGTACCACCATGGGAACAGAAAACTAAAGCTCATGAGCAAAGAGAGTGGAAATCCACTGCTGGGTCTTCAGTCTGATTCATCCTGGTGTCACCTGCTCTCAGTCTGACTCACAATACCCAGAGACCAGAGCCTGTCTGCCACAACGCACTGGGTGTGCATGTTCCCTTCAGCTTGAAGGGAAAGGAGATAGAAGAACATTCTTTACAAGAAAGTCTTCTGACTGGTCCATTCCCAGTTCAGTTCTGTTCTTCAACTCATCTGCAGCTGTTGCTTTGACTGTATTCCAGAGCGGTCTTGCCCTGATCTTTCCTCACAGTGGCTGTGGAGAGTTCATGAAGAAAAAGGGCTCTTTTTCCCATGCCACAAGCTAGATTCAAACTCTTCCACACTGCAAAATCTCTAAGGTGTATCAACCAGCATTGCATCCAAACACTGTGCTGGAGCAATTGCCCTTTCACCCAACAGGATGAGGCACACATTGCTGCTATGAAGTGGCAGCAGAAGATGAGAACACCAGCACTTGAGGCCAAAAAAGGTAGTCATACAGATGACAGTGCCAATAACTCATGGAAAAGGACATGAAAGAAGGTATGATGAAAATTTTTGCCTAGAACAGTAACTGTTCTTGGATTGTTTTATCAACTCTCATTTGTTCATATATTTTTATGAGACAATGTGAAAATAATATCCCTGATTCAGTAAATATTTTAAACCAGCAGTAAAACACACATTCAGCAGGTGACTTTGGCACATACAGACACTGAAGCACCTGCTTAGATACTGCCCTGGGTAGCAATGAACTTTAGCATGTGCTTAAATGTTTTTTGGATCATACCCAGTAGAGATACAGGGTGATGTTCAGCCTTGGCAGCATCTTTAAGAGTTTTCAAGTGCCTTACTCTGGTAAGCTTTCCCCTGATTTCCTTGTCCATAACTCTAGCCTTAAAAAACCTTGATTGTATTAAGAAGTATAGGGTTTCATCAGCAAAGTTTGTCTGGACAATCCAGTGGTCAGTCTGCCCAGAAACAATTGGTGCTTTTTTGTAATATCCATTATTGTCTTTTTCTTTGAATTAGATGCCACAAACAACTGAAAAAAAAACCCACGCGGAGATTAATACAGACATTGTGCACATCTGTAAGTGATGATTTGCATATGCTTGGGCCATGCTTGTAATGCTCTGAAAGTATCTGAAATGCTCCATAGTATCCCGGTTTATAACATATCCTTCACCACAGTTTACACATTGAGAATGCATGCTGAAAACAGGAAACACATATGTGGAGGGTAGGTAAAAGGGGATTATAGTATACATGCCTTCGACAGAATAGTCCCAGTCTAAGAGTATCATAAGCATCAGGCTTGCATAAACAAATCAGTGCATAACCCACAGATGTATCTAATGACCATATGGATTCTGCATGTTTACAACTGGAAAAAACTCTCTGAGCTTTTCTATTGTTTGCTGACTTACACACTACAATATTAATTTTATTTGTGAAATTAAGTTATTCACTGGGATGTAGCAAGTTCTTAGAAGGAAATGGAGTTATTTAATATACACCACAGGACAAGATGTATGGGCCCTGTTCCCTGCTGCCTTGGAGTTCTCATGTCCTAGGTGAGTTACGAGGCATGCGACCAAATGTACAACTGCATTTCTTAAACCAATTTATTGCTTTTACACAATATTTCTTTTAGATTTCCCCCCTAACAGTTGGCTCTGAGATTGCAAACCTCATGATCCTTTCAGCCTGAGGCAGCTGCAGAACTTCATCACAGCCTGAAACCCCCCTTTACACAGGAGCGGAGCGTACAAACCCACGGTCACAGAGCAGGCAGGCGGCCCTGAAGCTCCGCCGACCTTCACCTTGCAGGCTTGTGTCCTTTGGCACATCTGCCAAGAGAGGTAAAATGCCACCACTAGAGAGTAAGCAAAGCCTGCCAGCCTAGGGACCCTCTGCAGTCCCTAGGCTCAGCCTGGGGGGGTGGAGTGGGGACGGTGGGGTAGGAGCAATAAGAGAGGGGCCCACTCATGTGCGATTGGTGTCTGTGCTCCACAGCACAGCCCTGCTCAGTGTTTCAGTGCTGGCGGCAGGAAAGGCTTTAGCCAAAAGGTTGCTTAAACCAAACTCTAGTAAGGTACGGCACGTTGTCTTTCTTTAGATCTTGACAAGTGCTCACTCGGAGCACCGCAAAAACCTCTCATTGCTGCTGGCGGGGGAAGGAACACTGCAGCCTACAAAAGTCGGTTTATCGAGGGCTCGAGGCCCGCCATCGATGCGAGGCAGTCACGCCGCGGCGGGGGCGTCCTCTCCGCATCCTCCGCCGCCCGCTCCGCTCCGCTCCGCGCTATCGCACCGCCACAGTAGGTGCGGCACAGCGCGCAAGTTCCGCGGGAGGAGCGGCCCGCACCGCCGCGCACGCGGCCAAGCCGGGCTCGCCCAAGGGCGGTCTGAGACTTCTGCCGTGTGCCCGTGAGCCCCGCGGTGTCCCGCGTGGGGCCGGGACCTGCCGGGAGCGGGGAGCCCCCGGCCTTCTGTGCTCCCTAGCGAGGGGAAGGCGAGGAGCAGGCACCCGTCGGGCTGGCTGCGGTGGTGATGCACGTCGGGGCAGCCCAGGGGCTGCCCCGGGGCCGGGACCGCCGGCAGGGGCCGCGGGGCGTGTGAGCCCGCGGCAGACGCGGGCAGGATGCAGCCGCTGAGTGCTTAATTGCTTTCTTCTTTCATGGAAATTAATCGCGGCGATGTTCTCCGGGCATCGGAGCCCGAGGAGGGAAAAGGGGGACGCTGAGAGGGAGTTGCATCGGCGGTGTTCCCCGGAGCCTGCCAAGCGCCGCGTCCCCGGCCGCCCACGCCTGTTTGTCAAATCTTGGCCTTTCCTGGCTGGTTCATTAAAAACAAAACAAAATATCCCACCCCAATAAATCGGAGCTAAGTCTGTGATGATTTAGTCACCAAGAAACACCAACGGAGTAAGATGCCAGAGCGACGGGCGGTCACCGTTTCCCTCAAAATAAAAAAAATGAAGCCCTCGGTGCGTAGCCCGAGTCGTTCGCAGCACGGGCCTGTCCCTGGCCGGTGGCAGCCGGCGCTGGGCCCGGTCCGCGGGTGCCCTCGCTGCCCAGCGGCCGCTCCGCCCTGCGGCCCCGGCAGCGCTCCCTGAGCCAGCCGCCTTCGGGGGCCGTCGGGGCGCCTCCCAAACCAGGGTGCGGCGGTGTCCTGCACCGGGGACTGCGCTCCCCTTCCTTTGGCATAGCCCCGCTCATGAGCCGGAGCCGGCCCGGACACTCGCTGCCCCTTTTCCCTCCGGCGCACCCCCGGCCTCCTCTGAAGATTCTGCCCCGCTCATTTTCGCGGGGGTGAGCCCCCAGCGACCGCGCCCCCACTGCCAAAAGCAGGGGTCTGAGCCGCTCCGTGCGCGCATCGCGCTCCGCAGTTTCCCGGTGCCCCGCGGGACGAGCGGTCAAGGTTTGCCCCAAGTTTCATGGCTGCGGAGGAA
>VWZF01006289.1:1120198-1182520 GCA_013396755.1 Sclerurus mexicanus | reverse complement strand
GCCCTTCCTGGCCCTGCGGGATGGAGGGAGCGGGTGCGGGGAAGCGGCGCGCCGGGCGGCCCTCGGCGGGCCGGGCAAGCTCCTCGCCGCCGGTGGGATGGCNGTGTTTGGGGGACCGATTTTTTAAATTATTATTATTACTATTATTTTATGCTTTAGCTTCTCCGGTCGAAGTGATCGCGCCGTGGGGCTGGGCGGGAGCCCGGGCTGCGCGGGGCGCTGGGGCCGCGGCGCGGCAGCGCACCGGAGCCGTGCCTGGCCCTCCCTGGCTCGGTCGCTGCGCTCGCCTTGGCTAAAGGGGACCACGCCGTTCTCACTAACAGTGTCTTTCCCCTCCTCTCTCTCTTTCTTCTTAGGATTTTGTCCCCGTCTCGGAAGCCCAGCAGAGGCACCAGCTTCTCCGCCGGCCCGCGCCTGCCCCGGGAAGATGGGAAGCAAGGCTCTGCCAGCCCCCATCCCGCTACACCCGTCTCTGCAACTCACTAACTACTCCTTCCTCCAGGCTGTGAACACCTTCCCCGCAGCTGTGGACCAGTTGCAAGGTCTGTACGGACTGAGCGCCGTGCAAACCATGCACATGAACCACTGGACATTGGGCTACCCCAATGTGCATGAAATCACCCGCTCCACCATCACGGAGATGGCGGCCGCGCAGGGCTTGGTGGACTCCCGCTTCCCTTTCCCCGCTCTGCCCTTCGCCACGCACCTCTTCCACCCCAAGCAAGGCGCCATCGCGCACGTCCTCCCAGCACTGCACAAGGACAGGCCCCGCTTTGACTTTGCCAACCTGGCCGTGGCCGCCACGCAGGAGGACCCCCCGAAGGTGGGGGAGCTCTCCAAGCTGAGCCCCGGACTGGCCTCGCCCCTGTCGGGCATCAGCAAGCTGTCCCCGGACAGGAAGCCCTCCCGCGGCCGCCTGCCCTCCAAGACGAAAAAGGAGTTCATCTGCAAGTTCTGCGGCAGGCACTTCACCAAGTCCTACAACCTCCTCATCCACGAGCGGACCCACACGGACGAGCGACCTTACACCTGCGACATCTGCCACAAGGCTTTCCGGAGGCAGGACCACCTGCGGGACCACCGGTGAGGGACCACCAGGACCGGGGTCGGGCCGTAGGGAGCCGTGGTAGGGTGAGCCGCTCGCGGGGGGATGAGGCTGAGCCGCTCCGGGAGCTCTGGGCTGAGCCACGAAGGCAGCAGGAAAAAAACCCGCTCCGACTCTGCGGCCGCGGAGGGACCACGGAAGCCGAAACCTGCTCTCGGCGTGGGACGGGCACCCGCCTGAGGGAGAGCCGGGGGGGTTCGGATGAAGCCCCCGGGGCTTTCGTATTTCTGAAGCGCGGCCCTGGGGGTGCGGGGAGCAGGACGGGGCGCAGGGGGTCATTTCCCCGCTCGCCCCCACCCCATCTCGCACCCCACGGCCGGTGCCGAGTGGCGCCCGCGGCCGCAGACGGGGAGAAGAGCGGCCTCGGGTCCGGCCGGCGGCACAGATGCTGTCCAGGTCTGGCACCGGAGAGGGCAACCACACTTCGATGCGAATTATTGCAAATGTTTTGAACGGCTAAAGTTTAACCATAAACAGAATTTTGACTGGGGAAGGAGGGAGGAACAGGCGTTTGAGGGGAGTCGGGTTTGGGGGAGCAGGGCCTGGGAACGGGTGTTCCCCGCGCCCCCGGCAGCGCTGCTCACCCCGCGGGTTGCCTTCCAGGTACATCCATTCCAAAGAGAAACCCTTCAAGTGCCAGGAGTGCGGGAAGGGCTTCTGCCAGTCCAGGACCCTGGCGGTCCACAAAACCCTACACATGCAGGTGAGCCCGGCTCTCCCGGCCTCTCCACGCGTGTGCCGCCGGTCCCGCACGGCTCCACTCGGCCCCGCCGCGGGCCAGGGGCGACGGCCGCGGGGGGAACGGGGCTCTGGTGCAGAGGGGAGCGAGTGGGCTCCGGCACCGGGCGGCCCCTGAGTTCCGGGGTGCGGGCGGCGGCCGATGGTCACCTCCGCGGCCGCGGGACACCCGCGGAAATGCGGCGGCCGCGGGAGACGGGCTTAAAGCCAGCGGGGACGCAGTTGGCGTCGGGAAGTGAACCCGGGTTCGGGCTTGTCCACGCCGCTGGTTCGAGGCGTTTTTCGTTGAGGGCTGAGCCCTGCCCTGGCGGCGGGATAGCCCGGCGGCGGGATGCGGTGCGGTGCGGAGCGGTGCGGTGCGGGGGGACCGTCGTGGCGGCCGGGCGGGCAGAGGGAGCACCGCAATGGGGGTACCGCAGAGGGAACACCGCAGCGGGAGCACCGCAGCAGGAAAGCAGCCCGCCGGCCGCTTTCCGTGCACGCCGGGGCGCGAAATGTAACGACTCGAGAACTATAAAATAGGGCTTGTAGGGCTGGACAGGGTAGTGTGGGCGGCCGCCCGCCAGCCCGGGGCTGCTCTTGTTCGTGTCCACCCCCAATATCTCAGGTTGTGCGTTGCGATGAGAAAAAGTGCAGTGATACGTTAAACCAGGTGGTTTGTGAAGGATTAATCCTTTGCTTGCTTCAAATCTGAACAGGAATCTCCACACAAATGCCCCACATGTGGAAGAACCTTTAATCAAAGAAGTAACCTGAAAACTCACCTTCTTACCCATACAGACATCAAGCCCTACAACTGTGAGCAGTGCGGCAAAGTGTTCAGGCGAAACTGTGATCTACGGCGGCACAGTCTAACTCACACCCCGCGGCAGGACTTCTAGAGCAGCCAGGGACCCGCGCCCGCTCCGGCAGCTCCAACTTGCCCACTTTACTCAAGGACTGTATTGTAGGAACTCACAGACGCGCACACGCTCACACACACACACGGAGACACGCACGCAGACTCGGGGCCAAGCTTTCCTACCACATGTCTGCGAAACTCGTTTCGAGAGTGCGGACTGCAGGATCGGGCCCCTCTCCAACTCACACCCAAGCGTAAAGCTCATCGTGTAGATAATCGCGGCTCATTTTAGAGCTCTGTACAGAACGTGGTTTTTCCTTCGTTGGTTTGTTTTGTATCATGTCAGATGCACATCGATAACAAACCGGGGAGGCAAAGTATCTCTTAAAAGTGTATTTCAAAATAAATCCTTTTTTTTTTTTTTTTCAAATACCTCCTGCCTTGTTGTATTATTCTCTGAATATCTGGGCTTTTTTTTTCCTGCTGTGTCAATGCAATGGTAAAGCATATTGAATAAATTTTCTAGCCGGGTAATTGTACTGTCACAACAATTTTGGTGATCGCTTTTGTTTGGTCTGTTTCACTGTCGCTGTTGTGTTATCTATTGTTAAGTAAAATGAAAGTGCCTTATTTGAGAGTTTATAGCTCTATTACTTAATAGTATGAATGTCTAAATATTAACTTCTGTACTATTTTTTTTAATTTTCCCGAACGATATTTTTTTTTTAGAAGAAAAAGAAATATTTGCAAATAAACAGATCTTAGGAAATAATGCATAGAGCCGTTCTTATGCCAAAGCGGCTTATTAGTAACTTATTTGCAATCAGCCCATATATTGTAAAAGTCATCCCTCTCGCGGGGATTGCAGCAGGCAGCCTCCAGCCTGTAGACTTTGGACACGGGCAATACACCCACGTAGACAGGGACTTTATCCTGCAGAAGACGATTCTTTCCCGACAGCTCTGGAAGCAAACAGCGAGGCGCCAATACCGCCCTCTGCCCGGGGCTCATCCGCGGGTCCTTGGCAGAGCTGCGGCGCTGAAAGCAGGGACCCCCTCCGCAAATGTTCCCCTCCTCCATCTGCGCTGCCGGGCACAGGTCACGCCCAGGGGGTCGCACGGAGGGGCGCTGAGGAGAGGGGCTGTTCCCCCCTCCCGGGAGATCCTCACTCCACCGCGGGCGCCTCCAGCCACTCCCGTCGGGTTGACTCTCGGCGACTCAGCACGCCCACCCCATGGGCTCAGCGCCTCACGGGGTACGCAGCTAGCACGGTGGTGGCACTGAACCATGGGCTCCCCTCCCTTGTCATCCTTGCAAGCTCTCACCAGCGCCTCCGGGCCCCTGCGGAAAGGCCTGGTGCTAACGCTGAGGCATTTTCCCTGATGTACTGCAGGATGACTTGGATGTGTATCCCCACGTCTGCCACCCCGCTGCTCTTGTCACTTTTGGCACCCTCCCCGCAGCGTTTTGAGTAGTTTGGGGCCCCAAAAGCTGTTATTTCTCCGGCTGAAGACACCCATCCCGCCCTACTCCTTTGCCAAACTAAGGACTGGGTTAGAATGGCAGAGGGAAATCTTTCCTCCAGGCTCAGGGAGCCCTGTCCAAGGGGAGAGCAACCCCCTTGCACCAGCTCAGCAGAGAGAGCTTCACTCCTAGGCCCCACCTAGCAGGATGCCAGAACTCCAGGATGGTCTGTCCATGAGGAGGGCACAGATCCTAGCATGCCCGAGGACAGCAGAGCTTAGGGGGCTGCACTGTTCCCATCTCCAACCCTTGCTGGTCCTGTGGCAGGGAACCACCTTGCCTGAACCCTGCTATTGAGCAGTAAGCTGAAACCAGCAGCACCTGGGCCATCGGTGCAGAAAGGGCTCCATCACTGCCTGTCCCTGCTTGTTATCTGTCTTCTGCACCCACAGAGGGCTACCATGCCCACTCAGGGCCAGGGGCAGGGACCCCCAAGCCAGTCCTGACTAGGCAGCTAGGTGAATTTCCACTGATGCAGCAGACGTGGCAGTCTCAGACTCAACCAGAATTTCTTACGTGCGCAAAGCCGATCTCTCCATATGCTCCTGTCAAGTATGATGGAGAAGGGAAAAATGTTTCTGCAGCAAGAAATACTGGTCTGTTGGCTGAAGAGCAGCCTCCCTAGTCAAAGTTTATGTGAGTGACATCTGCTCTCTTCCTCTTCACCCCCTGTGACTTGCACCCCTTCCTTTGCTCAGGTGCTGCACCCCTGGAACTGTCTTCTCCCCCACCCCACCCTGCCATGCTGGCAGCCCCTATCCTCCCTTTTCAAACTGCTCCTTGCTCCACACTGCTCCTTTCTAAACCCCTCTCTACGGGCATCTCTTGCTCCCTCTTCATGGACATCTTCCCAATATCTGATTTCTTCTTGTCTGAATGATTCTTCTATTTCCAGTGCATTCCTGTTCTCCCAGTAGGTTATTTCCTCTAAGTTTCTCTGTCCTCATTGTTCTCTGAGTTCCTGTCCCCAGGCCCTTTTACATCCCCAAGTACACACAGCATGGCTGGGATAACTCCATTTGAGTAAACACCCCTGTCAGGATACATATGGGCTTAGTCCGTTCCTCATAGGCCAAGTTCTATGTGAAGTTTGTTTGGAAAGAACTTAATCAGATGAACAGTATCAAAAGACAAAATTAAAATGATTGCATACAGCTTAGGTGTTACTTACTTTTTTGAGGTTGTTTGTTTAATAGTCTTCCCCCTGAGCAGACTGTAAATTTGTCTTCTGAGGATTTCTAAAGTTCAGCACCCAGAAAAAAGCATAAATTGATGAAGTGGATCAGAGACAAGTATCTCTAAGAGTTGGTCCATGGACTGGTTTTTATATTTAAACCAGTAGCTATCATCTTAAAATGTCAGAGGATGATCTAGTATTTCTCTTTACTATCAATACACTTGCCTATGGCACTGACACGCTCCATTCACTTTTTAAAAGACTGTCTCTCCCTGGGAAGTTTCAGAGACAGCTATAAAGAACATGTTAAAATACACATATGGTTTGTTGGTTTTAGGCCTGTTGGGAACAGAAATGAGTTCTGTAAAGCTACCTTTTGGGCAGGGCCAGGGTTTTTATAGCCATAAAGTGCCATCCTGACTTTCACAATGCAAACACTAAATACAGCAATAGCCCTGTGACTGCTGTTTGTGTCTGTGTGAAGTATTCCCCTTTCCTCTGGAGCTCAGTTGCAGAACACAGCACACAGCTTCATGCTTCTGCAGTTTTCCAGAGCTTCCCAAATCACCTGCTTCCTGCTGCCCCATGTTCCTCTCTCCTAATACCCCTTCTCTTTTGGCACTGCTTTTTTTTTTTTTTCCTGCACTGCCATGGTTCATTCTGCACCTTTTACTATGTTACAGGCAGCAGCTGCAGTGTGGTAGCAGGGAAAAGAACTAGCTGTGCTACATACTGGGCAGAAAAACCAGCAGATAATAAGATATAACGTCACAAAAATCTCCATTTTCTAGGGGTAAATTAAAAGCCTTTAGTTTGCATCTGAACACTGAGCTCTTTGCACATCAATTGGTGAAACAGATGCTGTCCACAGCTGATGGCAGAGTCACTCAGCCCTGCTATGTGTGCATGAAGCTGTTCTGTGAGGTCATCTATTACATAGCAACAGCATGTCATGCTATTCCAGACCAGCACGGACTATTCCTGATGCCAGTGCAGATTTGCTGGCAAAACCCAACTTTATACGAGTACTGTCTCAAGAACATGCACAGTCCATATCTAAATGACAGACACCCAGCTGCAACCCAGGAGTGTGGCATGGCTGTTTCTCCCTGGAGCTAAGGGCTGATGCCCAGGGTCCCTTTGAATAAAACATGTGAAAAACCATTATTTATTGAACTCCTCTCTGCCCTCCATCACCTTCCCCCTCCCGCCTTCCTTCTCACTACTCTACTTTTGGATGTTTGCTTCAGGAGCTGCTTCTCTTACTCCAAACTCATCCTGTACTACACCCCGCTTCCTGCCTAGTCTCTCCTCCATCTCCTTCCCTACGTTTTCAAAACATAGTTTTTTCAGTTTTGCCTTCCCATGTCTCACCCTGTGTTTCAACCTATTTGCCTGAACAATTTCCTTCACTCAGATTTTTTGTTCCCTCTTTTGAACTCTCCCAGCTTCCACTTGTTGCCTCATTCTGTCCTTCAGCCCGCATGAGCTTCTCTGTTTTCCCTGCCCCGGAGCTCATTTCCCCTCCCTGGTACTTTTCACACACTGCTGGTCCTTCCTTGCTGACCCCATTAATCGATGCCATGTCCACATGGCATTTGGGAAGCATCAGTGCAGGTGCCATAGATAGACCAGTTTAAACATGCTGGGTCTGACACAAAGCAGCAGCATGGTCCCAGGAGGACCAGGATTGGTGTCACATGCAGCCAGTGGCAGCCTGGGCTGCTCTGAGTGTTGGTAGCAGTGCTGCAGCCCCCAAATGTCCTCATGAAGGTCAAGAGGAGCCACTGGTTTCAGGGGCAATATACCAGCTCCAAAATGTCAAGGCTGAGTTTGCAGCTAGCCAGCTAAGCTGCACTGGTGGATCAGAGCCTCGAATCATTCCATGCTCCTAATATTGTAACTGTAGGTAGTCCTTTATACGTAGAGGAGTCATTTGGTTTACCAAACTACATTACACAAGGAATGAGGCATATGTTGCTTTTATTTTAAAATTGTACTCTTTCCAGTTTATATTTCTCTTCTCACAGCGTATCTCTTCCTTCCTAAGTATGGAAACTTGTATTAACTATTTCTCCAACTTATAACAGTGCAATTATGACAAAAATCGGGCAACTGCCAGCCAAAAAGTTTTTTTACTGAAGTCACTAAAAAGAGGAATACTTAGATTGAAAAAATACTTATTTACATTCAAAAGAAAGCCATCATATCTGTATAAAACATTGGTTTTAATATTGGCTTTAAAAAATCCAGCTGAGATGTTTGTGAAACTTTTAATAGAAACTTCTAGTTTATCAAACAAGATACAAAAATATCTACACTGAAAACACTAAGTATCTTTCCTAAATTTGTGGAATTAAGGCAATGGAAGTGTAGGTTGCTTCCTCTCCCCGGAGCCTCCTTTGCAAGCCTGAGCACCCTCTCCCAGTTGCAACTTTCAGACACTACTTGGGACTTCATGGTGTGTGCAGCAGGACTCAAAAGCAGTGGGTGGGACCCAAAAATGGTGGCCTTGCACCTTCGTCCTCACACAGTCAAGCTGAAGCAGTGCACGCTCACCATCCCTGGGAAGGTTTCTTTCTCTGTCAGCACTGGGGCAAAACTTTGTGATGCAGATTGACTTCAGAATTTTAATTTAAAATTTGCAGGTGCAGAAACACCGAATTCAACCTGAAGTGAGTGGTCTGCATGGTGGGGACCTGCTGGCATGGCTGTACCAATGGGGAGTGTAAACTGGCTGCATTCCCAGCCCACATGCAGGCAGAGGAACACATGGAGGGCAGGTGGGCGTGGAGGGGGGGCACAGCTTCAGCAGGGACCCCACGTGCTGCGCTGGGAGACGCAGTGGCCCCAGGGGATGGACAGACATCTCCTCTCAGATCTGATGATGCTGATGATGCTGGTTGAAGGGGGCATTTCTCCTGGCTGCGGGTGACCACCAGTCCCAGCAGCCAGGCCTGGCAGCAATCACAGGGTTGGTTTGGATTTTGAGAGTTGAGGAGCACTCCCACAAGCTCTCCTGCACTGGGGCCACAGGGAAAGGGGGTTAAGGAGGGTGCTGGGCAGTCCCTGGGATGATCAGGAGCAGCTGAGTGAATCTCCAGGCTTTCAGAGTCCATTTGCCACCAGTCTCCTCTCAGTAGGAGAAGGGGAAACAGCAGGACTTTCGCTTCCCTGAAATTCTTGTAGGATCCAGAGAGTGGCTCCATCGCCTCACAGGGCTGAGGGCTGTGGCGGGCAGATTACAAACCCCAGCTCTTTCGACTTTCCCTCTCTGCAGCAATCCCCCAGACTTCTGGCTTTGAAACTTCACCTTCCCCGAAGATCAGAGAAGGAAACCTGCCGGCACGGGTGGCGCCGCCGGTGTCCTCCCACAGGCAGGGGTGCGAGACTCCCACTCCCCCCGGGCAGCACCTTGACCTGCAGCTCCCCTGCCGTGTGCTTGCGAGGGCTCTCCTACGTGCTGGGATGTTTTGGAGACCCGCTTCTTCATCTGCGGGAGGTAGATTGACTGACTGCTTGCTTTTCTTTTTTTCAAGCGTAAGAGGAAATAAAACCTTTATTTCTTTTTTTCCCCCAGAGATTATTTACGAGGCATTGTCTCTGCCACTGCCAGCTGACATCCTTTGGCGTCACTACCACTCAGTGCACTGAAGATGCCTCAAGGTGTGTCAGTCGCGCTTCACGTCAATGCGCCTTGATGTATCTCTTTGGCTGCAATTGAAAGGTACAGTTTCTAAATCTCCCCGTGACCCATTTTCCATGGATCACTGGCGCGCTAGAATGTAGCTGCTCCTTCCCATCGTGTTAATGCAAGTTTGCCTGCGTTCAAAGCAGCCTGGGCTCCACGTGCCACCCTGAGCACACACGGAGGGCTCGGACTGGGGTCTCAGTGAAACGGGCACGGCCGCTTCACACTCAGTATCTTCCACACAAGTTACACGCTTTCAGTGTTCTCATTGATAGATCGCGCTCCCTTTAGTTAAACCTTGTACATTCTTTTGCTTGATAAACATAGGCAGACAGCTGGATTATCTTAATCTTGGGGCTTGCAGTCAGCAAGCACAGTGAGCGCTCCCAGGTTGCAGAGGCACCCTCTCCCGCTTGGGTCCCATGGGCCCCCCTAGCTAAGCTTGGTGTGTCACCAGGGGAAGGACTCAGCGCCTGCGAGGGAGCAGCTCGACACCAGCTACGGTCACAGGCTGCCTGCCTGAGTGCCCTTGAAGCCAGCCCTGGGGACGGCCTTAATTAATACTCCCAGTGCAACCCTATGGCTGCACGCTGCCCTGTCTGCCTCCGTGCTGGGCTGGAAGGGAGGGTGGCGGGAAGGCAAACCCTCAGGGGCTCTTCTAGAAAGCCCCAAGGCCCAGCTGGTATGGCAGATGGGACTCATGGGCAGCTCCAGCCCCAGGCGTGCTCAGGCTGCCTGCGAGGGCAATGCAAATGCAGTGCACCTGCCTGCGGGGCGCCATGGCCTCCGGAGTCCTGGCTGGGGAACAACGTAAACCCGGTGCTGATTTAGTCCAGGAGCTGGTTCTGCTGGGATGAATCATGTAACAACACAAGCACCCCATGACTTTGCCTCTCATTTCCATGTTGTGGCCTCCTTTTCCCACTCCACAGTGGAAATGACGGCCTGAGCATGGGCATGGATGGCAACAGAAAAACGCTAGGAAAATAAGGAAGTATTCAAGGGGATTTCAGTGACATATATGAAGAAGAAATCTGTGTGACTGGGACAGATCCTCCCTGACAGCTTTTGCCACGTGCCTGTTATCCTCTAATTTTATTTCACAAGAAGTGGGTCTTGAAATTAATGCTTCATTAAGAGGCACGTGGCAGCTCATAGCATCTTATGTTCTTGCCAAGCTACAACCATAGCTTTGGTGGGATTCATATTTTCAAACTCCCATTAAAGAGCGTAAAAAGTACCTAACAGATTTTCAGTAATTCAGTTGTGGGCAACTTGCATTTTTCTGAGTCTCATTTGCCTAGTTAAAATAAAAATCAAACTCTAGATTGCAATGTAGTTGTGTGGTCCTGTCCTTTCCTGGGGGGCACAGCAGGCTCAGTTCCCTAAAATCACCCAAGAGGTCCAAATGACCTGGGATTACAGTGCAAGAGTGGGTGATGTAGGTGGGGACCTTGCTGCCTTTGCCCAGGTCTCCTTACATAGGCAGCTTTTGTTTGTCTGCTCCACCTGGGAAGTGAGGATGCAGGCGGATGAACAAGTCACTGCAGGGGAAACAGGTGATATGAAAGTTCAGCACCTCAGCTACTGCTCAGAAACTGCTCTTATGCATTCTTTAAACCCTCATAAATGCAAACTCGCTTCCCCTCTCCCACAAGGGATGAGATACGTGGCTTTTGCTACAAGGTTCTACGGGTAAGAGAGTGCAGGTGGGCACTTGCCACCACAGAGTAGGCAAACATGTTGATGCCACCTTGTCCTGCAGTTAGTTGGTTGTCTCCCTAAACTCTGGGCACAGGAGGTTAATTTCCCTAAAGAAAGCCCCGCTTATAGTCCTGATTCAGGTGAGGGAATGATGTGGGAATGCTCAATGGGCTCTTGCCTCACAGCCACTTGTAGGCAGCAACCTGGTTTGACTGAAATTCTTCAGGTTTCAACAACAGGAAATTGCAGATGAGAGAATGCTCTGTAAAGTGCATTAAAACAGTTTCAGTCTCAAGCTGTGAAAAAAACATCTCCCTGTGCTCTCAGTTTTGATGCTGTTATTAATACTCATTTTTCTAATAGCATGGAGATCAGTGGAGCATGAGGGTCTTACTGTAGTAACCCACATCCCAATGATGGTCAAGAAACCCACAGCCTACCATCACACAGTTTGCTGTCTAAATGCCCCAGCAAACCCCCAAGCACTTTACAGTGTCCCAGCCAAAATACAGGTGGTTAGGAAGGTGACTCTATTTAGAAAAACTAATTTTGAGGTGTTTCCTCTGCCAGCAGAAGAAGCACCCTGAAATGCTCCTCAAGGCAATAACAGCTGCTGTTCAGGGGCCATGAGAAGAGAAATTAGGAGTTTGTCCAGTGCATTATTCCTTTTCCTTAGAGAGTCCCAGGAACTGTTCTCATACAGGTGCTTGCAGTGCTGTGGGGGCAGAAAATCACTGCTCCCAAATCGGGTGGGCTTTGCAAACTGTCCCTGAGGACTTAACACCACTCTGGTTTCCCTCTGCTCTCACAGGTAATGTAGACAGTCCGTGATAGTACAGAGGCTGGTCAAGATGATTGAATGAACTACCATTGCTCCCTGCAGCACTGAAGCCAGAAAACAATATTCCTTCCAAAGCAGCCAGGGGAGGGCTGGGTGCTTGGCTTACAGGAGCAAGGCTGGCTGGTGTCTGCCCCACGGCAAGGCAGAGACACTTCCACTCCCTGAGGACAATACGCCCAGTTCTAGGGGCGGACTGGTTTCAATATGGGACTCTCCATCTTGATCCAGTTTGGATGGGTCAAGACATGTTGAGACATGCCCTTTCAATATGCTGCATTTTATTAAAACCAAAGTAGCTGTGGGCCAGATTGTAAAACTAGGTGGGCCTCATTTGTCTGTCCCTACTGTAAGCCAATGAAACCTTCAACATACCCAAACTCTCACCTTTTTACCCATTTGAATGAAAAAGCATCACTAATAAAAGAAAATGACTCACCTAATGCTAAACCTGAGCTCTGTAGATCAGCTTTGATCAAATTCACTGACATTTGGATAACTGCATTATTATAACTAAAACATCTTTTAAAGTTTTTTTTTTCCAGACGCTCATTCTTTAAACTTTGCTTTGATCACTGTGCATATCCTTTTCAGCAGAAATTTGTCCACAGAGGGTGAATTTTTTTCATTTGTATTTCATATGGATTCTCTTTCCTTTGTTCATATTTTAAATCAGTGAAGCTACCCTTCAAGCTAGCCCTTATAATAAAAATGCAGCTACTGTGTGGCTTTTAACAACTCATTTAACCCATATGTGCCTCAGTGTTCTTGTTAGCAACTCAAGGCAACCAGCTCTTATTTACGCAATGAGACTGATCGTGAGGCTTAATTAGATTTTTTTTTGGTAGGATAAAGTAAACATGTCAGAAGGGCAGAGCAGGGAAGCGGTGGTCGCTGTTATGGTGGTCTGACACCACCAATTTGTAAAATGTTACAACAGCGGTGTTACAAAATTCTGCGTAGAAGGGCATTTCTTTCAGAAAGTACTTTCGAATTAGTTCAAGTGCTCCAGTTTCCAAATAACAGTCACAATCCGAGACCATTAAAATAAATGGAAGCAGGAATGTGTCAGGACAATTACAAGTGAAAAGATTGAAATCGCTGGAGCTGGAAGGGCAAAAATCTGCCTGTGTATAAGTATGCACCAGCGTCTGAAGCTCAGCTTTATATGCTGAGTAGGGTAAACTTTGACTTTTCTTCTCCTGTGGGAGAAACTTCATACTAGATGCACTAAAACTCAGTTCAGCCATAGAAATGTGCATTCGACTCCAATGCTCCCCTTTTCAAACAAGCAGGAAGACTGTTTAAGCATTAATTTGCTCATTATCGTTTGTGGTGATTTGACCATCCAGCTGGGGAAGGAAGGTGCTGGTGGCTCATTCCCAACCAGGGCGTCTGCCTGCTCTCCAGTCAAGGCATTCTTATTCGTGGCTTTTTACAGCACGGGCAGAGTTCTTGTTATAGCTTGTAACAGAGGTGGATTAACCGCAAATAATTTTCAAAACTTTGAAGTCTAAAGCCCTAGCACCTTTTACTGTATTCTAGGGGGAAAAAAAAAATTAAATAAATAAAACTGAACGTGTGCATATCAGGTTTGCTGGTGAGACTCCTGCCCGGCTCGAAGCGAGGTGCAGCCTTCGGGACTCTCAGCCATTCCGCAAACACATCCGTGTGTCGCCTGGCACAGCGAGCCCTTCAACCCCGCGTCCCTTCTGCCTCCCGTGAGACTCGTCACGAGCGCACACACATTTGCAAAGATCAGGCCCCACGAGCATCAGCTCCACATCCAGCTTCTTAGGGGCGGCTTGTTTTCCCCAATGTCACGATGTGGCTCATACCGTGACAGGCAGCAGTTGCGGTGCAGATCCAGCCACGCAGCCCGCAGTTGCAAAACATATTTGCGGCAATGAGAACCCCTGTCGACACGGAAAATTAATATTAACAAAATGAATGTAAGGAAAATCTTAAACGGCTTTTTGTCTGTGTCTTAATGCGATTTAGCAGTTAGCAGAAGGAAGGAATTTAGCACCAGGTGAGTAGCCAGCTCTTCAGAAATCTTGTTTTGTTGACTACGTTTTAAGACTTCATGTTTTGATGTAGCACGCTGGGAGGAATATCTGCTTCGTAAACAACAGCATGAAACATCCCACTCAGGATCCCGCCTGGCAATCCCAGCTGTCAGAACTCTGCCCACAAGAGAGAGTTCCCTGGCACAAATGTTTTTCGTGTTGGTGCCCTTTCTGTCTGGGCAAGTGTTTTGAAAGCTCAGAAACTTCAGCAGGACAGGAGAGCAGCTTCATGCACAAACTCACCTACCAGTGACAGGGTGAAAAGACACGTTGTCTTTTTATAAACAGCATCTGTCAAGTCCTCTGGCAAAACAGGAATAGCAGTTTTGCCATTAAGAAAGGCTGCGCCGCTCATTTATTGCATGTTCAAGGAGCGCAGTGTCATAGAAACAGGGCAGGCACTGCTCGGCACAACAGGGGAAGAAATTCTGCGTGGGGACCGACCTCCTCTGCCTCCCACCCCACGTCTGTCCCCCCAGCCCACCACTGTCCAAGGATGCTGTTGGTGTCGGTTTGGGTTTGAGGTGCTTTGTGTTTTGATGTTAGGGCCTTTCATCTCTTTCCTGGGTTTCTCTGGAATGAGGGAAGTCTAGCACACTTTTCCCCTTTTCGCTGCAAGGAAGGTAGGTACTGACCCCCTTCACTTCCTGGTGATTGTGGGCATTAGAGATGATGGAAGCACAAGATATTGGCATAACATAACAGAAATCAAAGGGCAGAGAGTTTTTGGAAGAAAAGCCATTTTTTTTTTCAATTTAGACAGCTTGAAATTGTTTTGTTTAGCTCCTGCCTAAATTTCTTGAAAATAATACTTGGCAAGAGGGAGGGATTTTTTGGTAAATATTGTGTATTGCCTGCTATTTTTCAAGGACTGGGCCGACTCATAACAGCCTTCTGAGTCCTCCCTGAGAGACACCGATTGCGAGAGAAAGCGCTGTATTGGATCGATAAGAAATGTGTGTGTGCAAATAAAAGGAGCAGCAAATCCAACTCCCTTATCTCCCTCCCTTCTTGCATGCCAGATCACCTCCAGCATCAGCCCGAGTCCTGCAGTCACTACTTTCAAGCAAGTCTCCTGGACACCAGCTGTGGTTCCTGACCTGCCTGGGTGCAGAGTCAGGCCCTGTCTTTCCTTATCCCTTCCCTTCACCCTTTCAGTTCCACAGCCCGAAGGAAGGGAAAAATGAAAGTTGATAGTTTACTGCACTTGTTCAAAATAAAACAGATGTCAGAAGTTCTCTGAAAGTGAAAGACAATAACTGTTTTCTAAAACACTGACATAATGTGATTTATTTTGTTTTAGAAAACCTCTGCTGCTCATCCATTCATTACTGAGAGTGCACAGAGGACAAGGCTGGTTTTATCACAAAATGGACTGTCTTCCTGGAAATCCCAATAGACACAAAGAAAAATGTTAACTTGAAAGATCTTTCAGGATTTGGATAGCTAGTTTTAACCAGTTAAGAAATAATTTATTCTTCATAACTAATACAGAGAATCTTTAGACCAGATTGACTAGCAACGTGTTAGTGTTCATCAGCATCTCGAATACTGGCAGTAGCTTGATCACATTGTTCAGAAATAATACACTGACAAAACATGCTTATAAAATATAAACATTGGTGTCCATTCGGTGCTCCGTGTGCCCATCTCATATATTTATATCCCCAAATATTTGATATAACTTCATTTTGCAACCTGAACGCCTGATCCATAGTTTATGTACAAAAAGCTTTTTTCCCCCCATCAGACTGAGATTATTAAAATCAACTTTATTTAGTTGTCTATGTTGTTTCATATGGAGTAGATAACACATATATACACAAAAACACCCCCTCCCAAAAAATAAATAATGTTTTGTGACTAAATCAGTTGCATTTGTCATCAATAATAGCAAAACACAGACCCAATCCAATTGCTTTACAGTTTTCTGTCACATAAATGCAGTATAGGAATATTAAAATAATACATACTCACCATGCTACGGTAGAATATTTTCTGTCTAGATTTTTAACTCTATGCTCATCTCTACTAAACCACAATTTTGTCTTGCTTTACAATGTTCCTTTCTCATTAGAAAAATTATGAATTGTATTCTCATAAACCATTCAGCAGACTGATAAAGATGAAAATGTGCACAAAGAATAGAGAACAAAAGTTTATATCAAACAGTGCACATCAAAGAGGAGAGACTCCACTTCCTTTGTGCTACCTCCACCCATGTATTTTCACATTAATCAAATCATTACTACATCATTGCAAGTAACCACAAATGGCTCATATTAATTAATTTCTTCTCATTCAAAATAATGTCTATTAAATCCTTAACTATCACTATATCAAAATAATCTACTTTTAAATACTTTTGAATTTTTAGTTCTTGTTACACGGACCCCAAAACAAAAACACATCAAGAGAGAAGAAAATCTAAAATTTCAATTAATCTTAATCAGAATTTCAAGCAATAACAATATTGAAGAGACTTTATAATACCTAACATCCCCTGATTTGCAATCCACATGTGAATATAAAATAACTTCTCGCTTCACTCCGTTGACCAGAATTGTCAGTGGAATAGAAAGTTCAGTAATTCCTAGAGGTTGCAAAATGTGATTTGCTCTGATTTCAGCTTAAAATATCTATTTGTCTATATCTGCTTTTTCTCCCTTTCAGAAAGCGGAGAGGATTTGTTCGCTCATGGTCTTTAAAAGCACTGTCTTATTTTCATTAAGCTAAGCCCAATGCTGATGTAATTCTTGCATTACAAAGGTCTTAATTTAAACCATGACATAAATGCTTTTCATCAGTTGATTTTTTTGTTCTTTGTGCCAAATTTCTTGCATTTTTAAAATAAAGAATATGGTGCATAATAACTGCTGCGGGACAGGCTGCTTTATTCTTCAATATGAAAGACAAATGGGGTGTGACATGCATACGTTTCAACATGCAGCACTTACTTCTTCAGGACCTTTACTTTTTCCACTGTTTTCTCAGTAGGCTATTTCACTTCCTTTGAATCGGGCCTAACGATAGCACCGGATTTGAAGCACAGTTCTCGGCGTTGAGCACACTGACGGGACCAAGAGGTGAAAAGTGCTTCTAATCTCTCTCCTCTCTCTCTTCCTCTCCCTCTCCCGCTCCCTGCCTCCCTCTCTTTCCTTCCCCCCTCCACTCACGGATTTGGGGTCTGCAGATGATAATTCACAGAGCGTTTTGGAAGAAGGGTGGGGATGCATTCCTAACACCCCAAATCCTGGTTTGCATTACACATTAGGGATTTCAAAGCACACCAAGATTTAATCATAATCAGAAAGTAGAGCAATCGTTCCTACAACATTCTGCTGCTTTCTTTCTTTTATTTTCCCCCTTGCTATCACTGTAACTAATACAGCAAAGCCGTACCGTCACCGTGTCATACTATCATTGCAGTGACCCTTGAGCTATGCTAGTGCATCTGGGAAAACTGCAGAACTTGTTTGGGTATTATTTGGAGTTTAGGAGCTCCTTTAATTTTCAGACGGAGTCAAAAGACACAAGCTGTTTCTCTGCTTGAACGTGAAAGTACTGAAGAAATTTTTGTTGATTGACATTACTGCAAATGAATCGAGATTACAATGGAAAGGATGCAAATATTTTATTTAAGCAGAAGTTTCAATGGGATCTACGCTAACACCAAACTGCAGCATTAGTTCATTGACCTCCATGGGACAATATTGTCAGATACTGAACAGATTTAGAAAATCTCAATGGAATTTGTGGAAGGAATAAAATCTTTCAAAGAAGTGTGCATCGATTGAATTTTGGAAGATGTTGCCTGATACTTCTAAGTTTGTCCTGCCTTTATACTTTGTCCCTAAAGGATTGCTCTTAAAATTGCCAAAAGCAGGATACAGTGACAGGTTGACCTTTAGTCTGTCAACTTTCTTGTATGATGCAAGACACTAAATGCAATGGAAAAGGTATCTTTTTCATTCAGATTAAGTATCTGTAATTCACTAATTTTACTTGATGTCATTTAAATAGATTAATTTTAGTTCCTCAATATTGGGCATCTCATTAAAATTGAAGCTGAGGAAATCAATATTTTTACTATTAAATATTTAGAACTGCAGTATGTTGCATGTTTCTGAATTGCAGACTATATCCTCAAGGTTGGATATTATTTAGTTTGGGTTTTTATCTTTCCTCCTTTATTCCCATTATTGTCAGTGCAACATTCTGTTCCACGGACCTGAGCTGAAGAGGAGAGCAGGGCTGTTCTTTAAGGGTGTGTTCATCTTTACATTTTTTAAACCTATTTTGATAGATTTATATCAAGGCTGAAGTAATTCACTCTGGGAAAAACTTGGCATCAAAACTTTTAAACACAAGCAGATTTTTCTTTCAATTTTTTTTTTTAAAGAAAATTTAAAAATAATTCGGCATGTTCTTAAAAGCAAAGGTTTAAGTTCTGATTTATTTTAAGTCAATGGGAGTTTTGCCATGACTTCAGTGGAGCCAGGACTTCCTTCAAACGGTGGGAAACAATTACATTCAGCATTTTCAGATGGAAATTTTGTGCTTGTATAAATTAAAATTGTCTCTTTTTTGGGGGGTGGTGGGGTATACATATTGTAAAATCCATAGCGTGAACTCATCTCTGGATATCTTTCTGTTAAGTGACTATCTTTTTTTCATTAAGATAAGTAACAGTTCAACATATGTGGTTACTTAAGAAATTCCTCAGGATCTTTAGTGGAGTCTTTCGGGATAAGATGTGAAATCAGCCGTTGTCATTCATGACAAAGATCCTACATAATTTTTCCAAAGAGTTCGGCATGCCAATAAGAATGGATAAGCATGAGCGATTGTAATTTGCCCATGCACTTTCCATCTGAGGTCTGGATCTAAGATGGGACTTCTGCCTTTCCTGCCCTGGCTGCCTTTGGGTACCTTTGCATTTAAGTAACTTTTATCTTTGGTCAGGCCAGGAGAGACTCGAACTTCATTAATATTTTTTGCTTCCCTTAAAGGCAAGGTTATTGTTGCCAAAATCCTGCTTACCTTGATGAAAGGACAAAACCTGACCCCTGGAGAAGTCTTTAAGAACTGCTTGCATGAGGTACCTATGGGATGGGACCAGACTCTCCTTCTCCCAGGTAAGGCTGTTCAAAAGAGATTTGTCCTACCTTTCACCTGGCTTTATGACTCCAGTTGTGTTCAAATAAAGTGATACTAAAGAGATGATACAATTTTTGTCCAAGGGATGAGTAGCTCAACCAGACCTACCCCGAATTCCCTGGACCACTGACACTCCCCTGAGGGTTTAACCCCACACGTGGGGTCTTCAGGCCAAGCCAAGCTTGTGTAGAAAGGACAGCCCCTTCCCCCTACAGGCAGAGTGGGACTCTGTCTGGCTGTGCCAGTTAGTATCAGCATTCCTGAGAGAGTTTCAGGATGTCAGAAACTGGACCAGCTGTATTGTTGTAGCCTGAGATGTGAGCCAGTATCTAAGGCCTTTTTGGGTGTTCCCTTTGCATACGAGATTGATAATAATACTCTGATGCAATCCTGCTTATTTACAACGAATAAACAAGAGTCTGCTTTCCCAAACCCTGTGAGGAGCAGCAGCAGCATTCAACACTGTTGCCCAGAATCGCTGGCCAGCACTTCCAGAGGGTTTTCTAATGAAAGGGAGCTCTTCTCCCTGCTCTCCTCCCTGCCTCTGCTCATCTGCAGCCCGGCTGATGTCTCTCCTAACACACAGGCCTTGTGGACCTTTCTCTCTGTTGCCTGTACACCTCACACCATCAGCACCAAGGCAGGCAGGGCTCCCATGTGCCGCAGGTGCGTGTGCTGTGCAGCCCCAGGAGAAGCCCAGAGCTTCCCCGTGTCCCCCTCCTCCACAGAAGTGCTGCGAACCTGAACAAACTGGGTCAGCACCACGTTATGGCCATGCCCTCCCAACCCAGGCACAGATATGATAGAGCTGCCCTTGGCACGTGTACCACGGCTGCCTGCCCTTCCCAAGCGCTTGGCAGAAAGCTGAGGGGCAAATGTCACCTAATTATCCAAATAAATAGTTTCTTCTGCTAGATACACATGTACTATGGCCTTTTGAGCTCAAGTGTGTATCCTACTGTGCTTGTGATGAGCAGACAACATTGCAAAGGCTTGGAAATGCGCGTGCTGACAGTAAGCATCAGGGCAAGGCTGAACAGTGAGCTGGATTTGACTAAAGTCAACAATTGCTCTGTAAGCAAACACAGAAACAGAGCCGAGAGTGTGGAACGCTTTTAATCCTTCTTCCTCATATAATGTTGTGCAAATGGAGACCCTGTGTGTCCGGGCCATTCTCTGTATGTAAATGTACTATTGCAGTGTGTAGCTGCCTCCACACACACACTTTCAGCATTATATTGATTTCATCCTATAGGCATTATATTTCATTTCATGGCAATGAACTACATTACCAGTTAATACTATCAGTAGTTTTCACTGTTAACATTCTATTATACTCCCATAAAACCTAATAATAATTTCATAGTTAGAACAGATAGCTCTACACCTCCAGTCTAAATTTATGCATATATGATCAAACACCATTTTTTCTGTTAGGTTGAAGCATTTTCTAATATTTTATAGGATTTTTTTTTTTTTTACATCAGCACGCTGTCCGAAGCCAAACATAGATCCCACAGAAGCCCAATGCTGCAGGGTCTGCTAGGCAGTGGGATGTTGCCTTGTGCTGCTATCTTTTGTGATACAGCATTAGTGCTGCCTGGTATAGTCCTTCCCACCTGCCTTGACAGAGAGCTCTCTTCTTCCCTTCTGTTCCCACAGTTATGTTCTGTTGTGTCATGTCTGTGACCAAGTACACCTGGTTGATGTATCTGCAGTTTCAGTTAAACATATAAGGCGTTTCACGGTGTGAAGAGAACTTGTCATTTCAATTTGTGTGGCTTTTAGGGTACGCAGAAATCATGTGCTTCTGGGTGCATCTTTTAAACATTGTAGCCTTTTTATTTTGTTGCTCAGAGTAAACACTGGCCTCTGTAGATCCATCCTGCTCTCCATCTGGTAGTCTGAGACTGCAAGCAGTAGTAAAGGTGGGGCTACACACATCAAAGATACTCATACATCTTGAAACTAAGCACTGTGCTAAACTCCCTTTAATGCTTCTGTGGGAAAGTGTCTCCATATGTCATCCCATGTATTTTCTTTGCTTTTTAAAGTATTGCTTAATAGTACACTAAGCTGGTGGAAAACTATTTGCTTTGTTGGGTTAGTTCTACTGTGGCTTAATGCAGGGTTGGTTAAGCACCAGAGCCAGTGCACAGGAGTGAGTGGGACCAGGAAAAGTTGGGGTGGGAGGAAAAGGGACTGGGGCACCCAGCAGGCAATAGGGTTTCCATTGCTGGGAAGTGGTTATCAGTTCAGCTGAGGGGAGAAATCCTTGGCTGGCTGGGAGGTGTTAAGGCAGGGGTGTCACTGGACTTGCACTTCATCAGTTGTACAAACAGCCCGTGAGAAAGTGTGGTCTGTATCTGGGAAGTATTTTCAGACCCCATCCCCACCTCCTTTGTTTGAGTCCTAATCCTTTTGGACTGTTCTTCCCAGCTTCATGCTTTCTCTCTCTTCTCCTCAGCAGTTAGAGCACCTTCCTGCAATCCTGTTGTCTTGTTTCTTGTCTTCTCTGTCTTCCTATGATTCTCCCAGCTCTGTAATCATTCTTCCAACAAGTCCCCTGGAAACTCCTTGTTATGCTGCCCTACTAATTTTTGAAGGGCTCTTTCTGACTTTGATCTCATTCCCTGGTTTCTCTCCACTTAATTTCTGGGCAACCTGGTTCCTCCATAAACAGATATGTAGAACTCATTATTGTGCTAACAAGTCAGAGACCTACAGTCCATCTTCTGCTGTGTCCTCCTGCCTTTCACCTTAATTGTCAGCTTTCAAATGAAAAAAGTCCATCCTTTCTCATTTCTTAAATCTGGGCCACGACATATCTTTTATGCCCTTTCGGCTTCTGCAGTTTTGAAGAGGCAGTGACCGACAAATTGCCCCTTGGCCATTCTCTGACGCCACTTGGGCTACCGTGCTTTCTTGGCTGCTGCTCTGTTTCTGCAAGACACCCCAAACACAAAGTCATGTTAAGAAGTAGCTTGACTATTTTCCCTGTGCTGTCGCAGTGGTCAGGAGCATCACTCTTGCATTAGGACTTCTCTTGTACAAGAGAGGGTCACATAAGTGAAGCCATTGTGGACAAACAATGGCTTGATTCAACCCTAAATCTTTGCTCTCTGCTCTCCTCCCTGTCTTCCTGCAAGACAAGATCAGAGTGCACAAGGCTGTTGGCGTGAACGCACTGGGTACAACCCTGCCTGCGTGTTACATGGTTATGCCCTTTATGTCAGTGGCTGCACTCAACCCCATGTTCACCTTTTCCATTGCAATATCCCAGAAGGAAAAGTTAGAAGCCTTCAAATGCAGTGTTTTCATTGGAATAAGGGTGATCTTTCAAAGGTGACTTTTAAACAGATGGCAGAAAATTTCAAGGCTTCTGCTAGAGTTTAATGTGGCATTGATGTGGAGGCTGCATTATCAAGTGGTAACGAACTCCAATCCTATAGGATGTGTGTGGCCAGCATTTACACTTATTCTGAGGGCTTTTTTTCAATCTTACCATTCAGAAGTACACACGACTCAAGCTCACCACAGAGGAAAACTGTTTTGTCTCTCCCTCCAGTTACATTATTTATAATAAGAAATAGATATTGTAATATGTTTAATATGAATATGTATAATTGCATTTTCCAAAGACCTGCACTTATGGAAAAATACTTCTGACAATGAGAAAGTGAGTGCCCACTACCTATTACGCAAAAGATTTCATAGCCTTTGAGTCTGAAAAAAACAGATCTCACAGCTCCTCATGGGGCAGCCCGGTACGGTGATATTAGAACTGCTTTGTCTTTGGGAAGGTTGAAGAAGGGGTTTGAGCAAACTAACCCCATACGTTCAGGACTAGAAAAATGCTAGTCCATAAATTAAAACTTTTCAGGGAAATCAAATTCTGCTTACTCTGTTGGAAGCACGACTGTGTTCCTAGCCAGAGGAATGAGCACAGTTGATCCCTCTACACAGAGTTTTCTGAGTTTAAAAATTTGAACACGAGAGAAAGTATCTCTCTGACTCTTCTATAGAGGGACCCTTTTTCCTGCACTGATCTGAGCGGGGCTGTAACACTATAAGTGAGGACAGGACTTGACTTGGCCCTGTGTATGTGCTTATATTATTGCCCCTATTCACAGAGTGGAAAGTCGCTGGATTTTTTCCATCAAGAGGAGAAATTGATGATAGGAGTCAGGAATGTCTTCGGTTTATTTACAAAGCATGTACTCAGAATCTTGTTTCTCTAAATGTAGTAGAAACAAACAACAGACACTTTTCTTACTCAAAGTTTCCAAGCTTGAGCCTGTAGTGCAGCTTGTTCCCCACAGAGCTGTGCTGCTCCAGTTTGGGCCCCTCACAGGACTGTGTCCCTGGCTGTGTTTCTAATGGTCCCTGAGGTGAGACAGGCACATGCACATACAAACCCCCCCTGTGCCCCTTCCTCCCCTCATCTAACCAGCTGGCTTCCTAACCTCTGCCTGCCACAGCCCATTGTGGCCAAGCTCAGCCTACTTCTCATCGAGCTCTGGCAGGATTCGGGGGGCATCTCCTGCTGCCTCCAGCCTCCTGCTCCTGAAGAGACGAGAATTGAAGGATAGACACATGCAGTAGCTTTTCTGAGATATGTCACCGTAGATTAAAAAACTTCACTGCCATGAGAAGCCCATATAGATCCCACCCACACGCATGCACACACACATGGCCACACTCCAGCATGCACACATGTACAACTTCCAAGCCTCTGGAACAGCTGAGTAACTTGTAGTATAAGAGAATTACAAAATTGTTTCATAGTTGTCTAAATAACTTACGGTTCTTGGTTTCTTTGTTGCAGGCCAGTTTTCACACCAGTTTTACAACCAAAGAGCTTTCCTCAGATCTATGGCATGAACTTTTGTTGAAGGGAAATGATAGCAAAAAATCTTGCAATTTAAGTATCATTTCTGAATGCCTGTGACAAGACAATGTTCTCACATTTCAAACAGGTGCTAATTTTTATGGTATCGAACCAGTCACTCTTGAGCTCTGTTAATCACATTTTGATAGGAAGGTGCAATGCATACTGTCAGAAAGAGATTTTTCATTCCATGAAAAAAATACCCCAAGCATTTCAAACTAAAAAGGTGGGGACTATGGGCAGGCATAGTTACACTGTGCTGTATTTCTTAGCTCAGTCTTAAACCTTTTCTCCGTATTTACTAGTAGCAAAGAATGTTAGAATAGTTATAAGTGCAAGTAAAGCTAAAAGCAGAATCTCACCAGAACCCACTGCACAAAAAGTGGAAAACTGATGGCAGAAAAATGTTCTCATGGGGTTGTAGCTTAGCAGGGTCTTCTTACTTTCTTCCCAGGACAAACTGCTTATACCCTGAAGTGCATAAAGTCTCACTTTTTCTCTGATCTCTACAATTCCCTGATCGCTGTAATTTGTGTATTTTCATAATGTAAAACTGATCTGATGAATTCCATTTTAGGTACATATGCAAAAACAGTTTTAAAACTATTGGTAGCGTGTGATAAGCATTACATTTATCACATTTGCATCAAATAAGAGAATAGCTAATAGTTTATGAAACAGGTTCTTTGAACCTGATGTTGGGCCAATAAGAAAGGGATGTTTTCGGTGATTCTTTTCATATGTTTACTGGATGCACACATTGCTTGTATCTGTCAATAGCATTGAAAGCTATGACTAGATAGGACAAAATAAACATTTTTAAACATGAACAGACTACATTGGTAGCAGTGGAATGCATCTAGTTAGCTAAAGACTTTGTCCTCAGGCACTAAAGAGATCATAATTACAGTTGCAACTCCACGTCCTGGTTTATTTTGCTCTAAGGAGTCCAAGATTTTGGATCCTTTATTTTGAATAAATGTGGATACTTCCTCCAGGGTCTGAAGAACGAAAAAATTGACAGCTACATTCCAAAGAAAGCTTAGCTGGATGGCAAATGACTGCTTGCAATACAAATGTGCTCTTTGTTTAGTGCTGCATTATCATCACTTTTAAAACGTGCAACTAGAATAAATATTGGATATGAGTCCAAAGAATTATCTTCATTTCATGAGTTAAAGATTTCCATATGAAAATAAGTGTATATGTGTGAAATTGTTTTTTGAACAACCTTCAATAAATCTGTGGGAAAAGTACTGTGGAAAGCTCTTCTCGTCAGTGGCATTTGGGCTATTTCAAAGGAACACACAAAGGATAAATGAATCGGATGGAGATGGAGGGTGAATAAACAGCTGCATCCTTGATTAATTTTTTTCTGTGATACCAAGATATCTGAAGTTTTTCCTATTTGTCTCCATATATGTAAAGCCAGAGTACTGCCATAGACACGCTTCTATACTAAGACAGCTTTTCCAACATCTAGCATTCATCTTCACCACACCTATCTGTAGCAATTAATTTTCTATTTACTCTCAGTGGCTTCAGAGCAACATCCAAACTGATATGTTCCTGGTCAGAAAGGTTTTAAGCATGTAGCTCTCTTTCAAAGGAAGGATTATGCACAGATTTGCTTATAAACATCTTCCTTCTGCATCTTTAGAAATCAATAGGGGCTTAGAGTCATACGTGGGTTTCAATGGAAAAAGTTAGAACCCTGTGTAAAGACGAGCACTAGCAGTGAAACAGTGATAAATGAAGCTGCTCAGGCTCCCTGGCATGTTGACTCTGTGGAGTACATTTTACTGAAACAGTTTCCATATCATGTTTGGCCTCACGAATGTTCAGTGGTAGAGGCCAAATGCCATCCTCAATCCAATCTCTGAAATTCCCTTCAATCGCGTTGCAGCTTTCATCTGTTTTCTTGCAGCAGATTCTTTCACGGGAGCTCAGGCGTGCCAAGCATCTTGAAATTGTATTACCAAGAATGTTTCAAGCGCAAATCTCAGCCTCACCACTGAAGACAAGTGCCTTTGCCCAAGTACAGAAAAGGTTGCTTTGCCTTGAATCCAAGGGAAAAACTGGCAGTTTTGCACCACTATGAGGCGAGATCTTGGCCTTTAAATCTGTGGCATAAACGTAGGTGTTGAACCAAAGCAGGACTTGGACTTTGGAAGAGGACTCAGTGTCAGTAGGAATCTCTGAAATGTTTCCAGGTGAAAAGAACATTCTCCAGTATGTCCCTAGACTGGTCTGTCTGCAGGGCTTGGGAAAAACAGCATCTTAATTTCCTCCATTACAGCCCACATTCACAGACTGAAATTATAGCTGTGCCTTGATCTGATCGCTGTTTCCACCCCCTCCCTCCCTCCCTGGGGTGTCAACCCTTTCTCCCTTCCTCCTGAGCAGAAATTAATGGAAGAGAAGGGAAGTCTTTGTTAGTCTTGGCTCAGGCCTGGCTGGGGCACTAATGGGCTGACCAAAGTGTCAAGATGTCCCCAGAGGAGAAAGGACTAATGAAAAAAACACGCTGTGATGAGCAAAGGCAAAACCAGGCAGGAGTGTGAGGGTTGAGCGCTCACAAATAGATCAAGTCCCTGCTGGTGCTGGGACATTTAGAGGGTCATGGATTGGCTTTTGGGCTGCTCAAGCACATTTTTAGATGAAGTCTCTTTTAAGAGAAGCTTCAGACTGGAGATGAGAATGAGTGAAGGACAGAAGGAGAGAGGTCTCTGAGAAAAAGCAGCTGATGGCCAACAGCGAGGAAATGAGTCAGGTATTGTCTCTTTCCCTGCTGACAATAGGACCATTTCATTTGAAGAAGAAACATCTGAGAAATAATTTGAAAATACTGTCTCAAAACATTTAGGACTAGCAGACATCAGTCAGGGGAAATTTGTCTTTAAGTTCCAAACTCTGGGACTGTATTTCTATTGTGTTTGAACCAATTCAGTCAGCCCCATTTAACTTCCATTGTTGAGGGAGTCTAAAATAGGGAGGAAAGAAAGAAAAAAAACAAAGTCTACTGAAGAGATATGTTGAGAAATAAAAGAACACTTTGAGAGGATGGAGGAAAAGCAGAGAAATGACAGAAAGAATGTAAAATGTAGCTAGTGAAGTAATTTTTTGATATTTTTTTTTCCTACAAAGAATTTGTCACCAGACTATTGTAATCATCCACCTGTATAGTAAATATAAAATACACTGGACATAACAAATTAATCTTCTAACTTTTCTTTGCGTCACTCTCGTGGGGAAAATGCCACAAGAGAAATTTATCTGACATGTTGTCATATCTCTTTGCATTTTAAACCTGTCCAAAATGAAAAAGTGAGGAAGTTTGTTTGAGTTGCAGAAGGGGTTTTGGCTTACTCCCCATGAAAATATGATTATAAATTCCTCCTGCATTTACTGTTGGCATACTATAAACAATTGAGTCCACTGATTACTGGGTTATATAAGAATTCTCATGTTATTTGAGACTTAATCCATCAGGTGCTGTATGAAAGTGACATACGTATTTCTTAACATCTAAAACCCAAACTAAAAGGAACTTTTTCTGTTCTGTGGGATTTTTATTGCTGGCCTGGGGAGGAGGAAAGAAACTGTGGGAGTTCTTGCCTCATACTCCCAAGCTGATTGCTTTCAGTGCAATTTTTACCCATTTGCAACTGGGCTGTGAGTATTCCTGCTCTGTGACAGTGATGTCCCCATCCAGATATTCAAAAATGTCAGTGTCCTTATTTAAACCTCTGTGGTTCAGCCTCTGCATTTGATTCAAGATTTTGAAAGTCTTGGCATCTATCCCAATGTTTCTTGATGAATTGTAGGGCATGAAAGAAGCTTCATTTTGACCATCCTATTTCACCTTAGTGTGGAATACTGCATTATCTGTCACAGATGAGGAAAAAACATGGGAATGAATGTAATCCATTTATTAGTTTATGGTCACAAAGTCCTCAAGGGAGTGTTCCAAATCCAGAATGCTGGATTTAGTATTTCTGTGAGTTAGCAGAAAAACATGATTTCCTGTTAACTATATGCCCAGTAGTGACTAAATTTTTGATTAAGTCATCAAAGGTGCAGCACGGTCACATACAAAAGCATTCTCACCAGACTTTTTTACAAATAATTTATTTTTTGAGAAAGCTTTCTGGGAGCTTCAAAACAAAACTTTTGAAGAGATTGTCTGTACAAGAATGACCCAGGTGAAGAACACCATTTCAGGAAACATTGCTACCCACACTGTGGAATACAAAGCTCTATTCATTCAACTGTATTCAATAGTATTTGTCGTATTCCAAGATGTTCTTACAAACCGTATATTTTTGCCGATTACTGCTATACCAGGCAAACCCAAACCTCAGGTATTTAGCTAAGTGAGACTGAGGCTGTTGTAACTTTCCTTTTTCTGCAAGTTTCTCACAGGTTAGGACATTTCCTTAAAGAAAAAGCTAGGCATGGGCAGTTACAGCAAAACGGACTCACATTGTCCCTTAAGTTTGCCTGAGCTTGATCATGAAAGAAACTTCGATATTAATAAGAGATACTACCTGAGTGAACTAGCAGACTTCATTCCTTCAGTCTGACTTGTCAGTTGTGGAACCAGTTTTTCTGATAGAAGGACATTTTCTTAGTCAGAAAGCTGTGGAGATCATAATGCTCATTCTGCTGGAATCTTGGAACCTCCAGCAGTATTTGGATCCCTTTAGATCATACTGGGTTTCCAACATGCTCCAAGTGCATGCTCCAAGGTGTTTAGAATGGATCATAGATCCCGTTTGATAAAACGTGCAAGTGAGGTATAATATGTAACTTATTAAACTGAGAGTTCAGGAATCGATTACTCATTGGTAAGAGGCTCATACAGCAAAGTAAGAACACACTTATTAGATCAATTTCTGCAGTAGGCTGTGTGGCCCACAACATTAAAAGAAGCAGCAGGAAATCCTGTGTCCCAGCTTTGATTCCAATATCAGCTATTTGACGGCATTGTTTATTAATATAATCATTATTCGTACAACACTGTCACTTAGAAGCTTTAAACATGAGACCACAGCTAAGTCATTTCATCTCCAGGGTTCAGTTTCCCGATCCCATAGTCATATTTTAGAGCCATGCTGTTAGGAAGACTTAGTGATGTTTGTTGAGCACTTTGAACAAATGATACAACGTATTAAGATATAAGGAGGGTTGTAATTAAAAAAAAAATTGTCATTATTTTTCAAAAGCAAACAATTTTGGCAAGATGATAAAAGGCAGAAAGCAAGAGGGAGTGTAGGACTGAGGACAGTATGTTCATTTTCTTCTCACTGAACAGTAAACTCTTTAAGGAACACTGTATACTTTCATTCTCATTGTTCTGTCACCCAGCCTCTAGCACTCAAGAGCAGTCATTTCATATCTTTATTTACACTTCTCAAGCCATAGTCTGTGCTCATGCTTTTCAGCACTTTATACATTTATTTAAGGATCAACTTGGAGCACTTATTCCTCTTATTGGGAAAACACATCACATTCACACATCACAGCCTGCAACTGCAAAGCTACAATAAATCATGAGATATCACTGACACCCTCCTTTCATCTTCTGAGGGATGCAATGCTCTTTTTAGGGGTTTTGCTTTCATGTAATGTGCTTTGCTTCTTCTTCCTTGGGATTGAAATACATGGTCTCATTTCTTTTCTGAGCCGACGGACTGCTTTTTCCTCCTGATTAGTGCACAGCTATGTGTTAGTTATTGGTGTATGGAAGTCAATCCATGCACTTCTGACAATCAAAAGCTATACCGCAAAGTCAACTCCTTTATCAAAAAGCAATGCCCAAATCAAAGCCATTAATCTAGTCTTCTTGCGCTGAAATTATTGCCTTACATCTTTCAGGAGTGTATTTCCTGTCCATTTTGTTAGTCTAAGTACCAGTTCGGGGGATGAAAAACAAGAAAGTACAACTGAAGTCATGACATTTGTGTGCTGTGAAGGATAGGATAAAATGTTGACTTTGTTCTCAGTGGTTTTAAGCTGAATTCAAGTAGTATAAATTAGGTAAGCATCGAAGTGAGAGGAAAATAATTCAACCAAATGAAAAAGACATAACACAGAAGGGATAATGTCAGGAATGAAAGGAGGAAATCTAGAGGAGAGGCCAGTGGAAAAGTGTCATAGGCAACCAGAAGTGGGATGAGATTCGGAGTATGTTATTGTAAAGATGCAGTCAGGATGATTAAAATTAAAAAAACCCGAAAGTAGATGTTAGTCATTTTGAGCTCTGCTGGTAATTCTGTAGTATACTTAAACTTCATCCACAAGTTGCTGCTTGTCTGCTCATTAAGTCAATCCCCTTGCTTGTTTAATCACCTCTGTTGCTGATGATAAGCATGTAAATGTTTTGTGGCAATATTATGTGACAACTGCTTCCCAACATTGAAAATATGATCTAGCTCTGAAGAAAAGGTGATTAATGAGACTCCACAGCTCTTTTGAAATGTCTTTTGTTTTGACTATGAAAAATGGAATTATAATTTTTAAAAATATGCTAATTCCTGATGAACTTTAGAAAAAAATAAGCAACAAAGAGTCTGATTGGGACAGTTTGGGTGAATTAAGCTGGTGTGAATCACTGGCTAACGTGACACAGCTGGCAATGTGGTATTCCAACAAATTTCTTTCTGTTTTCTGCTCAAAGTCACCATTAAGTCCATTGCTTGTTTCTAAAACAAGCAGTTACTAAAAACTGTTTCTAGTTTCTGGCTTCTAAAAACTGTACATTAGTTAAAAAGATGTGTTCTGTGAATCTGGTCACAAGATACCTCCTTGACTGTGCATGAAAAACATGCTGGAGATAAGATGTTCATCTGTCTTTTTGCCTAATAACAAAAGGTCCAACTCTGTAAATATAGTTAAGCCAATCTATTGGGACAGGATTTGAGCTTGTTTTGAGAATGGCTTTCTGAAAATATTAATTTCCTATCTATGAAGGTGAAACGGGCTCTTTTTGAATTACAAAACATTATCTTCTTCAGGGTTTGCAGGATTATGTCTCCACTGCATGAACCCAATATTCACACAGGATTGTGTAATGGTAAAAGTATTTCGCTGGAACAACCAGCTTTATGATTGACTGATGATATTCTACTGAAGATTGAAGGGAAGATAACATTTTCAAAAGAAAAATATTGCTGGCACTTGACTACCTGTTCTGTACAGCATTTATTCGCACTTGTCAACTAACCAAAATAAAACCTCTAATGCTGCCAATTTGTGACCTTCTTTGCTGTAAAATATTCTGTTACTAAATCAGCACTTCTCTGCTGCCTGTGTTTGTCTTAAACCTTTTTGTGAAACAGTATCTACCTCCTTAGAGCCATTTACTGCTCTTGCTGTGTACGCAATGAGAGTTCTGTGCAAAGATCAAGGGGACATTAGGTGTAGTTACATCCAGGTGATAGTGATGCAGGGTTTACTTTAGGGTTGCTCATTTATTAGGATACATTTTGTGTGTTCTTACTGAAGGACAACTCAGCGGTATGGAAGCCTGAACTCATTGTTCTCAACATTTAAATGCTTTTTTCACTGAGTAGTTAGGATGAGCTGGGTAAATGTTTTGAGGTTTTTTAAGGTAATGAGTTAAAGACACATGAAAATGCAGTTATGTTTTACCAGCTTAATACAGCCATAAATTGTAATGCCTGATTTATCCTGATGAAATAATGAGATGGTAACATTTCTCAGAATAATTTGTGATGAATAGGAAGTGTTTTTGCCTATGGCTATATTGTGCTAGGGGTCTGATTATATCAGAGCTCATAAATTATAAAGTCAGAAGGGACCACTGTGATCATCTGGCTTGGCCTCTTATAATACAAGCCATGGGACTTCCCTGAATTAATTCCTGTTTGAACTGGAGCACAAAGTTTAGAGATGCAGCCAGTCTCAATTAAAATACTTCCAGTGATGAAGAGCCCACAGCAACTCTTAGTGAATTGTTTCAAGGAAAAACTATCTTTGCCCTTACATTTTTGAGCCTTATTTTTATTTTGAATTCCCCTTAATTCAGCTTCCAGCAATTAAATCTTATTATGCCTTTGTCTGCTAGACTCTTATTTATCAAAATCGTATTTCTGCCATAGATGCTTACAGTCTGTGACCATCTCAGCTCTTAGCCTCTTCTTTTTTAAAACAACAGATGAAACTCTTAGAGTCTATTGGTATAAAACATGTTTTCTAACGGTTTAATCAGTCCCATGGCTCTTCTTCATAGTCTGTGTAATCTCTTAGAATTCTCTATGGATTGTAAGCATCAGAAATAGACTGCAGTCCATCACGAGTCCTACCAATGCCAAGTGTAGCAGTGACATCATCTTCCTTACTCTTTGTACCTGCTCTTGTATCCTTTGGATCCCTCTTGGATGCAGTGCCCATTGAGAGATTACATTCAGCAGGTTGCTGACCATCAGCATTCAGAGTGTAAGTCAAAGTTTGAAATGGACTGAGTAATTTAGAAGTAAGATAGATAGATAGATAGATAGATAGATAGATAGATAGATAGATAGATAGATAGATAGATAGATAGATAGATAGATAGATAGATAGATAGATAGATAGATAGATAGATAGATAGATAGATAGAGATATATCTCAGAAGAGATTTTGACTTCCTTATGTAGGACCAAATTATATCCAAGCTGAACAAAGCTGGGCTTGAGCACTGCCTGACTCTCATATATGTCTCTGTATGTGGTTATGTGCAACAGCTTTAGCGCTTAGTGGAGAAAAAGGATTGAGCTTCAGGTGCTCCACTCCAGAGCACAACTGGTGAAGGGAAGCCAGGAGAAAAAGTGGTGAGTGGCTCCACCCACAGCAGAACTTACTCCCCAGCTCTCCACAGTGCTGTGGAGCTGGGCCAGGGGTAGGGATGCCCTCTGGCATCCCCTCCCTGAGCATCACCAGTCCCAGAAGATTGTATGGAAGGGGCACATGGGGAGGCAAAGGGGTGCCTGGAGGCAGATTTCTCCAAATCTACATGACAGCGAAAGCATGGGATCATTCAGTTTTTTAAGCAGGGGTAGAGAGAGAGGCAAGACAATTCAATAGCCTGGCAGTATTCCCTCAGCCTTGCATGCTGTCTTCTCTGACCAGTGCCTCCTCAAAGTCACTTTACACTTCATTTTGGAGAATGAGTAAGCATTCTCACACCACTTTAGACCATGTCATCAGTAATTTGTGAGTTGCACAGGCACCTATGTAAACCAGTCACCCCCAGGAGATTAGTGAAGCTTGTGCTAAATCTTATTCCTGTGTATAGTCACTGTTGCTGCATGAAATCTTTAGATAAAAGCTGGTGCAGGTATTGCTGCTGATACCTGCATTGTGTTTACTGTGGCAGCGTGGATAGGTCTTCAGTTCATGGATATTACTGACTTCAGCCAACAGTACAGAGTAAAGATGAACATATTTTATACAGTAGGTTAAACAGTGATATATAGTCCCCACAGGGGCTATATTTATATTAATGTCCCATTTACTATATTTATTTGAGATAGCAAAATTAATTGCAAATACCACAGACAATTTATGTGCCTAGTATTCTGTTACGCACCCTTGAAGTCTGAAATTCATTAACATCATACATATTTTAAGACACTCATCTCTCCCTTTCTCTTTTCTTAACTGTGTGTAGGATCTAAGATATTTTCCTCGGGGCTTGGAGATGTGTTGCTCCATACTGTGCTGTAGTATAGGGTCTTGGATATACCCTGTAGGAGATTAATGACTGTTTATCTTCTGATAGTGCCAAAAGGCTGTCTCGCAGTCAGTCCTTCCGGTGGCTGTAATTTCTCTATGCAGTTCTGATCATATCTCAGTGGAGGTAGATTTTACTGTTCTTCATAGCAATGCCAATGACCCAGTGTTGCAATGAAGTCTCAAACACAGGCTTGCCCGCTGCTGTATTACATCAATAAGAATTTACTTCTTCAATGCCCTGAATTTTTTCAAGATCACAGTTTGTCTTGGGGAGATCCCCAGTTACTACAAAGTCACCTGTTTAGAAGGCAATCAGGTTTTTTGTTGTAGTGAGTTCTCAGCTTTTCATAAGCACCATTCTCATCCTCTTGCCACCATGATGATGGGGCTATGGATGTAGAGATACGCAGACAACATTGTGTGCAGCCTCAAGATGCTGTTCAGGCATCTTTACTGTATTTCTTTACTCAGGTGGGTGCATTTCTTTACTCAGGAATGGTTGCAGAGATAGAGTCTCATACTCTGTTCAGGTCATTGCAACCACTCAGGCTAACAAAATACAGGGTTAAGTTACTGTCTCTCAGTTGGGAAACAGCCTCAATTCACAACATGCAACTCCAAATCAAAGTAATATGGGCTAAGTTTACACTCAGCAGCAACAGTGCTTTAACTTCACATTTGCAACAGATATACAAGTACTTACTGTGTAAGTATCTTCGAGCTCAAAATTGTAACTTCTTGTGTTCATTTTCTCAAAAGGTCCATGCCTACTATACTCCAAGGCCCGCTAGGCATGCTGTAGTTTTTCACAGCCTCTTTTGCTGTTTGGACCACATTTCCCCACATGTCCCACATCTGCTCACCAGGTTCCTGGATATCCTTGATATAGTTTGGCCAGTCTGCTGTGCCTCTGGCTCTCCAGATACAGAATTCTCTCCCAAAATGGCTCTGAGTTATTCTCAAGAGTTTCTATTTTCAGTCATGCAGCTGCCCTTACATACACTACCTTCTGTGCCCAATTCATCTTGATAGCTCCAATATTTTTGAGAGGCAAGCAAAATTTTTCCCTGATGTCTGGCTACCCTATCAGAAAGCTAGACACAAGCAATTGCACAGCTTTGTCTTGTGAAGTTTGTTTTCAGATATTTTCCAAATCCATGCCTTGAAGCCATCTGTATGAGAATAAAAAAAGGGGACACTATCCACTTCACACATACATTGGGCAGAGGATTACTTTTTTTCTTTCTTTTTTTTTTTTAAATCCCTGGTTAAAAATAGTATATAGCTGGATTTTCTATTTGTCAGAGTACTTGTTCATTTTCACTGTTTTCATGCTGCAGGACTGCTATGGCTAAAAATTCTTTATATACACAAGTAGAATTGTTTTGCAGAGTCAGAAGCTTTTGTTCAAAGTTGTTTATGACTTTCTGCTTTCAAACATACACATGCATCTGTATTGCCAGACACTCTTTCCAGTGCATGTTTTAATTCTGTTGGTAAGAGTGACCTTGACTTAAAAACTATGGAATATTTCTGTCTTCATTGCAAAGCCTCCGTTCTATTTCAGTGGCATCATATTATATACTTGCCTATTTGTTACAGTCATTACATTTAAAGGTATGAGATATGTTTCCTGATAGATATGATGGCAGCACTATGCTGAAGTTTTCTTCCTACAGCATCCTTCTTCAGTAGCTGCAACAAGGGTTTCCCATGCATTCAAGATTCTTGGAAGAAACATCAATACATATTCCTATAATCTAATAAGAGAAAGGATACAAAATAGTATGGAAAAGCATAAAGATAAGTAATTAAAATACATGCAAATAAGATGATGAGAATATAAAATGAGAATGTAATGGAAAAAATGAGACAGCAGTCAGCCCTCCTTCTCTTTTCTTCATCTCCTCCTCCTGTCCGCCAGCACTCCCTGGGAGTCAGGTCTCGTTAGCATTGTCTCCACGCTGAGCCCAGCAGTGATCCCTCAGCTCGCACTGAGCCACATCAGCAAGCTGGCATGGCACAGATCACTGCTGTGCAAATGAGCTAGACAGGGGCTGGCAGCGGGATGGCGTAAGGCAGAACTCGTTTGTTCAGGCACATTTCTACCGCTTATCAAACCACGCCAGCTCAGGCAGAAGTTGCTTCATCAGTAGTGTAGACAAGTCCTAGGCTCCTGGACATTATTTGATGCATGACATTAAACAATACTCTTGCGGGGCTTTCTGTGCATTCAGACTTCAGTGACATGGTGTGTCCCTGCTTTTTCACACACATAATGCAAGAGGAAGCTACCACTATGCAGGTTTTAAACCAAAGCAGTATCAAGCCCATAGCAAAACCTACTGGACAGGAGTCTGTTTAGTGGCATAACTGGCATACAGGTGAATCAGCCTGGAAACTGCTTACCATAAGACTAATTAGGTGACTGTAGAAAGAATGCGACATCATTTTATGCAAATAATGCTTAGAATGTGACTGGTATTTCATTATGAAATGATACAAACATTTAATTGTTAGTTTTGTCCAATTGGTATCAAAGACTGGCCATAGATGGCTGTAAGCCAAGCACCGGGTCTCAGAGTTGCTGTCCAAGTCTATCCCGCTTCCTGCTCCTGCTCTATTCATAAGACAGAAAACACTGACTTTCCTGGGGTGCAAATAAGGTGCAAGTTTTTCAGCATTGCTTGCTGATGGGCACTGAGAGCTCCCCTGGCTGGCATGATGAACCAAGGTTACCTTCAAACTGGTGGCCCTGGAAACAGTTTGGAGGTCCTGAAATTAGGCAAGCAACATATCTGCATAGGAACCCCATATTAAATTGGGCTCTCAGTACATATGACTTTCCCCCTAAGTTGCATTGCACCTTCATTTCCATTATGAAGAAACTTCAGCACCCTGTCCAGAAGAGAGCTGCCTTTTATCTCAATCAGATCCCATTTACATCTGAGGAATAAAACTCCTAGAACACACCAAACACACACCCCACCAGTACATCTAACTGCAGGTTGAAGAGCTGAATAGAGGAGTAAACTAGATTGTATTAAGTTGAGTGGAGAGCCTGAGAACAGGTTGAGGGCTGAAGGCAGCACGTGTGGATTGGGTCACACAGCATAGCTGTGTGGTGGAGGTGTTGGACAGGGAGGACACAGGGCAACAGCTGGACTGAACTGTGACCTAGTGCTTGCCTTCCCTCAATGCAGCACCAATGCTGACTGTGCCCCGCTGACCGTCAGGACACTAGGCAGGCTGCAAAAACTGCTCCAGCACAAAGGCTAGAAGTCATATCTCCCTATTGTCCTTAGCTGGGTGGGCAAGAGGGGAGATTACGTGGAGAAAAGTTAAAATAATCTTTCCCAAGTCCTAATAGAATCAGACTCTTTATGGAGTGTGTGAGCCTTTCTGTGCCACTTTGCCAGCTCTGAAGAAGGGTTGGTAGCATTATATGTTTTACACCTCAGCCATTAGTCTCATAAGAATTGACAGTTCTGGTTGTCCTGTCTTGCACTGCTTTGAGGAATCTCACTTCTGTCATGAATCCTCTCTTACCTCAGTTTTTAACTTCTCTGACATGCCTGAGGTCACGAACAAAAGCCTAAAACCAAGTGTGATAAAAGCATGCTATAAGTACCGTCCTCTGAAAAGTCAAATGAGCTCCTTCTGAAGATCAAATAAAGATACTGGTCTAGCCCAGTTATTCAGCAAGATGCTACCAAGATCCTACTTTTCAAAATAAAAATGCTTTTTGCTTCTTTCAGAAATGAAAAAGTGAAAAATCATCTCCTGAGAGAATCAGGAGAGTTTTCCCAAAATAGAGGAACAAACCTGTCCCCCACTACACTCACTCAACTACTTTCAGTCTATCTGATACTTTATAATTCAAAATCTGAACATCTTTATTTAAAAATCTTCTGAGGACGGATCTATTTGGAAAGGAGAAAAGACATGAGAAGGAGGTTCTGTGTACATGTGGAAAAATGAGCTAGAAGGAAGTGGGGTACATGTGCTGAAGAGAAATGAAACGTGTTTCAGTAGGATTGTATTCCCACATAAATTGGGTCTGGCATAGAGCCTGTAAAGCAGGGTTTAAGCCTGCATGACAAACACATACTGGGAAAATCTTCATGTATCCACATATTTGGTTTAGTTTTTGAAGTGCTGGTGCAATATGTGTGCAAAGGAGAGAAGGAGAGCACTTGCAAGTGAAAGAGAGTCAGGTTCCGTGGCTCTGCCAGCAAAGCGTGAATATATAATTTGTAGCGTGGGAAGAACCTATCACAGAAGACCTCTCTGATGTTGAAAGTATGGTGAAACTCCTGGGTTAAGAAATTAATACAAAGAGAGGACATGAAGAGTCAGAGTGAGGAACACAGGAAGGAGGAGGAGCTGTAGGAGTGATCCAGAGAGATAGAGAAGGACAGCACACAAAAGGCAGAGGACAAAAGTAGGGGAAACCAACTATTGCACATTGTGAGAGGAAAAATCTCGAAATACAAGAAGATAGGAAAGTTAAAAGGAAAGAAGTGTATGAAGAGATAGAAGTAATACAAGGATAAAATAAAGCCAATTTTTAAAATTGTTTTTGGTAAGTTGGGAGTTTTCTAGGGTGAGGACCTTTTGCTTGAGGGTTATTTCTCTTTTGGTGTAAAATGCACTACAGACAGTCAATTGCAGCTGTTTTTGCTACCTCTCGTATGATTCCAGTTTGGATTTTTTGTTTGTTTGGGTTTTTTGTTTTTGTTGTTGTTGGTTTTTTGGGTTTTTTTCCCTAGCTTTTCCTGTTTCTACCATCACTGTTCCTGGCCAACTGCCCCATTTACTTTCCAAAAGAGAATCCCGTCTCTTAGAAGTTTCATAGATTTTGTCACATTAAGGGAAATTCTCAGCTATTTCTTGAGTAGTCAATTCAGTTGCAGGTAAAGATGATAAGAATCTCTTCCCTCCTGGGTTTGCCTGAGATAGTTCTATACTATTCAGTCAGGATTTCCAAGTACAGGGAGGATGTAAACAGAAAGGGTGCAGTGAAGGGGAGCACAAGCTAGAAAAGGGGAGTTAAGGGGCAGGCAGAAGAAGGATGTGGAGGTGAACGACACAAAGGACAGTCAGGAGAGAGGCTACAAAAAATGGAACAAAAGAAAAGCAGAATATAGAACAGAAACTTGATAGGTAGAGGAAATGAGGCAACATGCAAATTGAAAATTGAGTAAAAATAGAATGGACAAGAAGAAAATTAGTAGGGAACAGAAAATGTAACAAAATTTGTGCAAGAAATCTAGAATGGTGGGAAGAAACTAAAAGAAACTGTTCAGCAAAATAGAGAAAAGTAGAAAAAAAATGAGTGGAAGAAAAGCAGATTAATAAACCAGTGTGTAATTTTTTTAAAGAGTAAAAATTGACTGAGGTCAGAGTCTATTTATTTATAAATATTGTATTATTGTATAAATATTTATTTATAAGTATTGTCAGGGAAGAGATGCACTATATTTTTTTGTAAAGCCTGAGAGGTTGGAAACAAATGTTTATACAGGCACTCCTGTTGGAAGACACATTTTTGTTTTCCTTAGGCCTTTTATTAACACACGGTTAGATCTCTGCAGCTAATTGGGCTGCTGCATTACTGATACGTTATGTAGGGTGTATTGACATTGAGAGAGAGTGGACAGGAGGCACAATAGGTGCACTGATGTGTATATAAACATTTCTAGCTACGCCCTCCCAAGAAAAAGTTCCAGCTCTCTCCATGCAGAAAACAAGTCAAGACCTTTGAGAAAGTAAGCAATAGAGATAGGTCTAAGCTGCCAGATTTTTTATTCCTGTCCAACAGGACAGAAAGGAATTCTACGGAAATTAGAAATTTGGCTTAGCTTTTTGAATGCCACTTCTATGCTCACACTCCTTTATTTATTTTACCACAGTCCTTCAGGTATTTTGGCTTTTTTTGCATCAATTTCTAACCAGAACCAGGTCCAGCTATTCTATATACTTCCAGTTTTGAAACATTATCTGCATTAATATGCATACAGCCATTGACTTTGCTCATGTGTATAAGTGCTCACCATTGTTACTAAGGCCTTCTAAATGCTTTAATTCACAGAACAGACTGTTCTTCTGGTGTGAAACCATACTTTTGGTTGGTTAAACACTAGCAGCTGCATGGACTTTAATACATTTTAACAGGGACCACGAAACTGCCCTTTTGTTTTACATTTTGTTGTACTTAGATTGTGCCCTCATTCCTTGTATCTCCTATTTACGATATTTAATGTAGATAGTTTAAAATGCTTATAAAGGAGGCAGGGAACAGTTTAACCTCTGACAAGGGCAACATTTTTAAATTCAACTGTAAGCACTTAGTTAAGAAAAATCTGTTTTCACTTTCCTGATGGATCCCTTTAAACAAAATGCAGGTTGACTACATACAGCAAAGCCATGATTTCAGCCTTGCCAGAAAAGGCCAAATCCTGCAGATCCCTATTCAAATGATCAGTCCTTCAAAATGTGAGCTTTTTGAAGTGAGAGGAATACTCTTGTGATTTTAGGATTTGCAGAATTTGGCCCCCAGCTAACCACTTGGCAAAAGCTGTGCCTCCACAATATTTGTAGTCTCAAGTAAAACCTCATAAGTGGTTTTTGATTCCTTTACAGTATTAAACTCCTTTAGAAAAAAACCCAAAAACCTGCCAGGTGATGAACTTCCCTGGCATTCAGAATGTTTGCTGAAATGATAACAAAATAAGGCCCTAAAAGCTGAGTCATGGAATTCAGAAAACCAAAGTTCTACAACAGTGTAACCTAGGGACTAATGAATTCATCTCACTTCCTCTATGGATTTGCATGGATGTAAACAAGAAAAAGAATTTGGCTTGGAAAACCAAATTGAAGGATAATCCAGTCACTTGAAATAGGCCAAATTTTGTAGCCTCACCAGAGAAAAATTCCCAGTGTTGTCATTTGACATCAAAAGAGTTTTGCCTGACTCAGAGCTGTAGCTCTGTAACAGGAGATGTTACTGAAGCTAGTGTTTTTTATTCTCCTTCATAAATATTTTCAGAAGTGAAGCAAAGGTTTCCCTCACCTCTGTTGAAAGGAGAGAGGGATTCCTCTTTTCCAGCCTATTTGATAAGAAGCACTACACCACACCACTTCTCTTCTTGCCTGTTGCAATAAGAATGTCTCCTGCTGCTTCAAAAGATATTTGAGGGCGATACGTGCTGATCTCTGCAGGGATTCTCCTGCAGCCAGCAATGTCACTTCATACGGCTCCAGTGCATTGCAAGCCAACACAGTATGGAATGGTATTCAGAGTCCTACTAGGAAGGAGAAAATAAAATCCACAGAGCAGGCATTCCTCATTCCTCAATTCCTCAGCAGGAAAAAAGTAAAACAGAGCTACTGTAGGTTGACAGAGAGAACTACAACTGTTCACAACTCCAAGGCATCTCTATCCGATTATCCCAAAGGATTTGGCAAATGCCCAAAAGGAATGATATGGTTGTCTACTTTTGTGGGAAGAAACAAACTGTATAAACTTAATTTCTTTCAATGACCGACATCTGTGATTTTTTACTGGGTTTACAAATGAAACTAGTTCCAAAAGGCTGGGGGTTATGGTAGTCCTGAAGCCCGGCCATCTGAATGTTACCTATTATTTTTCATATTATTATTCACTATTATTACACATTATTATTCTCCAAATGAAGCTACTGATTTTACATGAGTCAAATTAGACATATTAATAGAGAACACATTATGATTTGACAATCCTCTAAAATGACCCCAAAATATCTGCTCCATGTTTCATAACACCATAATTTTGCAGCCTGCTATCTCTAGTGCTTTCCCTCTCTTGCACTCTTCCCCCCATTGAATCTATCCCAGATGCAACACTAAATACCACTTTACCCAAGACCTAGGCTTGTCCCACCTCTGAAAAGGAAAGGAAACCTTTGGAAATACGTAATTTTGGCTATTTGGTTCTTAACATGTTTCAGGCTGTTTCATGTTAGTCTCAGAGGCCTAGATGGCATATAGAGCAGAAGGCAGGTGAGACAGTTGATGATAAATGAAATTTATCTCATGAACATCAGCACCTCATTTGTGTACATGCGTGTTTTCCCCGTTGCCGAGTTAATTATTCTTGGTAATAATACTGAGTCAGACACCTGACTATATCATTGCAGACAAACCCATGTTATTAATGCATTTTCACTAAAGTAATCCTTGCCACAGGCAAGATTTTAACCTTCTAAGGGGTTGTAAGCTGCTCATGCACGTAGTTGCTCTTCCCTAGGAACAGACTGTGAACAAACTTAGACTCATAGTCCCAGTTCATGCCTTGCTCTCCCTCTTCTGTGAGGAGGAGTAAGAGACAGAGCCACAACCATTTTAAAACCCCTGAAGATTATTTGATGCACATGAAGTTTTATGTGAAGATCATTTAAGAAAAATAATCCTGGGTTGAAGAAGACTTCTTTCTTAAAGTGACTACAATTTCTTTATTAGGTACAGGAAGAAAGAAAAACACCAGCTCTTGCTCATGACGGAGATAATCCCAGCTGTCACGCAGCAGCCCAGGAGAGCTGAGTCCTGTCTGCTCCAGTGACTAATTCCAACTGAACAGAGCACATCTTGTGTCTGCTGGTATGTTGATTTGAAGGACTTCACCACCCAAAACCTTGTATCTCTCTTTTTTTTTCTTTCCCTCCAGTAGAGAAGAGCTGAACCTGGTGACGCTGGGGCCGGTGCTGCAGCTGCTGCTGCTGCTGGAACACGACTCAGCTGCCCCAGCGCTGAGCACTTGTGGCTTAAAGCAGAGTTATGGGCAGCAATGTTAAAGAACACACTCCTACTCAACAGAGCTGTTCCCTGCATACCCTGGAATTAGAGCTGCTTACTTTTCTGACCAAAAGCCTGGTTTTACTATTGTTAGCACTGCAGAGCCAAGGAGCTCTCGGAGGGCGAGCTGGCTTCTATTCTGTTTTGTACATCATCAACCAAATTGTCAGCTAATTTCCTTTGTGGAATCTTTATTACCAGCAATGACCTATGAGGCACAATGAATATTTTCTAATTTCAAATCTCATGTGGAAGCTTCAGGTTGGCAGCTGGAAAAAAGATTTCTGACCTGTAAACTCAGCAAATATGATACGAAAGTCATTGAAAATGAAAAACAAGGATCTTCATACTGGCCCTGTGAAAGAATAATTGAATTACAAAGACATTTAAAAAACATGACTTTCTGGGGGTTTTGTGCATGTATTGTTTTTCTTTTCTTTCTTTTTTTTTGTTTTGTTTTCTTTTGTGGCTTTTATTGTCAGCTGTTCTTTAATGCTCTGTTAAGTCCCTTGCTTTCAAATCTTGTTGAAACATATAGTTTTGTTAACCCTAAAACTGGACTGGCATCCTACAGGTGTCAAAAACAATGAGACTGTCTTAAAAATCTCAAGTTCCAGAAAAAATAAGATGGAATTTTTAAACTTTAATCTTTTATCAAATTCATGGGTTTGTATTTTCAGATGTTACAAACGTGAGGGGTAGAAATGCTTGCAAAGAGAAAGCAGCTTAAAACGGTCATGGGTTCATTCACGTCCATGAATGGCAGTTATAAGGGAAGAAGCAAATATTGAAACTTAAGATAAAATCTCGAGACTTTTCAAAACTGAGCACCGCCATCCCCCCAAACCAAAAGCAGCTCTTATTCTGGAAATCAGATTGTAGATCTCCACTAAGAAAGTAGAACAAAAATACAGCACAGTGGTGTCATTCCTTTAAAGAAAAATTAGCTTTAGAAATACCCTGAAAGCAAAGCCACTTCAAGCTCAGCAGCTGGTATGAAAAAAACCTGAGGCACTGGAAGACCTGGAAGTGCAGCCCTCAGCCAATTTTGTCTCCATCTCTCTTTGCCCAGCAAACGCCCTTTTTGAGCTGAAGACAGTTAAACCCAACTATCTCCTTATGGTTTGTTGAGGTCAACAGGAGGACTAAATGTGAAAGGACCGAAGCACTTAGTCCTTGTCTAGTTAGCCATTATAGAAAGACCTGTTGACCCTACAGCTCCTTACCCCACAATGGTATTTTAGGAAGCCCACAAAACAGCTTAAATTATTCTGAAATGAAGAAAATGATCAAGAAGAAGAGCATGTAACTGGAAAATATCAGTCCTAGTGGAGAGTGAATTAAAACCTTTGCAGGGAAAGTTTACAACTATGCTGTCAAAAAAGAAAAACAAAGAAAAAAAAAGGAGACATTTGCACAGTTTGCAACCTAAAGAACAAAACTCCATCCAGTGGCAGGAAATGTAGTGCAATTACAACTGGGCAGGAGGAGTAAACAGGGCTGAATTCAATTTCTATTAGGAAGCTCATTGTAGCTCTAATTCTGCAGAAACCACAGCCACTTGACACCGTAAACGGGCTACAGGTGGAGATCCTAGTGCACCTTCAAAAAGAACAAGCAAAGTGGAGATCATGCGAATGACCTCACTACCCCTGCAAAAAGAAGCACTCAAAATAAGTCATTGGTGTAGGGAGGAGTAGCTGTTCACTCAAAGAATACATGAAAAATGTATAGATCTACAGTGTATGAGGTTTTCCTGACTAATACACTTCTCCAAGGTGTAAAATACATTTTAAAGAACTACTTATCCTATTGTTCAAAAACGGGCTACTTTTGATGATACAGAAGCTCATTTTATCTAAGGTTTGGCTGAAATCCAAACACATTGCTCTGTGTGAACTTCTGTGTTTTTATCAGCTTTGCAAAACTCCAAGAAGATCAAGTCGAGATAGAAGACTAATCAAACAGAGGAAGATTTTTACCATCCCTAAATGCAGTGAACTAACACAAAGTTGGTAAAACTAATGTGAGTGGAAGCAGTTTGCATGAAGTTATTGTCAGCAACTTTGCTCAAAACATGAAGTAAAATTTTTCTCAGACTCAAAATGCCTGTTACCCTTCTGAGAATGATTTTATTCCTTTACTATCCCATTTGCTCCACTTACTTTTGGCTGGAATGTACAGAATGGCTGACTTGTGTGCTGAGTGCAATCTTAAGCCAAACCAGTCATAACCTTTTTCAACAGCTGTTGCCTTAAGTTTTCCAGCCCAGATCTTCATACTCATAAGAACCTGAGAAGCTGGAAAACTTAAGATTGCTGTGTGTTCTTTCAGGCTGAGCTCCTGAAAATTATCTCAGGAAAAACAAAATTAACATACTGTGTTAATTTCATTTCAGAATATACAACTTTCCCAAAAAAGGTGAACAGAAAAAAAGCCACAAAAACAGTGATATTCGAAAACCTTTGAATTTGTGCTGCCTTTATCATGTATTCTGCCTTTCACTTGATGAGAAATTATCTGTTTCCTGAAACAGTGGCCATTTTCTCTGCAGTTGCTGTTAGGCAAGAAAGGTGCACTTCATTTCCTCCAGAAACAGAATTCCTTTTATTTCTTGGTTTTCATCTTGAAATTGAAAGAAAAACAACTTAATGTCTGATAGAAAAGTGGAATGGTCTTGTGTACATACATAGATATAAAAAAATCCCCCCAAACAAAAACTAACATATATCTAAAGTAAATAAGCATCATCTATAATGATAGATGGTGTTGTTATTTGGTACTTACCTGCATTTTCATATACATTTTGTTGGAGAGAAAACAGGAAGCCCTACACCAAGAGATGTTGCAGAGCTGCAACATGATGTCCACAACACTCCTCTCCAGAAGCAGGTGAATACACAGAAATTCCAGGTTTGATCCCTCATAATCACATCCGGTGTTATCATCAGTTTGCAAATCAACAACATACAAAAATCTTAGTTTTTAATTAAACATCTAACTATAGACTGCACTAGCAAATTACTCAAAATTTGAGTAAAGAGTCCGGACTTAATGTGCCAGTTCAAACCTACATTTTCTGTGACAAGTGCCAACCTCCACAAGGGCAGTAAGGGGGACTCCAACAGGCAGTAGAAGAGCCCCTTGCACTGTATCCCTACCAAGCAAGCAAGCCCATTTTGTCCTTTGGAATAATGCGTTGTATGGTATTTTCTACCTTGTTTGGTATTTAAAGTTGGAATTTATTGCCAGGCTTCCTGGCAGCAAGCTGTGCAGGTTGCAGGCGGAGGCTGATGGAGGTGAGTGAATTAATGTGGTGGCTGTTTGGAATGTCGTCCAGCTGCCAGGGAGAATTATGTTTGTTTGCCTTTGGCACAAGTGTGAAAGGAACAGCCATAGATTTCAGAAGTGTGAGTCTACATTTTTATATCTCACACTAATGAATACATTTTTTTGTATCCTATACATTTGGGGAAATAGAATTTATTTGTGGATTTTATTTACCACTTGTGTGGTAGAGAGGGAATGTTTCCTCAGAGACCAAACTTGTATTTTAGGGAAAAAAAAAAAAAAAAAAAGGAAAGACCTGACTAAGCCAAAACAGTGTCAGTAAAAGTTACTCTTATTTCACTATTTTTACAACTATATCTAAAGTCAGATCATAGGATGGGGAATTTCAGCAAGGTTTGAAAAGCTCTTCATGTAATGTTTCTCTGGTGGTGGAGAAATGTCACTGAAAGACGTAACTTTGTATTTGTTTCCTGATGGAAATTTATTTCTTCCAGTCAAGCCTTTCCTTTACCTATAACCTGTCAGTTATCCCTACCCCAACCTCCTGTGCTATCAACACAGGCATGATAATGCTATTTGTAATGTGCCCTGATGTGAAAAGTACTATAGAAGATTGAATTGTTGTTGCTGATAGGACCAGAAATTTCCCCAACTAGATCTGTCAATAGCTGACACTAAAAAAACAAGGTACAAAGTGCATTTGAAGACTGTCAGACACCAATGGCTTTTTGTTTTCTCTAGCAAACTATTCCTTAGATAACTGACTTGACCTAGCATCATTTAGAAAGATCAAGCACACAGTGTCTCAGAAAGAAAGAAAACGATGGAAAAGAATAATAGTTACTTCATACTGTGTAAAGCCCAATTATCCCTTGTCCCATTATATTAAACAAAGAAAACTGTCACTTATACCTCTTCTGTTGGTCTTAATAGTATAGAAAGGAAAAAGCTGTCTGGTTTTGTAATTTTTTGTAATTTTGTAATTACTGGTTTCAGTAAGGAACCAAAAATAAGAATTTGCAAAATTATATACTTTTAATAATCTTTCACAAAAAGTCACACTCCAAAACAGATTTATAAAAAGAAAATAATGAGTATTTAAACCTAACATCTTAGTTTCTATGTACAGGCATGCAATTACACATGTGCTCAGGAAAACTGTGATTTCAAAAAAGCTTTGCAATTCAGTTTTAATAACTTAAAACTTATTGTTTATATGTTAAATGATTGCTATTAAGACTGCAATATAACATAATTCAATGACTATTTGAGAAGAAGCAAATATATTGCACAGTAATGAGAAAATAATTTGTTGAATTAATATTCCCCAAACCCTTGTTTCATTCTAACCATTTAAAAAAAACTGTTGGCAACCTTCAGCAGAGCCCTTCAAGGAAGCAAAGATGTTTTAAGTGGCATGTCCAGCAGAAGAAAGAAAAACAAATGTGAGTTTGCAAACAGAACTATTTTCTGGTAGGATGAAGATGTGAGATACCACTTTGGAGATGGGATTAGGAATGAAGAAGCAGAGACAAGAACAAGGAAGAAGGAAAAGGTTGGGGGGGGGGACACGACAATGAGAATAAAAAGAACAATAGAAAATAGGGAGTGGAGGGTAAAAAATGTGATGGAGAAGAATGAAAATAAGAGTCAGTGGGGAAACAGCGTATTAAGCCAAGGGGTGGGGATGGAGAAAGCGAGAACTAAACAAAATAATGGCAGAGTGAGAAAGCTAAAAAGGGACGAAAAGAATCCCAATGAATGCTAACTTAAGGAAGAACGGCAAGTCCCTATTGGATCAATCAGTGCTTCCCAGTTACTCACATGCAATCCCTCTGAGTCACCCTGTGGTAATGGCTGTGCAGCCTTGATGCCAAGATAACTATTTGGAGCTGTGGTCCAGAGGCAGAGGGAGCAGAAAAGATGGCAGAAAGAGTCCTGTGGCAGGGAAACCTTACTTCTCTCCGAGCCAAGGGCTCCTGCCAAGACATCCAGCTGCAGCCAGCTATGGCTGGAGTCACTTGGTACTTGCTCTCCGAGCAGGGTGAGTGACCCAAGATCTGCAGGGGTGCCACCGGCAGCCAGACCACTACAGCTTCCAATCTGCTTTGGAATCTAGTGCCTGAGGGAGAGAAGGCAGAAGGACAGTTGGCAAACAGAGCAGTGGGAAAAATAAGGAAAAGCAATGGCAAAAGAGGGCAATTGAAGGAAGAGAGTAAAAGAGAAAAGCATTTAATGGTCATGGCCTCTTTAAAGGAAGAAATTACTTGTACTACATAGGTAAGTGATCCCTGTGCAAACTGAAGGTAGGAGAGGCACAGCAAGGAGCCTGCTGTGGATCTCATGAGCTGCGTGATGTACATGTAAGCATTTCTGGCTCAAATCCAGCCACTCTTAAACATGGAAATACTTCTGCTAGGGCAGTTCAGTGGCCTATACACCTATCAGTTCCTTTCTGGTCAACTTTGACCTCTTCCAGAAGGCAAGCCCGGATTTATCTTCTTTCCTTATTTTGCCAACATGGCTGTATTTGTCAGCAATTAGTTGAGTCAGTAGAGCTCTGGGAATAGACTTCCAGTTGACAAGCACTCCCTCTACTGGTTGGCATTTGTGTCCACACTCCAAGATCAAAGCAAAGACAAATTTAGATTCTCTAGCTTTTTTAAAAGAAAGAGCCTTAAAACACTCTGCTTGCTGTATTTTGATACGACTGTGACATCCCTGCTGCTCAGTGTCCTAGTGGACCAACAGAACATGAAGATTGATGCGCTTCTGCACTTCAGACAAAAGACTTTACAATTCATGCAGTCCATTCACAGGTTTGTTTGTTAAAATAGTATTTCTACTGTTTGACTGTGCATTAGTAGCACCGTCTTCTTTCCCCCAATGACAGGTCAGCCATGCTCCGTCACACAGCCATTCCCAGCTCTGGAACACAGGGCAACCAATGTTTCATTTTGAGGAGATCTATACATGATCAGCTGGGCATTATTGCTGGAAGTCTTGCTGGTTCACCTTATGTGACTGCATAGATAGTGGGGAAATGCAATGCTAACATATATCCTTAGTGAAACAGCTCAATTTGAGAACTGTGGAAAGAATTCATTCCTCACGTTGACTGAGGCCTGTTTGCAGCATAATCATGGGAGCAAGTACCCACAGTTGGAAACAAAGCGAGTCAGTTCACAGAGCCCAAACACGCTGCCTTCAGAGCTGGGTGGGCACTGGTGTCACAAGAGCTCCAGGTATCCAGCAGCATGCCTAGCAGTCTGGGTTAGTGAACTAAACTTGATAGCAATCGACACTTAAAGTCTAGTCCTGCCTCTAACAGAGAGTCCTGGTCAAAATCTAGTTATGATCTCTCTGATTTGCTTCCACATCTACAAAATGGGAATAATTCATACTTATAATACTTACCAGGCACTCTGAAGCAGATCTTCAGCATTTACACTTCATATCATCTGTTAAGCTGCCTCTGCTTGACTGGGTCATGCCTCTTCGGTGCTACCACATAAATGTTAGAACTTAACCATCATCTGGTCTTCAAAAAGAGCAGCTCCAATTCCCTGCCTTTTTTTTTATTTTTTATTTTTTTAAATAACCCTTTGAAATACTGTTTTAATAAAAAAGAACAGAAGAAAAGTCTACTTTGGCCAATTCTTATGTCAAGATATAGGACAGATTGCTGGATAGTATTTAACATTCAGAGTGGAATTATTACTTTGGCCCTTAGGCAAAATATACCAGAAACTTGTCTAGGGTTATGCCAATAACAAATGACGAAGTAAGCAAACATTTTTCATTTTAAATATAGTCTGTGAATTTTTTCAAACATGGACACTAAATTTGGACAATTGTCTTGGAAACAAACTCAGATAAAATTTAGATTTTTTTTCCCTGTTCATCAAATTTCCAACTATTCAAATTTAAAATAAGCAGTATCAGTCAATTTCTATTTCCTCTCCTAAAAAGTTTTCTTTACTGGTTTTTAACTGCTTCCTACTGTTTTCACAGTTCAGTGCTTGCAGACAGTAAAGCAGCTGAACAAAATAGGCATCTGCTAATATTTCCAAGTCTTTTTCAAGCCACAGGCAAAACTATATTCCATTTCTCCATAAGAATTTCACTGAAGCTTTTTGGGGTTTCTTTTGGGGTTTTATTGTATGAAATCAATATTCAAATATATATTCAGTTAAATTAAATTATCAGCTAATGTTTACTAGAGCTTATACCTAACCTTGTTAGAAACTCCGTAAAAGTTAATTTTTATAGTATAATCCAAATGGAAATGTAATTTGTGTGAGAATTGTTTTACTATCATTGTCTACCACATTATTGCAGAAGAAATCAGCACATTGTTAAGACAATATTTGTAGGACACAAAATGCTCAAGGTACACAAATCAATTTGCTGATTATGTGATACAGATATATCTCAAATGCAGATGAATCTCAAAATCTTTTTAGCAACACTGTCTTTTTGCAAAGGAACAAATGAGTAGTGCTTATTTCCAATTGAGGCAAAGGAAAAAAAGTAGAGCTAATGGTGTTTGTAATCATTCAGTATTTCTTTTCTGACCAGACACCATTCATCAACATGAACAATTCACTCCCTTGGATACCCGACTCTTTGTCAACCCAGAGAAAAGCCTATACTTCAGAAACGTACATCTAGGACAAAGACTTTGTAGCTACAACCCACAAACCACTCCAGTGACAGGGAACTCTTGTGGCACATTATAAAAGCCTGAGATTTAAAACCATCACATCACTGGTCCCCAAACTCTGCTCTGTGGCTCCTGTCTGCTGAGTAGATTGTGGCAGCTCGGGGAACAACCACTGGCCGCAGGTTTAGAGAGTCCTGAGGGGCAGCAGAGGAGAGCACCATGGCCTGTCACCTGGCTTGTGATCAAACACACCTCATGGGTACCCTGGCACACAACATAGTTCAGGGCTCTGCAGTGCTGCCTGTCTTGCTGAGAGAGGACTGGAGCTGCCCACCTCAGTATCAGAATGGAATTTTACTCAAAATGAGGAGGAAGGGCTTCACTTGCTAATGGACAACAAATAACGTGGTAGCAAGGAAATATATCCAGCTTTAAATCAGATTTGCTGTCAGATTTGAAGCAGTGTCTGAAATGGGGATTCACCACGACAGGTAGCTACTTCGACCCAATTAAGTGTCTGTCGTCTGCCTCCTTTGTGGACTCTCTGGCTTTTAAATCATGCTGAAAAGTCTTGATTTCACCCTGCATCAGAATGAAACCAAATGCCAAAACCTCAGAATTTTTCACGAAACAGAATCCTTGTTTCCTGGCCAGACTTATTATTGAACCTTAATATGATACAACATGTGTCCATATTTGCACACATGGTCCACAGCCCTTACACATGTGTAAATCCTACTGAAGTCATGTAGAAAGGATCAGGCTCTAAGGCTGTTATAGAAAAAGTTCATGTTTCACTGACTTTTTGGTATTCTTTGAAGATATTACATTAAGAGTAAATATAGAGAAGTACATGTTATATGCAAGATTTTCAGAGAACATTTAACTTCCACACCAGAAGGTCACATCTAAGGCAATATGGTCTTGGAACAAGTTCAAAGTTGTCACACTTGATAAAAATAGCTTAAAGGGCACATAACTGTGCTGGAATACGGGAAAACAGTGGAACATGAGAGGGAGAATGATTGAAGGCCCCATTACTAATTATGTACATACTTTGCTGCCATTGAAAGCTAGGTTTCCAAGCATGTACACTGTACTTCAGTTAAGCAGAAGTGCAAGCAATTAAAAAATATAAATGCTTCTGCATTGCAATATCTAAGGAAAGAACCTTATACAAATACATTTCTCTAGAATAATAGGAGATCTTTTAACAACAATCAAACAGAGGATAAATGAACTTTCCTTCTAATTTCAAAATTATGTTTATACACTTATATTTTTGCATTATCAATTAATATTTTTGCAATACTTTATTGAAAACCAATACATATATATTTCTATTTTATTATAAGAAACTACATGCACATTTTTCATGTTTCATTTCATACTGTTGTAATTATTTTGATAGTTCCTTCTAAGATCCTGAAAGAGGGACAGATGTACAAAACAATAAGCTGAACCTCAGGAAAAGTTAAATTATACTGGATGATGGGCTGTTATAGCACAATTTGTGGCACATTATAAACAAAAGTTTGTATTAAATTGCTTCTTGAAATACACATCATATTGGCAGTAATTAGCCCTCAGAATTGTGTTCTGTGTTTTGGATACCAGTTAAGCCACAGTCAAATCTCCTGATGATGCTTCAGCCATGCATTTAAGTGAGCATAAAATAAGGTCCTACAGCCCTTCTGTGAACTGAGTCACTCGCACCAAAGGCCCACTAAAGGGGTGGTTGTTTCATGACTAGAAGGGCACTCAGTAAGTCATGGGTCATATGTGTCCTACATGGAAAGCCATGTCATACATCTCCCAGTTTAATGTTCTGATTTATTGTACTTTCATCTTAATTTTGCCCCTGTAAAGAACATGTCATGCAAAGGAATCTTTTACTTTGCTTGTGATTGAGACATTGCCATATTCTGCACATTCCTTTTAATGATTGATGGCATGGTGCAACCTTTGTGCCAAAACTTGTAAAAAAGGTAATGCTTAATGATTTTGTAATGCAAAAACTTGATTCAGTTCTGCCAAGAATTATTACATGCAGGGCTCTGTCATGTCCTGTTCCTATTTATCTCAGTGAAGCTCTTGATGATGAGGAAAAGAAATTTGTATCTTCCATGCTTGGAAGCAAATTTTTCGTTCATCCGCATTCTTCCCTGTGAGAAACTGTCTCAGATACAGGTATTTTTGACCAGGTTTTATCTCACAGGAGTCATGCAAATTACCATGTAAGGAAAGATTTTATGGTAACAGTCTGCAAAAGGGATGTTTTGTGACAGCAACGCTTTTTTTTTTTCTCTTTTTTTTTCCCCATAGCAATGAAGTGCTTATGAATTGAAGATATCCATTCAGCCGGCGAGACACCTGAAAGCAGAGGTGTCCCATGCCTCCCATAATGCAAAGAGCTAACCAGAGGATTTTATATCTTTTATGATTAGGAAGTAAATGATAGGAAAAGGACCCGAAAGCCACCCTAACAGCAAAGAACAGCAGAACATCAGGAGGTGCACCGGATACACAGAACTCTCTATACCTTCCTTTTAAAATGTATAGCCACAGGGAAAGGTTACATTATATTGCAGCAGAGAAGCAACAATGTAATTTATGCTGCTCAGTTTAAAAGCATCACATTTTTATACAATAACAAAAAAGCAGAGAGTCTGAGTCATTAGAAAAATACTTGCACAGCTGGTAAATTGTATTTTTTATGGACCTTATACATGTGGTTCTAAGCACTAAGTATACACATTATTAGGGTCAATCCAAATCCAGGCTGATGAAAAATCCCAAGTGTTGGAGGATTTAGGATCTTCCTGTGGATTTTGTTGTAGACTCTACATCTATGCTTTCATTAAAATAATATATGTTCTAACTTTCCAGGTTCGGAAAGGAGCCTTTACAATGTTAACCAGTGCACTGTCTCACAGACTGTGCAGCCAACAGATTGAAACAATACTACCACGACATGCAGAATAACAACAATATTTATTCTGTATTTTTCTCTTCCTAGAACGGATTGACCACTGATTCAGAAGCAAAGAACTACTGTGATATGGCCCTGGCTTCTCACTCAATTGGAGATGGCAATGTTTTAGTGGTTTTAGTGCTAACCATCTATGAAAGAGCACAAAAGGTAGCACGCCTCCAGAGAGCAAGATGATCAGGGGCTATGTGGTTGTTAAAACCCCGCTAAGAGGATTGTACTACTCTGTTCTTTCATCTTTGTAAAGTGAGAGTGAAACAGTCCATCACAAATTTGCTTAGCTGGGAAAAATGACACATCTGCTGTCCATTCTTATTTTGTCTGATGTCTGGAAAGAAGGGCTTCATTTCTTATTGCATCTGGACAAAGACAGACCCACTGGAGGTGCTCCCAGCTCTAGGGATTCTAGCTAAATTCTAGGATGTTTTGGTTTAAACTCCCGCTCTACTCACACTTGGGTTCACCTACTTTGCACACTGCATTTCTTTTGGCTGTGTTTCTCTGCAGTCACTATATCCCTCTCTTTATCTAGTGTACAATTCTGAGAACTGCAGTGAACAGGAAGGCTTTTCGTCCTTTTGCCAGTTCACACAGTCTGCTGCTAGAAAGCCCTTGAACTGGAAAAGATTAGAAGACATGTAATTCTCCATGAGCCAATGCCCATTGCTTTTATCTCAAATGGTTTTAAAGGCCATCCAAATAAGGCAAACTGGATTTACATTACTCCAGTCCAATGGATTGGATCTCACTGAAAGGATTTTGCTACCAAAATTACTTGCACTGCAGCAAAATTCAAAGCTGAAGTCAGGAATCGAAGTATTGTTTTACAAGACGCTATACAAACCCAGAACAAAAAGACGATCTCTGCCTGAAAATTATACAACATAAAGGTGTCACTTGGCTTTATGCTTCCCCTGATGTAACAGCTGGCATGTGTTTTGTAGCTTCGCTATATGAAAAATGGTTGCACCTAATTACATCCTAAGGTAACAACGTGGAGATATGACTGATGGATGGGGAGCCCAAGGACATAATCCCATGACAGTGATCCATCAGACAGGGAGGGTATCAGTTCCCTTGCTCCTAGCTGTTGTCATTTTGGTAGACGTCCCGGTGACAGTGAATTTTATAGAAAGGAGATGACAAAGCATAGGGAGGGTTTTCATAGATGTTTAAAACATGCAATCTCAATGTATGAAAGACTACCTAGGTGATAACGTACACAGGGTGAAAAACTTGGTGTTGGGATGGCTACCTGCATCTCTCCCAAAGCAGAAGTGAATAGGTATCTGCTGCAAGAGTAAAGGAGGGAGAGTAAGGGTAATATGCTTGAAAGAAAAGCAAATAACTGAAAATTAAATCCTGCATCTCTCTTGTGATAAACTCAGACAACTTAATGGAGGCATGCAAAAGGAAAGTTGGTACTTTGTAGAGAAATGGTGTAGATTTGCAATTGTCAAGTGCTTTAGAAAACGATGCCATGGCACCTCAGACATAAGCTGATGAGAACATGAACTTTATCTTAATAGCAGCTGCCCCACTTTCAGAAGTTTTCTTTTAGTGAAGTTTAGGTTACCTTGATATTTTTTTTTCCAGTTTCCCTAAAACAAGTGTTCATCATTTCTCAGTATCCATTTCCTATGTCTGAAAGAAGCAAATACACTCTCCTATGAAATACCACCATTTCTCCCCTTTCACACAGATTGTTTCTTTTTGAAAAAGAAACTGTGAAGCATTAGAGAACGTGGAGGTACGAAGAGAAAATAGACTAAAATGACTCCGTGTTTTTCAGGTGATTTGTGCCCAGAATTAAAATCAGCAGCTATGTTCTGGTGCAAACAGAACATCTTTCCAGTATACTAAATTGTTAGGCCTAATTTGCATTTCCAGAAATCGTACATGTGTGTTTGAAAATGCAATAAAGGTTATGAGGAAACATCTGGATGTAAGAATGAGATCTGTTGCTGCAGAACTGGTGACTCATGTAGTTTCAGCCTTTCAAATAAAATCTAAGAATTAATTTTGGAAAGTTCTTTCCATCTCATAGACTTGTTGATATTTATTCTTAGGCATGAGATATCTATGTAAATCTTGAATAAAGTATCTGAAACTGTCCAGATGTCAGCAAGGTTTACTTTTGCAGCCTATGCCACCAATGTAAATTACTGATAGATTGAGTTAGTAATTTTTTCTTAATTTCTCACATAGACATTAAAAATTTCCAATATGAAGCAAGATTCGGAATAATAAAAATTTGTGTAATATCTTACACAAAGTTGTTATAATTTCTCACTTAAATTATTCTATAAATGCGTACTTTCAGTCTCTCAAATTTTGACTACCATTAATAACCTGGAGTAAGTCAACACTCTTCCCATCTTTCCAGGTTTTAGATTCTATGGAGAAAATAATAGGTGCATATATGTAACTGAAATGGCATCAAGACCATCAAGTCCATCATCTTTGGACAAATGAAGGATATTGACCTGTGCATAAAGAGTTGTTCCCTGTATTGTGACTGGATGACACAAAATGCATAACAAGCAGTATAACAAGAAGTTCTTGTGCATCACATCAATGCATGTGGGATACAGCATACTGGAAACAATACTAATGGATTTTATGTTACATAAATTATGAACGGACCAAGAAAACCCAAATAAATTAAGCCCTTGGAATCAAACACAAGATACATAATGCTGGCTACCCTGTGAACTTGAGATTTAAAGAAGTTTCCACTCCTTACAACTTCCATTTCATACGTAGATTACTGTTGATAGCAATACTGAATCTAAAATGTGGACAGGAAAGTACACGAATGAAGAGAAAAAAAATTCAAACTGGAAAGCAAGCAATTGATAATGACTACTGAAATGGCAAGAAGCATTTGCTTAGGAGCAAGAATAAATCCAGAGCGCCTCAGAATTTGTAACCAAACCAAAAATGTCTCAAAACTGCAATGTGATGAGTAGATGGTGTAGTTATCTCCTAATCACCTTTTCCAGGTCTCTTCTACGTTCTCTGTCTTGTATTCATCCACTCTGTGTTCTCAGTTTAAAATTTAGTCAAACAAAAACAAATTCAAACTACACCTTGTTTTTCAGGGGCAGAGGGAATCCTGAGCAGTCATTTTGTTAGAAGTGGGATCCTTACGGGGTTTTTATAGCCATTGATTTTTGGAGAGGTGTGAAACAGCTACTTAATTTCCTGACAAAATATGTCAGAAAATCTTTTAATGCTAACATCTGTAAGTTTTATGGCCTGTAAGTAACAGGCTAGGACAAAGAGCTACAAAATTACTAAGCATTCGGGAAATGCCAGAAATCCTCCCTCCTATTAAAGATCCATGTATCTTAACTATCTGCTTTCCGTATTTTCTCTTTAGTCCTTTGTCTCTTTCCCAGTCTGATTTCAATTTATACAGACTGTTTTCAATATTAGGACTCATGTTTACTTATCTATAAAGTCCAACAAACCCAGGAGATCAGCCCTGAAATAATAAAGACTTTATTCCCACAGAGTTGTGGCTGCCAATCAGGTTCCAAGTGTGGCTGTGTGGAGCTGACACGTTTTCTTGGCTTTGCAGTTCTTGTAGCTGTTCAACATGCCTGATATCCATTAAGGTCAGCTCTGCAATATGCAAATCAAATCTAAGATAATTTTTTTGCACTTTATGAAAAAAATTTTAGAACAGACTTCAGCTTCTGCACAAATGCTCCAGGTACAGCTGCAGGACAAGCCAAAGAAAGGGCATCACGGAATGTTATAGTTTTACTGAGAAACTCATTTTGGCAATAAATAATGAACAGAAATGGATTTTTATATAATTTCAGCAAAAATGTTCCTGAACTTTGCCATTTCTATCTTCATCCTCTAAAGAATGAACCAGTGACACAGAAAATAGCCGATTACTTTTAACCTTTCGATAACATATAACATTTTTAAAGTAAGGAAAAATTATAATAGCAGAGTAATATTTATATTTATAAATATTTGAAATATATTTATAGCATATTTAGGTATTTAATATTTATTGAAAATAAATTATAAGCACAATATAAAATTATATCCTTGTAAATTTTTGTAAGTGTATATATATAAATACCAGAGAGAAATGATTATTTTACTCCTGAAAAGCAGGAATATTTTAAGTGAATATATGCTAGAAGTTGTCATTAGAAATACACGTTTCGCATGTGCAGTACAGCAACAGTCTAGCAAGATCCGTGTGAAACTTTTAGTGCATAAATCTCCCCATAGCCAAAGGCTATGAGTTACATGTTTCTCTACATATACATTTAAGAATTGTCAAACACACATTTCATGTACCAGAACCAGAAATAACATCTTCTTGGCTGAGTTTTTTGGACGTATTTCATATCAGGTGTAGAGGTGAAAGATACCTCTTTAAACCCAAAGGATACATAAACCCTTCAAGCATACTGGTCAAATATTGCTATAGACCCTAAAATTTCTCTTATGCAAGGTGGGCAATTGTTCTCCTTTGTTATCAATTCAACAAAGACTTGAAAAACACTTTCAGATTTTAACTGTCTTGGTCACATGGCCATACTTGCCTCTCATGAACGTTATAGTCCCACAGTACTAAACTCTACATTCCCACTCTGTTCCATTCAGGTTTCCTATCTTGTCTTTCATTCATTTGGGTGTGTGAATAAAAGTTCAGTACCACACACATTCTAGACATGCAATATTGCCTCTATATCTGAGGTTTAATAATTCCCCAATCAAATCAAATATAAGTACAAAGAAATCATTCCTGCCATCTACATTTTAAAAAACCAGTTACTGTAGTTAAATCCTTACTTTTGAGTGCACCACCACTGCTTGAACTAGACTCTTTTCAACCCAACGCTGCTCTCCCTGGTTAAATGGGTTGTAAGCCCGTTGCTAACCCTTCTGCAGGGGAGTTCGACAGATGTTTGCCGTGTTAACCCAGAGTGAACACGCAGCGACACTGGGGGAAGCTGCTGAAGCCTGAGCCGGGTCAGCAGCCGAATCTGCATAAATATGCCTGGCTCCCCGCTCCCCTGAGCGTGCTGTCCCCAGGCTGCTGCAGGGATTTAAATGTAGTTTCCTAAAAAGCCAGATGAGGCAGCAATGAGCTGGGATTATATATCAAAAGGTACCTTTCCCCAGAATTTTCTGACCTTTGTTCACTAAACTAATACTTTTTTGTGTGTGTTTGTTTTACTCAGTGTGAATGTAACTGTTCCAACAGACTCCTGTGCATAATCATAGCTACAAAACTTAAATTTATTTTAATTTTCTTTTAGTACATATTTTTCATTTTAAGCGTGCCACAATTTAGCCTATTTCCCTCAGTGCTTGGAAAAAATGTCTACTTCAAGCCTACAGCTGAAAGTTCTTTCAGTATGATTTTCAGGCACAATTTAGGGAATAGAAGAACAAATAAAACTTATGGTAGATGACTGTTTGCACATTTAAATCTAGGATACACCTAACATTCAGATTACAATGAAAGCACATGTGTAATTTTTATTTAAATTTGCTTTTATTGTTTCCAAATTTTGAATCTGTGTGAATTTTGGTGAACTTGAAAATAACCCCATAATAATAAAAGTGACATGGCATTTTTTGTTTCCCAGTTTCTTTTGGCTGTATATGACTTAATAATTAGAGAACATGACATTGCTAATAATCTATTTACTTCTAATGGTAAAGCAGGCTGATTTTTATTGTTTGCTTTGGTTGATGTAGTTTTTTAATGTTTGAAAAACATCTGGAGATACATATTTTCAGTCAGTTTAGTCTTAAACTCATGAAATTCCCAGTTAAACACTGAGGGCAAATAATAATATCCTTATATTATTCTTATATATTATAATATACACACATCTATAATATATACACAATATAGAATATAATTTTCCTACAAATAATAATTTGCAGTAAAAACAGAAAAAGGAATCAACAAGAAATATTACAAATTTTTATTCCCTTCACAGGCGTTTCTAAAATATCTCTTTTAGTACTGATTATTTATGATGACCAATTCCTTCACACTGTCAGTCTCATGCTGTCTATGAGACACCTCAGTAGGCTATAAAGACTGAGAAAACAGCCAAGTTTCTCCCACGTGGATAGACTGAAGGTTTGCGGAACCAGCTGCCCATATCTATGCTGCTGTACTTGGAGGCATTGGAGCAGGACAGGCAGAGTAAGAGCAGGACAGACATGGACAGCATTTTTCCCAGTGAGTTATCCTGGTTAAAGTAACCAGTGCTAGCCAAATAACGTAGAGAGGGTGGTGCCAGGCTCTTCTTGATGTTGCCAAGCAATAGGATGAGAGGCAATGGGCAGAAACTGATGCACAGGAAGTTCCACCTGAACATGAAGGAGAACTTTACTGTGACGGTGACAGAGAAACCAGGGAACAGAAGTTGTTGTGGAGTCTCTTTCTCTGGAGATATAAAACCATCTGGATACAATCCCGTGCAGCCTGCTCTAGGTGAACCTGCTTTAGCAGGAGGGTTGGACTAGATGAACTCCAGAGGGTCCTTACAACTCCAACCATTCTGTGATTGAGTGATTCTGTAACAGCCACTTAACTATCCTCTACCTTTTCTAGATTTTCTTCTTTTTTTAATGAACTCTATTTTCACCCTCTCATTTGGATGTCATTGATCCTGCTTCTGTGGCAGCAAATGGCAATTCACCCATACCAGCAACAACACTGAAGTTAGAAACACATTGACAGGCTCCTTTATCAAGAAAAATACTCTGCAGGTAGATATGTTTCCTGACATCTCCTTGAGGTGCTGTTCTCTTTTCACTTTTTGGCCAAAAGTTACAAGGTCTTGTGTACACATTTCTGGTCGCCAGGTTAAACTGTATCTACTTTTGTTATCTTTTAAGCGATTCATAGCTGCTTCAGCTATAAGAATGAACAAGATGTGCATAACCACTAGACCTGCCCTTTTTAATTATGCCTATCCTGCACGTTTCACTGAATTGCTGAAATAATGAATAAATTGGACTAGCTCAAGCAGCTGACATTTCTAGCAGACATGCTCTCCTTGCTTTAGTATGCCCAAATTCATTACTGCACACCAGATGCCTGTTACCTGCAAATTCCCCATGTGCTCTCATCCCTCTGTACATCAGGGACTTTTTGTAACCATCTCCAGCTAATCTCGTTTCATGCCACCCATTTCCTTTCCTTCAAGGATTTATTCCCGTATGATTCCTTCCTACCTTCCATTTCTTTCCATTTTTTTCTTTTTTTTTTTGTTCTGTAGGAAATAAATTATTCAGGGCGTCAACATATTTGAACTAGAACCGAGATGGAGGTAGTTATAATGAAATGCTAATAACTGCCAGGAAAATTACAGAGTTGTTCTCAGCCGCTAGGTCTGCCAAGCAGCTGCCAGGAGCACTATGTGTTTCCCCCACTCTTCTTCTAATATACTGATTTTTTCACCAAAATAGGGCGTTGGTCTTCAATTCTAAACTTTCAGAAAACATTCCAGGCCTGATTGGATGTGTCATTCAAAATTAATCACATAATGGACAAAGAAACAGTGGAATGTTTTTCTCTTGAAATGAGGGCTTTCGATGCATGTTTAGGGTGTGCTTCAACATTACACTTATCTGTTGGCACATCCCTCTGTTGTGTCAATGCAACTCTACAGGGAGGCTGTGCTATAAATGAGGCTGCTTTCATTTACGTAGATTATTTCACTGAGCTAGCTTGCAGTGCAGACTCATGAAGTTTTACCAGTAAAATTCATCACTCTCACCGTTCTCTAGAACAGGAGCAGAACCATGTAGCAGTTCTGTAAAGGAACTCTTTAACAGCGTTAGTCCTAGAGAACTGTAAGACAGAAACATAGTCTTAATTAAAGACCACTGATGCTGTCAAAATCTTTCTGCTGCTCACCTGCTGTCTGCTACCACCTCTTAGCCACAGGCTGCTGAAGAATGGTCAAATTGTGGGACTGGTGACCATGGTAAGATGAGACAGTTCAAGCTGCTTCAACTCTCTGTGAGGTTTTATGGGCTGTGATTCATGAGTGAAAATGGCACAGCAAGAGAGGCAATGGTGTTCATAAAATGAGGTTAGAGTCATGGTTAACTCAGCATATGTATACGAGAGGAAGAACAGACAGGTAGTCCAGCAGGGGCTGGAGCCTCCAGACCTTGATTAGCTCAGCCAGATTTCAACACAGGTACTGCTGTGAAGGGTAAACTCCTACCTGAGCGCTCACTGCTTGGGCTTCACAGGAACTCTCAAATGCTGTACAGTGCTGCCTTTTCTCTTTTCAGCCACGTAACCACACTGCAGATTAAACACATGGGATTTCAAATTTCCAGAGGGAATATGTAACTCAACAGGCATATTCCAGGCTTTTCTTTAAGACTCAAATCAGAGGCCTTTGGAAAAGGTTATTCATTATCTACATCAAAGCCATGCCCACAGGCACTGCCAACTGCACATCTCTCTGAGGTAAATGGGCCCATTTCCTTTCCAGATCACCAACATGCCAACCCCCAAGGAGTCCATTAGAAAAAACCTTTTCAGGGCTTTTGCCGCCAGGAGCAACCCCCAAAAGGCTCGGGGCTGTTGGCAAAGGCTTTTCCCCACGATAAACATAGTGAGAAGCGCTTTGGGCACATAGAAAATCGAGGGCATCCCCAGGTGACGGGAGCTCCTCTCACATTTGAAATGGCGAAATCCAGAACCTAAGAAGAACTTCACTGAAAAGCAAGCCAGGAAACTCCTCCCTTTATTAAGCACAGTGGAAACAAGGCGCCTTTGCCACCGCCGAGGTTTGCCCCCCTTGGCCACTCACCAACACGAACCGGGCGGACCAGGCCTGGGGGCCGTGGCACATCCCAGGCCTTCGTGGTGCTGGGGCTCACCCACACCGGGTGTCCTGCCTGGAACCGCGTCCGTCTGTGGGCCCTGGCTGCAGGACGGACACCGAGGTTCTGGTGTGCTCTGGAGAGGGGCAGGGAGGTGGCGAAGGGCCTGGAGCACAAATGCTCTGAGGGGCGGCCGGGGGAGCTGGGGG
>VWZF01006289.1:374126-497692 GCA_013396755.1 Sclerurus mexicanus | reverse complement strand
CCCCGGGGCTGTGCGGTGTCCCCGCGGTGTCCCTGCCCCGGCGGCGGGGGACGCCGCGGCTCTGCCGGCCCCGGCAGCGGCACGGAGCGCTGTTGTATGTGCGGGCAATCCCCTGTGCTTCCCACGCCTGGAGAGGGGGCGAGGAGCGAACAGCCGGGCGTTCCAGCAGGGTCGTGCCGCTCAGCGCTGGCCCGCTCTCCGAAAAGGCAGAGCCGCTGTAAGGCGCACACCTTTCCTCTCGCCCCCTCGCCGTTCGCAGCAGAAGCCGCCCGGGGGTGCCGGGTGGCGTGGCCCTGCCCCGGGGCCAGCCCCGGCCGGGCTCGCTGCTCCCCCTCCTTGTGCCCTCTGCCACAGCATCCATTCCCCCTGCCCTCTGCCACAGCCTGCCCGCTTGCTCCGGACCTCCGCGTCTGCCCCGGCTCCCAGCCTCCTCCGGCACCGTTAAAGGATTACCTCCACACATTAACATTACATCGAGCTTAAATCCGGTGCTGCCTTTCTTCCTTCTTCTTTGTTTTTTTTTCCTTCCAGTTAATCATTCATACTGCCTCATGTCATTTCGGAATTCTCTGGAACTGGAGTTAATCCTGTGCTTACGACTAGTGGTTCTTCTGTTAAGCTGGTATGAAACCCAAAAACTTGATCTGGAAAAAAGTTATTAATCACCCAGCCTGCATTTAACATGTGGAAAGATAGTAAAGTGAGTAAAATGTACCATGCTTTTCCTTTGGGATTTGCAATGTACTATCTGTTAAAGGCTTGCGTGTATACTTACCTTTATTTATGTGGGTACTTCCATTTAAGTCAACAGGACTACTTCCAGTACATCAAATTAAAAGTAAATGCAAGGCATTCCATGGTGAGATACTTCATCTGAAATGACAGAATAGGCAATTACAACAAACAGGGAGGGGAAGTGGAAAATAAGGGTAACGACAATGAGATTATACTGGAATTTTGGCATCTTGTATACAAACCATGCTAGTTCCTTCTTTGCTTGTAAAAGCCAGTAGCTAGGTGAGTTGTTTGGGCTCTGATATTGCAAACGTACATGGCATTTAGGGTGTGTAAGTGGTGCTATTGTGTTCAGCTGGATAAGATAGGCAGAAATATATTACATACACCACTTGCAGAGTCCACTATGTGATGTATGGGGTCTGATACAGAGAAAGGGGATAAAATTACGGGAGAAAAAGGAAAGGCAAAAACGGAGGTGCGTGAAGGAAAGAAAATAAACAGAGGAACAAAAGATTAGCATATAGAATAGCATGATAGGATAATGAACAAATTTTTACTGGAATAGGAACAGCAAAGCATTTTATCAACTCAGACGTGCAGCTACCAATGAAACAAAAACCATCAACAAGAAATGCAAAGCAATGCAATAATGTATTACTTTCTGAATGTCCAGAGGGATTTAGCAAATCGGTACAAATGTTCTGAAATTTCTTGGCTGATGCTGGAGAACAGGAGGGGAAGGGAGCCCAAGTGTTTTAAAATTCTGCGCTGGGAGATTGAGCAGCCGCTGTGATGGTCAGATGGTTTTTCCTTGAGGCTGATGAGGGACAAAGCAGATCTTCAGCCAGCCACCCTCCTGAGAGCTTGGCAGCAGAGAGCCTGCAACCAAGTAGGTGTACTTCATCAGAAGTATTCAAAATAGTCAATTGACAAAATACAGAAAGCGCAGGGACAAAAGAGGACCTTTTCAGCACAAGCTGTACACCAAAACCAACAGTGGTTTGTTTTGGGATGTAGGTAAGATATGTTTGTTTGCTTGCTTGCTTGGTTATTGTTATAGAACACCATGGCAAAGTGGTACCAGAGGAAACACCTCCTGCACACTGCTTTTGGTGAGGCATACAGGATTCAAGAAAGCACACAAGCCTGTCTTTCCAAAATACTTCCTGGTCAACATCTAGGATTTAAACTTTCTGAGTATTTAATTCAGCTGCTGGCAGAAAAGTACAAAGTATTAGTATAAAAAATACTGTGTTCCAAGCAAAGTATCTGGTATGTTCTAAGGAAGCATAAGCACACACAACATGCTGTCAAATGGGGAAGGGCGAAAATCAAACCAGCATGGAGAAAGGTGAGCAGAAAGGCCTGAGGAAGGAAAGTGCTTTTTCTCTCAGTGGTAAGGAATGGAGAAAGGGTATGACATGGGCAACCTCATCTGAATTTTGTGTCATAATCTGTGTTTGTATGGACTGCTGGCCTCAGTGAAGTTTCAATATTTACATATGAATCATTAATATTGCATATGAAACACTGCTATCTCATATGGTACTGTAAAATCCAGTGCCTAGGGCCAGAATTTAATGTGTCGTCTTTTTTTTAAACTTGTGTTAGAAGAGTACCAGATGTGGCGGGTAAATGTTTCCATGTCTCTGATCCCCCATCTGAGTCTCCCTTAGAAGTCTTTATCTGAATGTTCAACCATCACCTGCAACATGAAATTGGCAAAGCCAAACTCTGTATTTGTATAGGTAATTTTATATTTCCTGCAGCCTCTGTTATCATCTGGTCTCCAGGCCATGATTTTTCAGGGAAAAATCTATCCTCAACCTTTCCCCTTTTGACACACACAGTTGTGTCCGTGATCTTTCTTTCTTTTGTCTTGTTCTGAAGAACAGCCTTTGTTGGAGGATTCACCACTTTCCTACATTTTCCAGCTCAACTGTCTCACTGATTTTTTATTTTTTTTTTCCTGGAGAGTTTATTTTTAGCACCCCTGATTTTACTGATCTGTCTTACAGTGTTGCCCCACAGATGGCTGCATTTGCACAAAAAGCACTGCAGAAGATTGATGCGGCAGCAGGAAAAAGTGGCATAGGGAAGGAAGAGAACTGTCTAGATCAATTTTGCTGCTGGAAAAAAATGTAGTATGGAAATGCATTCTGACTTGCAACTAAAGAAGAAAGAATAAAAGGCCTTTAATGAATTAAAACATCTGCAATACTCATTGATAGCAAAACATGTCTTTAGATCAGACATCCAAAAACAGGCAACACTAATAAGTATCACTGTGTAACTGATAAATATTATATATTAATATAGCTAAGAGACAAATTGCACGGGACAGGAATAAGTGTTGAATACTATCAGGTTTCTGTTTACCTGTTGTGAAAGATTATTTGCCATGCACTGATTGCCATCAATTGTATTGAGTGCAGCAGATTAAAAATTTAGTACAGATGTACCATGATGACAAGGCTAGGATAATGAGTTAAATAGAGCTATCTAATGTAGATGCAATCTCACTGATCCAAGTTACAAAGTGGCAAGGTACCAGTACACAATGTGCAAGCTGAGAACTTTCCAATTTTTTTGGCATGTCATAAAACATTAAAGATGCAGGCTTCCATAGCCATTTCAAACATCTCAGATATCTTTGAGTTACGTCATCTGATCTCATCAGTTTCTGTAGTAGTCAATAACGAAAAGGCAAAGGTCGAAAATTTACAATATATAAAACTACAGTCCTCAGAACATGCCTACTGCAGGAAAGAAAATCTGTTTAAATAAATGAGTTGATTTCCAGCCCCAATGTCAGAGAGTAGAAACAGTTTGAGAAATCTAGGTGCCTGAATTCAAAAAGTTGCTCCTAAACACATATCAGATGCCACTACTTATGAGGGCTCCAGAAGTCTGCAAGACTGCTATATGAGCTTAACATTGCTTGAGTGCCTAAAACTCTACTCCTAAATGTAATATTTAAATTCTGAAGATGAGGAGGTGCAGGGTGCAGAAGTGATACCTGTGTATTTTCTTGGAGTTAGCCCTTTTTAAAGTTGGCTATCACTGTCAGTATCCTTAGGGAACTTCAATTTGTTAGAAAAATAAATGAAAATTTACTAAGAGTTATACTGTGAAAAGCAGCAGACTATCATTTCTGTTGCACAACACTGTTTCCATTCTAGTTCCCTGAGCTTTCCTCTGTTAGAACAGACTGAAACTTCTGTTTTTCTAGGTTGAGAAGTTATGTACTTATTCTCTGCCCAAAGGTGAAATTGTTTCTGGAGAGCTTGAGCAAGAGTGTTTTTTCTGGTTTTAAGTGTGAGAACAGTGGGGTAGGGCCAAATGTTGCATAAAGGTAAAAGCGCTTGGGGGTTTTCTAAATAACTTTTTTATCATGACGAAGAGATGCAAAGACATTAAAGTCATGGTGGAAATAATCATGCTTTGGAAAGACCTATACTCTTTCTAAAGTTGGTCTCAAATCATCAGAGTGTCCTTCAAGCGGCATATACAGTCCATCTTCAGCAGAGCCAGAGAGCATTTATTTAGACTTGCCCTTCCCTGCTCTCTGCCTCTGCAGCTCAGGACTTGGGTGCCAGGGCCCATCCCATCGCCCAGCCCTAAGCCACGCAGCTGGAGGACACCAGGACAGCCCCAGCCCTGGGTGTCAGGCACCTCCCTAGAGACAGGCTGAGCCCGCAGGTGTGCCTGGCTCCGTGGGACCCATCAGTGGGGCAGGGACTGATGGCTCCAGGGGGCTGAAATGGTGTCCTGGGCCATGGGCAGGGACCTCAGGGTCCCAACACATCCTTATGGAGAGACTCCATGTGGCTTTGCCGTGGCTGACTTCAAGAGGAGCTCACTGACGCAGAGCTCTGGAAGGAGCGTTGCTGTGTTCAGTCACACTGCTGGTGGAAAAGGACAGAGTTGGGGAGGAGTGGTTGCCTTTAGCCCCTGCTTAGATGGCACGTGGTTTGTGATGCAATGGCTGAGGCTGTGAGAGCCAACAGCAAGCAGCAGTAAGACAGAGAACCTCTGTGCACAGAGAGCTTTCCAGAAGTACGTCAACCCTCCTGGCCTCACCAGGGCAGATGGGCTATTTGTAGAGGAGAGTCACTTGCTCTGCATGGGGAGCTGCAAACACAGCTCTGCCAGATTGTCTGGCAATTCCTGCTTGCAATAAAATATCTTGCAGCCCCAGCTTGCTGCCAAGGGCAGAGGACACCAGCAGGGCACTCTGAGGCACCCTGGTTCTCCCCAGGGTCAGCAGGTGAATTCTGCAAGTTCAGCCACTCTCCTCCCCGAGCTCAGGCCAGCACTGAGCTGGTGGCTTCACTATGAGCACTGTGACCATGCCTGCCTTCCTGCCGACATCGCTGGCAAGTTTGCTGTTTACTGTGATTATTCTCGGTGTGGCCCTCATGAAGTAGAAATTTTGGCCTCTGCCTCTTGGCCAGAAGTCTTCTCTGTTGTTTCTCCCTCCTCAGGCTAGCCAGAAGCCAGCCTTCCAGAGATGGGAAACTCTTGCTACCTTGCATGAAGCTGACTCCAGACACAAGCTAGTCACAGCAATTTCCCATGGTCAGGAGCACCCAGCTCCAATAATCTCTTGAATAGTTCCCAAGACTTCAAGCCCCTTTTGGGGCACAGAGAGGGCAGTGACTGCAGTGCCATGAATTTACCCAGGAATGGTACATAGTTAAATCTTTCTCAGAGAACTCTAAATAATTTTGATTCATGGTACGCAACATACCAGGGAATGCTTGGAAGGGCCATGACGCAACGTGACTGGAAGAGAACTGCTGGTCTGAAATGTTCCTTCCATGTGCAAGAGAAGTATCTAAGGCAGCCAGAGGTTTTCAGTCTGGCCACTCAGGCTACAGAAAAGATCTGTCAGTAAAGACCATTGAGGTAATGCCCCAAACCTTTGATAGAGTTTAGATTCTGTCTATCAAGCTCCTTCATCCTGCAGTCTAAGTTGGTACTCACAGAAATGCACTTTATCTAGGGCTGACCCCTAGCTCCCGACACCTCTTGTAGATACTTTGGGCAGTTGGCTTTGGACAACCGGTCCCGGTTTTGCTCCCAGTAATGCTCCCAGAATGCAGTCCACAAGGGGTTGAGCCAAGACCCTGCATCCATACACAAGATTGCAGTGCTGGCCCTGAGGATACAGATATCTTCAGGAGCCATGCTCCAGTGAGGACCTCCAGTGAGGATCACAGCAGAAGAGTGGCAACAGGGCTATCTCCAGCAGTACTATCATCCAGTGCAGATCCAGCCCTGATGGGAATCTTTTCTCCTATCTGTACAAGGAAGGAAGCTGAACTGGGAAATGAAGTACTAAAAGAAGACTCCCAGGGAAGTGGTGGAGTCACCATCCTGGAACATGGTTTAGTGGTGGACTTGGCAATTAACAGTTGGACTCAGTGATCTTAGAAGTCTTTTTCAATGTCAATGATTCCATGATTCTGTGATTTTATGATCTATAAAGTGTTTGGGCTGAGACTTCAAGGGCAGCCCCTGCAAGCTCCAGGCCTGGAGAGAGAGGAAGGGAGCACTTCCCACAAGCTTCTTCCTTACCAGGCAGCTGGCCCACTCAGAGGCTTGTGAGAGGTGAGAAGGCCACTGGAGCTTTGTGGGAGTCCTTCCTTCTTTTACTTGAAAACTAACTTGCTTCATGTGTGAGGGGGCATTTTGAATGGCTTTTTTCAACCTATTAATATTTGTTTTGGAATCTGAAGTACTTCTCTCTACTTCCTAGTTCCTCTCTGTATTCATGAAGACTTTGACAGCACAATTTCTTGTCTGCACAAGGTCGAACCAGCCATCTTTACACAGTGAAAGAACACATGGGTTCCGGACCTATGAAAAGCAAGAATTGAATCCCACTGGGTTCCTTGGGAAGGTCTAGGGCTTTTGATATCCATTAGCAATTTAACTACATAGTCGGCACTACGTTCCTGGGAATATCTCAGATTGGCTACACACCATGGTTCCTGGGAGAAGATCAGCTCTGTGCTGATTATTGAGAATGGACAGTGGGTCTTTATCCATAACAGCTTCCAACCTTCTGGATTCCCAGCAACCCTCTGGATTATCTGTGGTATAATCCTCTGAACCATGCCTTGCAGAGTCTTGTCCAGCTCAGTCTTTTTATCATGCTTAAAACCATAGGACTAGAAAACATATTAAACAGTTTGTACACGGGGGACTTGATGAGCATTTACACTGATGGCAGAGTGAGGAAAATGCTGCAATGTTTTCTTCTCCCTACTGTCCAACAAGGCCTCCAGGAGCTGGTCCTCTATCTGACCTCACTTCTGCCATGCTACAAGTGGAGTGCGCCAGCTCTCAGGTGGTGTGTTGACTGTGCGTGTCCTTCTCAAAAGACAACAGAATTGATTTTAATATATTTAACTTATCTTTGAGGCACAGTTTTTTATTTCTAGAATCAGGTAGTCTGAGTTAGCCTTTTACTTTTTTTCGTGCTAGAATTTGTCTACTGTCCCAAAGTAATCAAGTCAGGAATCAGAGGATTTGGCTTCTCTGAGGACTGTGTCTGCCTCAAATTCTGTAGAAGATACTGTGTGTGTTGGTGTTGCTTCCTTTTTTTTCCTCTCTTGGCTTGTCTTCACAGGGTTTCTTTCCCTTGATTCCTTTCTATTTTTGCATTAGATCAGCTAAACACATGACACCTAAGACTTCACTCACTCACTGTGCCCCCTGCTCCACCCCCTGCACTCAATTCTGTCCAAGATACACGGACAGAGATTTCCTCTCACCCAAGGATAATGAGTCACAAAGTCTGGATGATTAGAAGGAAGGGTTAGGGTTTCACCTGCCTTTTGGGAGATCATGTTCTCCTTCAGATACCATTCCTAATCCTACACTCACTGCAAAGGCACTCTACCACAAGACCAGCAGAAGGGAGTCCTCTCTGGACACTGCAGTGTTACGCATGCTTTCTGGAAGGTGTTTCTGCACGACATTTATCCCTGAAGGGTTTGAACTGATACTTGACATTGAAACTAGTTTAATATTTTTTTTGTTTCAAGTTTCAATAAAGTTTAACCACTGAGATAGTCCCGGTTTCTGTTTGAAGCAAGAGAAGGGCAGCCTTATTGCTCAGTGAGCAGGCTCTCTGATGTTGTGGTGGGGTTTGTCTGTAATGCAGGCTGTGTAGGTACATTTGGGCTAGATGTACATGGGTTCAGCTGGCTGTGCAAGCACAGAACCCAGGGAAGATCAACAGCTCACCAGCATTCCAGGCTGTGAAGTGCTCTGTGCTGTTGCAGCATTGGTGCTGACACTGAGTTGGTCGAGATCTTGAGATCCTACTCTTACCACTGCTGCTTGAATTTTTGGTCCTTCGCTTCCCTAGGGAATGCTGAGATTCTGAGATTTGGTACAAAGTCGTTCCCTGCAACACTGACTGGCAACACACATCTCTGCTTATGTGGAAGTCTTTCTGCCATGTCAGGAAGCATGTTTCAAGCTTTAGGTCATCCCAGTTCACCAGCTAATTACCTGTCAGGTTATTGGTGACTGGAATTCATTGTTATACCCAGATACTTAGCTGACATATAGAAAAGGCTGGATGAGTTTATGATCGATGAGAAATTCACATCACTACAGAGCTGTAGAATACAATAAGCAAATGATGTAATCTACTAGCCACTGACCAGGGAAGAATTTGCACCTCCACATGTATATTCAGTCTTCAGAGTGGAGCAGTTCCTCTGAAGCCTCTGATATTGCCTGTTACTAGAGCCAGGGCTCAGTGGAGTGATTACCTCAGTCATGACGACAGCTACTCCAGTGCCATCACTGGAAATCCTTTTCATAGTGCTGAATTACAGCTTGACAGCAGCGATCTCATGACACACTCCTGATTTCCCACCTGCATTGTGACAACTGTATTGCTTGGTTACATGAAAACAATATCCCTGCCTAAGAGGTAGACAAAATGACACTAAACTTATTTTTATGAAATCTTTGGATTCTTTGCCATTTCCTATTTGCTTTCTGCATTTTTTTTTGTTTTTCTTGTTTGAAGGTTTCTACATTTATTGGGACAGTCTTTCATTGCTTGCAACTTCCCATTGCTCTGGTGGGATTGCTTTCCCATTTGCAATTTCTTTCTGTGTGCTACTATAAGTTAGAAACTAATGTCACCATTAACATTTTACTATGACACCAGTGAAACACCTCCCCATGCCAAAAGAGAGTTTAATGTAGTTATCAAAGGTTTGAAAGGATGCTTTCTTATTTTATTTTTGTTGACAAAAAAAAAAAAAGGAAAAGGTCTCCAGCTCACAAATTGGGTTTGTATCATCTGGTATAGGAATGTGTGAAGACCAATTTCAAATTTATTTTTTTTTACTTACCATGGTAAGACAAAACACTTGGAGCCTGAGCACCTGCAATCAGGACACGAAGGATGTACTCTTCTATTCTGAAGACTGGAGATACATAAACAGTTTATATTCTGACAATGAAGATATAGGTAAGCATAAACATTTTATATCCAAGGCAGGTCATTTTCCTATGACATACTGTAGCCTCATGTCAACTAGTCTAAGAAGAAGACATATAAATCACCTTCTAGCTGCGTATGTCATTCTTCTTTCAGTGTAGAGAAGGCATAGATTATGATCCTAGATTCATCATTACCATTTGAACAGTTAAAATTATGTAAGATGAATTCTTCTCCCAAGTTAGCCAAACATCAGAAAAGATATCAAATGTTCCTTTCTTCCTTCCTTCACAGCATTACTGAAAATCTAGGTAGTGATTCTTGCATAATTATTTGGTATAATAAATGCTCATACTTAAAAGCAAAGTGCTAAATTTAGTCAGTGATGATAGCTTACATAGCTTAATTTACGAATAAAACTCCTATCCCATTTCTCAGACCCTTAAACCAGTTTTTCCACCCCTGGAGGATTCTGTCAGCCAGATCACAACAGGCAATTGGAGGGAAGCAGTGAGGGCTCTTTGCAAAGATGTGAGCTAGCCAGTTGGTGGGTTTTATCTATTCCATATGAAACCTTGATTTAGTGCTTATGCAGTACCAGGGATGTGTGAGGGTCAAGCCAAGGGACTTGCACAGCCAGGTCACTCAGCCATTGAGAGTGCCCCATGTGGGCTTAAAGTGTGTCAGGGTTAGAACAAGGAGAATGAGAAAGTGCAAGATCACAGGTCCTTGCACCATACTGACCTGTCATTTTTACCCTTTCATAGAATCACCCTCAATACCAATAGGTTAGGAAGACCCCAGAAAGTTGAATGTTAACATCCCCTCCATGCTGTGCCCATGATGGCCTGCTTTCTTTTTGTCTTCCTGCTAAGCAAAATACAGGATGCATAAATAGAAACACTGAATATAGACTGCAAGAGATTATTTTAGCACAGTATGAAGACATGATGCCAGTAAACCTGCAATTTGAATACATATTTTTGTTGCAAGATCTAGCGTTCTGTGTTACAGAGACACACATACATAACAAGGGCAATGAGGCTGTGGGTTGTGGCCACCTCAGTAACATTGCAGAATTCTGAAGAAGGTGACAAAACACTGCATTCAGTTGAGAAATCAATTTAAGCAGAATGCTCAGAGAAAAAAGATTGTTATCTACAGAAAAGGGGAAGTTAAGGGCAAATTGAACCTCACTACAGTATGCCCTGTGTTGGAGAAAAGAGAGAAGTTCTAAGCCACAAATGGAGTTGAGCTTCATCAAGTTACGCAATTAAACTTGTTGAGCTAGTTAATTGCAAGAAGAATAATCCATTACATCAAAATATTAAGTTTCCTGAAACTAAAATGAATACCAGCAGAATATAAGATACTTATATACCAATGTCAAAGAAATAGTCAAAATAATTCATGTATAGAACAAAGCAGCAGGACAACAAGAGAACCATGTGTAATGTTTTAAGAGGAGCTTGGCAAATCTTGGGACATCCAAATTGACTAGTGCTTCTCTTGCTAAAGAGAAGCACCTAGATGTACCTTCTGGGCATTTTCCATTTCAAAGTTCCTTCATCCCTACTGACCAAGGATCTCTTCACATTACAATGTTTCAATGGTCAATTTTTTTGATCAATAGATTAAACTGATTATTTGGTACCTATCTGATCCTAGTGCCATTCCCTAGAGTCATGTAAATCAAAGACAGTTTCAAAATAGCTGTATGGAATAACACTCTTTCCTTCCCTTCTTTCATACAGACAGATAGGCTTGGAGGAGAGTGTTAATGGCATTTACTTTCCTTGGGGAAATATGTGGAGCTTTTTCAACAGGCCAGAGTTTGCTGGAGCACAGCCCTGCAATGCACCCCCAATTCTCTGCAACTTGCTCACTTCCCCAACTCTTACATCCCTTCCAATTTAATGAGATTATTTTTCTTCAGTGTTCACAGGTTTTTCCTGTCCCTTCTTGTTTTTCAATAGAGTAATCATGCTTACTAATATCTCATCAAAAAAGCCAAGGCTCCAGTACAGCTTTGGAAACATTGCATGCTGTGGGCTTTCATTTGCCTCTTGTTTGCACCTGCCTTTAGACAATTAATAGAAAAATTCAGAAAAAAACCCAACATAACACATATAATACTCCACTAAATATTTTTTCTGGCACAACTAAAGATGATGTCTCAGCGTCAGTGCACAGAGCGAGACCAATTCTTTTCAATCTGTCCAGAAATTTCCAACTCTGTGACCTATGGAGAGCTGCCTGGCGGTCAGCACAGATTTATCTGGTCACGTGTTGCTGGCTCCTCATCAAGAGCAGCTGGGAGTTTCTAGTGAAAGCAGAGGGAAAATGGTATTCCCCATGAATACAGTCATGAATACAGATGCCCCAGGGGTATTATGTGAATCCACTGAAGAAAAGATGATCTCCACAACCCTGGGAGCAGGGGAGAGAGAATATGCAAGACAGTCTCTCTGTTGACCTGTGATCTACCATATGGAAAAGCTGGACATTTGAGTGGGCTTTTAAATCCTAGTTTGATTAACCTCTTCATTCTTTGGTCTCGTAGTCATTCCATGTCCCTAGTCATTCTTTGCCCTCATCTTCCTCCCTACAGTTAAAATGTTATAAAGTACTTTTCCGCCAAATCTAGATCCCTGGAATGTACGTGTAGGATAAGATCCTTAGGCTAAGGATCTTATCCCCTTACTCTGCCAATTCAGGGCTTTTTAATAGTTCCACTCTTAATCTAATTGCTCCTCCAGTCCAGTTTAAAACTTTCTCAGTCAATGCAGAATTCAAACAGAACTGTAGGCTGTATGAACAAGCCCAGCCGAATGGGAATTCGCTCTGACTAAAGGTCAGGTTTGGCCTCTCAAGAGCTGTGTAGTAATGAGTGTTTGGTTCCCTTGAAAATTGCAATTGTATGGAAATGTCGCAAGAATACATGTATCTTCATTTAAAGAACTGTGCTGTTTTTTTTCCTCTGGGTTGCTTAAAGCCACATGACTGAGGTATTTTACAGTACAGCTGTTAGAGTTGACTCTGACATAATGTCCTCTACAATGAAAGACAGGCACAAAAAGTAAGAAAACTTCAGATAAGAGAAAGAACAGTTGAAACTGTGCCTAGGCTTGGGTTTGTTCTGTGTTGTGGGGTTTTTTTCAGAAGAAGGCTTGGTCAAATCCTGCCCTTGCATTCCTGAGAGCACACTGTAGGCTGGAGAGTTGAGGGGCTCATTTTGCCTCCACACACAGCCCTCTGCTCCCACACCCCAATCACCCCTGAGCACTGAAGTCAGGGAGATCCCCTTTCATACTATAGCCCCTTTCCATGCTACTCAGTCAGTGTCCCACGCTAAACCCAAGGTCCTATTGAATGAAATTCTTGCTGTGTTTGTCTTCCTCTCTGGAATAAATACTGACCCTGGTATGTCCCTAGGACTACAAGAGATTTATTTTAGCTAAAATAAAACAGATAAGATAGACTCGAGTACCTACTACTGATGAGCAAATAGCTTTTATTCCAAAAGAAAACATGGTGTGAGAAAGTATCCTCCAAACAGAGGATTGCAGAGACGTATCAGTGGATGTTCACACTGAGCATGGCATTTACTGTACACTTTTGATAATCACCACCTCCTGGTGCAACCCAGGACTGCTGAGCTGATACAGTGGCTCTCCCACCACTGAGGAAGCCAGTGAGATTCAAGGTACAGCATGCTGAAGGGGCAACATCTTTTTGATGTGCTGCTGGAACAGAGCCATGGCCAGCCTCAGCCTCATCTCAGCTCTGCTCTTCCCTCTCACCCCAACACCATTCTCTCTCCAGAGCACAAGCCTAACTTCTTGCTAGTTCTGATGCTTATGATGCCAGCCCAAATACTTCCTTTCCTAACAGTGTGGGCAGGTCCCATGAAACAGTCCTAGCTGCAGTGAAGGGCATGCAGGACACCTTACTGCAGCTACAGCTTCTCCTTGTAAATGACTGTGCAGAGGGGAACCTGTCGGAAAGGAAATGGAAGTAGCAAGGTGGGTGTCCAGGGAGAGATGCTGGGGTCAGATAGGGAGAGGTGCTGTATTATATCCTAGGAAGAATGCAATCGGAACTGCAGCGAGGGAGCATGCTTCTGGCATATTGCTCTCTTCCTCCGAAATGGGATTGCGTGGGGGCAGCAGGAGTCAGTGAACAGCTCTGCTTAAAGTGTGACTGTTATTTCAGCCCACCACAGACTCAGGGTAGAATCACCTAAACACTCAATATTCCCCTTGCGTAATATTCTTTTAATTCCAGAATCATAAAGACTGGAGATTTTACAGTTTTGAAAATGAAAGAGAACTGCACAATAACTTGCAGACACATGTAATAGCTTATTACAGGAGGTTATAGGCAATTTTCTGACTACAGTTAAGCTGTAATGAATGTACAAAAACTCACACTGGCATTCAAAAAAGGGAGGAGGAAGAGAAAAGAAAACCTACTTACTTTTAAAGGCCTGTTGGCAACTAACACAAGATCAAAATTTAAGTTTTGAAAAACAGTACATTTTACCAGGCAAAATCTAATGAAGCTGATTTTTAAACAACTTAGCACAATTGCATTGATTGCAAGAGCAATTTGGGTAATTACATGTGGAAATGACCATAATTAGCCAGAAATGAGCAAGAACCTTGCAAATGTTCCCATATACAAGATTTTCTTCATCTTTCTATGAGATGTTCAGTGTTCGGTACAAACTCCGTTCTTTGAGCCAATAAAAAGGTGAGGTGCCATAAATGACACTTCATAAATGATGTGTCATAATCTTGATACCCTAAATCTTTGGGGATAGTTCTGAATTGCTACACATGACTGTTGAGATTTTTGGGGGAAAGATGCCTGTCTGTCGTGACAGTAGCAGTGTCCAATGACACAGGGAGCTGCATTTTGTTATGCAAATGTCGAGGGGGAGGAATCACGCAGTTTGTATAGAAGATCTGCCTGGCATCATGTCAAAAAGTTAATTTCAGTATGGTCAGAAGAACAAAGAATAATTTTAGGAAGGTTTTGATATTTTATTCATATTTAGATTAGGTCCAGAGAGATGATGAGAATGTTAATTGGTCTCCCTGAACAGACAGACGTTCTCGCCAACTAGAAAAATCAACTGAAGCAATTGGGTCTTTTTTCTTCATTATTCTTTTTTTTCCCCTTTTAACCTTCACTATATTCGAAGCTAAAGAGGAGCTGAAGAAAGCCAGGACAAATGGCAAGAAAATGAGCACATGAACAGCGGAGACTTTAACTGATGAAGGGATTTGTGAACAGCAGAGACAATAGTCAAAGCAGGTCCTATCCTTCTGAATAGAAATGAGTTTGCTAGGACCTTTCATAATTGTTTATGACCTATTACTGTTGTTATCGGTATAGATGTCTAGAGAAAGAGGAAAGTAGCTGAAGAAAATTTATGGCCTTTAGAGATAAAATGGTGAAATTCTGTAGAAACTTTTGCTGTTAAAAAGCCACGTTGGGTGGTTGTAAGAATCTCTTCTGTTTAAACAAATTGCCCTGGTGATAAAGGCTTTCCAGCAGAATGCTCAAAATAACAGTCTGAAGTGACCATCACCATAAAACTCACCATGCCAAAAGAGTTGTGTTTTTGACAAAACTCACCTCACTGTTGATCAACACAGTGAATTTTCTCTGTAAAACTCGCCCACAGTCCAGCTGGACAAGGTTCATAAAACAAATACAATGAAATAGATTAGCTTTAAAGCTCAAACCAAGAGGTGGCAAAACCATGGGGGACTGTGCTGAAGCCCTGTTTTTCAGCTCTGACAGGCTATCTCCTAGATGGATAGCAATTTTCCAGCGTTCAGTGTTATTTCAGTTGGCTATAGTACTTTTGTTTCCTGGTGTTGTTCCATCTCTGTTCATGTTTTATATCTGTCTTTGGACTGTTTTTTCCACTGAGCTCTCCTGCTTCCTTAGCACTGCTGTTAAACATGGTCCAGGAGCCTAGTGGATGTTTTTGGGGACTGTTGTCCTTGCTAGGACCTGATGTCCTGTTCTGTCCCACCGTGTTCCTAGTCCCCGTAGCCTGAGGAAGAAGAATAGCCATGTAATAACCTAATGTGAAATACATCCTTTTGTTAGTATACCAGAGGGCAAACCAACCCCACATGAGTAGGATGACCAGTAACACTATCTGCTTTTGTCATCTTGAGGTAAGGAAGTCATGGACAAGGGAAATTGCTGCTCATGGCTGAACGGTTGCAGAATGGCATCAGTGGAAGCAGAGCATTTTGCAGGGGGGTGAGGAGAAGGACATGCCTGATTCACCTGCCCTAAGCAGTGGAGGGTAGTGGCCATCTGGCCAAACAGGCCTCCACCAAGAGAAAAGTCCTCGTTCATCTGAGAGGACAAGCAGTGGGATGACTGCTTGTCTTTGGGGAGCTTTTTCTGCTCTTCAGCTCTCCTGCCAATAAATTCCTGTTTGGTCGAGTCCATCTGTTTGATTTTCCTTTGAAGATGTGACATGCTGGGCATTTGGGCAGGAAGAGGATGATTCCCCCCAGAGGCTTGCTGGAGGCTTGAGCTGATGTTTCCTTGATCAGCCCAGAGAGTGAGCCTGGCAGATGGGTAACGTGATGCTAGTCTCTGAGACAGAAACATTTCCAAAAGAGCTGCGTGTGGTGTGAGGCTGAGTTTGATGGCATCACAAGCTCAAGCCAGGAATGCATCCCTGTCCTGTCCTGTCCTCTTTTTCCTATTCTACCCTGCTTCTTATGTTGTAGCTAACAGTGCAGTTTCCGAAGAGGCAGAAAATATGGCATTGCTGCTGGTGAGGAAGCAATAAATTCCCTTGTGAATGTCTTGGGCTGTGATGATCCACAGACCAACATAAATTTAGACTTAATTTCGTTCTGGCTTCTGCTATCAGAAGAATGAGTTCAGCTAAATTTTTCCACCTCGGCAGGACATGATACCAGATGAGAGTGGTTTGTCTATGAATACTACTTAAATGTATAGTAAGCTGGGATATAATGTTCTGATCTAAGTAAAAAAAAACCATTAATTTAACAGGCAATGCTTAGTTTTTCGTTTCAGGAAATGAGTGGTTCAGAGATTCATCTGGCCCGTGACTGCATGACTCTATCAAAGAGCTATTATGGTACATACCAACAAAGGGGTTGGCTTCAGGGCTAAGATTACTTTGGGCCCATATTATCTATTCTTACTTTGCAAATGAAATGAGTCTGCTTGTAACGTAAATATCCATCATGTTCCATGAAAGACTTGGGAAGCAACGATGCCTGTCTGAAATGAGCCCTGCTGTAGCTCAGTTTCATATGTAGGTGTCAATAACACTTTCATGGGCTGTTTGGGATACATCAGATGTATATCAGATATAATTATCCTCTTTTGTTAAAGTGCCACTGAGTCTGGCCCAGTTTAAAATTCAGTCCTGGCCTAGTCTACAGTGATTATTTTCATCCCTTGCTGTGGCAAACTTTCATAACCTGGAGAGGTTCAACTGCAGTTAGCTGCCGTGGTGTAAAATTAATTACTTTTGTATACTCCTGTGCTGTAAGCACTGGGTGCAGCTACTGTGCTCTAATATTAGATTAAACTGAGTACATTATTAGCTTTATCAATGATTCATTACAATCAATGCCAACGAAAAGGACACAGAGTACCCATTTACCAGTGTGCCTCTAGCAAACACTGCAACATATACAGGTGCTTTTTTTTGGAAGAGCCTTTATCAAGGAATATGAAGTAATAGAAATTTCCCGAGTTTGGTACATGTGTTTCAAGTATATTATACCAGAAATAGGAAAAAACCCCTGCATTTAACTTCAGACTTCAGGCAAGGTGCTTAAGATGAGACTCTGAGCTGTGTATTCCAGGCAGCCAGGATTAATACAAAATGTATGTGACAGCAGACAACTGCAGACTGAGGACTAGACCTTTGCTACACTGGTGGACGATTGTGCTCATGTCAGTCTGTGTGAAGGCTGGAGCGACTGAATGCAGCTGTGAAATAAACTTGAATGAAAAAACAGACTCACAAAGGCTCTCAGAGGCACATGGCATGCGAGCAAGTGCCTCCTCTCAGGCATCCCCTTCCTGCCTTCCTCCATGTTTTGGAAGGTGCTGTCTCCTTAATTCATTGGTCCTTCTGTTTCCTCCACTGAAAAGTCATTCCTCTTGCATTCACTTTTTCATAGCAGGCCCTCAAGGAAGGGGTGGGCACTTATAGTGCTATTAATATGTAGAGAAATGCTAATAACAGAATAAGGAGGAATGCTAATAACAGAATAAGGAGAACAGGGGAATTTTTCTCTTCCTTTCCCTTTCGGGCTGTGTTGAGAAGGGGTATTTCAAATAGTTGACTTTAGCTGGTACAGATACAATTCACAGATTCAAGGCTTCCCAATCCTTTTGAAAGCTGAGGCATTGGCTTATGATATGCACACTTGTCAACAACTGTATATTCACCCCTGTGGGCTTGAATCAAATCCTATACACCCTAGTTTGTCATTGGTATAACCACTGATTTCAGTTAAATTAGTCTTTATTTACACTGGTGAGTATGAAGAAAGGCAGGTTTGCTAAGTGTGGCAGATCACAGAAACCAGTCTTTTTCTTCAAGGGAGGCATTAGTCACAACCGCAGGCACTTTGATTTGTTAGTCTGTACACAGCACAAGCAGGCTTTCGAGAAAGCAAAAGAATATTTGTGTGGATTTCCTGGGATGTTCAGAGTCCTTGTAAACCCCTGTGCTGGTTTTCGCAAGGTTTGTTAAAACAGGTAATTGTCTGCTTCAAAAACAAATTGATGGAACTCCAGAAACACACTCCACCGGGGGTTACAAGCAAGGGTTGCTGTGTGTAAGACTGACAAGGAAATACCTGTGTCCCAAGAACAGCCCAGAGGTGTTTACAGAGCATCTCTGTCAGGATCTGATGGATGGGAACAGTGCCATGTGTCTCCATATGCGCATATAACTATTACTCACTGATGGCCATTTGAATTTGTCTTATAGAGCTCAAAGTCCTTCTAAGAAAATAAATAGTTATTAATGATAACAACTGCATTACTGGGGCCTTTGGAGCCCTGCTGGGGTCCTCTGACCCAAGACCAGGAGACTCAGTAAACTATGAGTAAGAAAATTAAACATCCAGTGATTAGGTTTCATTTCACTGTAGATAAATCTGTATTTCTGCTGGAGAGTATTTGGGGTTTAATGATTCAAAAATAACTGGAAACTACTGAATACTACTTTTGCCATTTGCAGCTGACAGTAAATGACATCTAATTAAAAAATCTAAATCATCAGAGTCAGATATTTAGCCCAAATGGACAGAATCGTATAGTGACTGAGGTTGGCAGGGACCTCTGGAGGTCATCTGGTCCAAGCCCCCTGCTCAGCCTCATTTAGAGCTGGTTGCCCAGGACTGGGTCCAGATGGCTTCTGAGTGTCTCCAAGAATGGGAACTCTACAACCTCCCCGGTCAGCCTGAGCCAGAGTTCGGTCACCCTCACTGTGAAAAAGTGTTTTCCTATGTTGAAACTCATAAGTTATGTCTCAATTTTTGTGCGATGTACATACAAATAATTTTGGAAACTGAAAAAATCAGATTTCCTTCTCCTTCCTTCAGACTGAGTAAGCAAAATGGACAATCTCTACAAAAAGACAAGTAAACAGAAGAAATTGAAAAATAATTTCTGCTTAAAATGCTTCTTTCAGCCAAACCTAATTAGAAAGATAATTTCCTAGAAGCTTTCAAAAATTTTCCCATTCCTTTCACATGTATTTTTGCATTGTCACTGCATTTCACTTATGCACAGAGCATCTCCCTGAAGAAACCTGGAAGGCCTTGTCATTGATATGCCTCTCACAGCTTGCTGATGCTCTGGCACCAGCAGGAAAACCAGCCACTGTATGTTAGCCAGGCTATGAGGCAGCTGGGTGAGGCAGTGCTTCCTTAAATACTCCAGACATACCTATACACACACACACACACATATATATAGTTCTGCAGATACTCTATGCATGTACATATATTAAAAATGCTGAGTATTTAAATCAGTACATATGTAACATAAATATAGAAATGCAGTCTTGTGTATATGTGTGTGTGTATGTATATACACACACAACCATATGCATTTAAGGTCCTTTTATTTCTCCTTTATTCCCCTCCTCCTATACCAGTCTCCTGAGATTGGAAAGCTTGGTGGATCAGATAGTATGCCTGATACTGGTCTATCTTGTCTTAAGGGGGAAATGAGGGTATTACTGTAACATAAATTACAGAATCACACACAAATATTAATTTATAATCCAAAATCTGTGTTCAAAGAACACTAAGTCTGCAAAGTCAAGCAGCCAGATAGAAAAGATTAGGACTAGGGAGTCCTTTGCCATTTTCACGTCCCTTTGCATAAATAATTACCTGATCATATATTTTGCTTTTTTCCTTTTTCATTGCCTCATTCAGTGTTTGCAATGTACAGTTCTAACTTGTTTAGCAGTGAGGCAAAATTGGTTTTCCCCTGACTGTTCCACATGTGAATTCACCTCTTACTTACTGCATGCTGTTCAAACACTGATACTGAAAATTAATGGTTGTTTCCACTCTTCAGTGGGGCTGATGTCCATCTCTGATGGCAAACTGAGCTAGACTAAAGTAATTTTGATTCAGTAAAATTGAGATAGATTAAGGTGAAAAATTAAAAAACTTGGGGGAACATGATTTGAGATATACCTAATTTTCCACGGTATCCATCACCAAATAATAATCATAATTTCAAAGCGCAGCTCTTGAAGCTGAGGTTGATGCTCAGGGCTTCTGGAAAATGAGCCCAGAGAGTACCAAGCCACCTTTAACTGCAGATCACAGCCCCAGGCTACTGAGCCATGTGAATCCAGGCATAAGCCTCTGTACTTATGTTCAAGATACCCAAGAAGAAGAGAGCTCTCCAAGCTCTCTCCATCCTGTGATGTGGGTCCCCCTACATTCTGTGGTGAGAAACATTGATTCTGTGCTGCTTCAGGTCAGCACACGTCACAGGATCCACAAATGGAGTTTTGGAGTGAATTAAATATGAAAATGAATAATGCACCTTGTGCACCGCTCATGAGAAGACCTAGTTTGAGACCACATTTAATTTCATACTCCTCTTAAATATTACATTGTCACTGCACTATAGAATGCTAAAGCAAAAATGCCGGCTACATCCTGGGAGCAGCAGTGGAGGTTTTGGCAGTCAGGCAGGGGGAATCAGAGGCGCTGGCCCTTGGGAACTTAACAGGGGCACTGTGAGCTGTGGAACGGGTGAGCTGTCTGGATATGACATGAAAGTAATTTCCCTTGACTGGTGTCCAGTTTGGACTTATTTTCTTTAAGTTTTCAAATCAGTCTTGGGTGTATTTCTTTAGGGCTGCCATTTCCCATAAAGATTCTCCAGCTTTTCACAGCCTCTGACATACTCGCATCTGTTTGCTCTCACTTTGGGCTTGCAAACATTTCTCAAGAGAGGGAGTAAGTCAGGTGAATTTTTCTAAAAGAAGAGGTGTATTTCTTCAACACAATTTGCATTGCAAGGAAAGTGTGGTTTGTAAGAAATTTGTCTCCTTTCAAGCCGTTGGGCTGATTTTTGTTTTTTACCATGGGCTATTTGACTCTGCTGTCTTCTCTCTGCAAGGTGTTCCCGGGTCACCTGGCACAGCCAGCCTTTGTGTGTGACTGCAAGAGCCTCTCCATTTCTTGTGACCTTTGAATTCATGCCCATGCACAGAACAGTCGCCAAGCTGCTGTGAGCTGCCTCAGCTCCAGCCTTTAAGGTCTACCTGAGGCACCAGCTGAAGAAAATCACCAAGGCTGTTTATGGAAACTACGCACAACCACCCCTTAAGTTTTCCTATTTGTAATTCATTGGAGAGATGCGAGCTGTGTTTGGATGATGCCACGTGCCTGCACCTTTCTGGTACCTTCCAGTCCCACATGGCAGTACAAGCAAAGAGGGGGTGGCGTAGGTATCAGTGCCATAGCACTTGCTCTCTTTCACCTCTTTTGGACCACCTGTGGGCCATGGAGCTGGTGCTGCAGCCAGATGCTCACCAGGTGACAGGGAAGGCACAAGTCTGAAAGTGCAGAAGATTGCTGGGGAAGGAGCATGCAGGTGACTGTGTGAGCTGCCAGGGATACGAAGGACTGAGAGGCTGGGATGTATGGGTGTAGGAGATGAGGGAGATGAGATGAGTCCTTGGCATGGGGCAGGCTGTGAAGGTTGTGAAGTGGGGAGTCCACTGTAGGAAACTGAGGATTTTGGAAGGGGTCAGGGGCAGGCCAAGAACAACAGGCCTTCTTGCAGGAGCAATGAGGCATATTGTCTTCTTCCCTTACCTAGCTTAATGCTTAAGGCTGAGGAACAAGAGTGCCAGGATATTGAAAAGGCTTTTCAGGGACACACGATAACCTCAGGGGCTCTGACAAGTGGATGCACAGTGAGAAACGAGCTCACATACACACACAGCAGGGCTGAACAGCCTGGCCACTGTGATATGTGGTGTCATGGGGCTGGGATGCAAGGGAAGGTGAGTATATCCCCTCTTGTCCTGTCTGAAAATTCATACCAGGAATTAAGATGCAGTGTTTGTGGCAGGCAGGGGCTCAGCTTGATGATCCCAGGAGATCCTTCTAGCCCTTTTTCTCTAGCTCAGGCATATATATCCCTGTCCAACACATCATCTGATAAGGTTCATACAGCATGCATAGCACCCATGCTGAGCCCAGACATGGGACTGACCTCTCTATACACCCTTTCATGTATTTTGCTAAAGCAGATGTGTGGAGGGAGGTGCACGGTTTTCCCATGCACGTGCCTTCACCTTTCTGATGCCTGTACACTGGTTCTCTTGGTCTGCACTGGAGCTAGTTCTCCTGACTATCCACAAAACCCCTGTTGGCTTTAAGAAGAGTGGGAGTGGACCAAGGAATCTCTGAAAATCTGATTTCAGGTAAGAGGGGCTTACATAATGTACCACCAATTAGAAATAGTTCAGCTAATTGTGAAAATAAAAATACTCTCAAGAAAACGATAGGAAGCAACTGACCTGAAACTGGCTTTTTTTCTATATTTTCCTGATGTAAAGTACTTTGTTTCACTTGTCTGTGGATAAGAGAAAACAACCCCTCCTATTGGAGCTATCTGACTCCACAGCCACTGCAGTACCTCACTGCACTTTTTTTTTTCTACCATGTCTGGTAGGGAACTGGAAATCTGTTACCTGGGTTTCAGGAACGAGCCAGGAGCATGGCATTTAGTCATCTGCTTTTCCCGACTGTGTGTGTTAGATCAATGGTGTGGACTGCTGTGAATTAATTGCTATTCCCTCTTATGTACTTTAGCTGGCTACAGCTGCTCGAGACACTTTTAAATATCCCAACAACTCCAGTATTGTTTGCTGACACTTTCTAAATTCTCTGCTCAGCATCTGGTTGTCTTGATAGCATCAAATGCCCTGTTTCACTGGGAGGCAGCCAGAGGGTTTGGTGCAGGGCCTGTACAGGTGTTGCGGAAACAATCCAGGGCAATTTGAGTAGGATCTAAAAGCCATTCTGTTTATTTTTCTGTTCACATGGGCTGCTTATCACAACCACCTGGAAAATTCCACACATGCAGTTACCCCAGAATAGGGCTTTGCGACAGTGCAAGAAAAATGGTTATTTCACCTGATTCACTGGCAGCAAGTCACCGGTAGGTAAAACATGTCTGATGTAGAGTAGGAAGGCAAAAAGATAAGAGAAGAGTTTTAAATTTAAATGGAGGATTTATTGATATAAAAGATTAACCTAAATTTCTGCTGTTGGTGGCCATAAACCTGCTCCCTCGCCACGACCCCACCTCCCACCATCAAGTTAGGCTTGTCTGGTGTTTTTATTGTGTGTAGGTTCCAGCTGCATGTGTTTGTTTCAGGGTTGTGTGTCAGTACTAGTTGGTACGCTGACAGTTTACACAGAAACAGTGTGTAAAAAAACAAAAAGGACTGGCGTGGTTTAAACCCAGGTGGAAATTAAGCACGATGCAGCTGCTCACTCAACACCCCCCTCCCCTCCACAACCCCAGTGGAATGGGGAGGAGAATGAAAGTAACACTTTTACGTTTAGATAAAAACAGTTTAACAACTAAAAATAAAGTAAAATACGGTAATAATGGTAAATGATAATAATGATAATAATAAAAAGGGAAAACAAGGTACAATTGCTCACCATCTGCTGACCCAGAAACACTCCCGTGGGTGCAGAGCATTCGCTTTCTCTGTTGCTTTTCCCCCAGCTCAGCCAGGCTGGGAGCTCCGGCTCAGTGGAGACGCACAGGTGTGCTGGGGACGAGGAGGGCGCTGGTGTAGCTGAGAAGGGAAAGGCAGAACACACCAAGTGAGTGCCCCGGGGCAGAGTGTACCTGTGGATGGCCACAGTGTCCAAAGGGCCCAAGGGTGTGCCAGGCTGAGCTGCCAGGGTCTGCCCTCTCCAACTTTTCTGCAGTAACAAACTGGAACACCAGGCAGTAAATGAGGCTGAGACTGGGGTGAAGTGACCTGTGCCTAAAGCTTCGTGTGGGGCTTGCTTTCTTCAGAGCTACAGATCTGCTCTTCATCCCTGCTACATCACCTCTTGGTTCTGCTGAGAGGTGCTTTGGGGTGGCTGAGAGGGCATTATGAAACCTGTCCTGGCTTTCATTGACTCCCATTGCTACAGCAGTGCAGGACTCTGCCTAGCCTTTGCCATTCTCCTCCACCTTAGCCTGCAGCCTCTTCTTGTGCAAACGTGTAGGGCTGGAAACAACCCTAATCTGAGTGGCAGGAGCTGCATGGACGTTCCTGGATCACCTGGAGCATGCATGCCACAGCAGCTGATGCTGATAAAGGGAAGCTGTGGCCCTTGTAGTTGTCCTTGTGATCTTGCTAATGGTGTATGCATGGGGATTTCCTCTCTTTGCTGTATTCCTGGTCTGCCACACAGTGTTAAAGAACTAATTTCTTTAAGGACACATCGCACTGCCACCCAGAGACAGTTCAGCTAGATAGATGTCCAGGCTGAAAATCAGTGTACCAGGGAACGAAATGCAACACAACACATTAATGCAGTGAAATCATGGTGTCTCTGGAAGTTATCTCAAACCCATCTGGATGTCATAAGAGGGTGCAGAAGTTCCAAAGTCTCCCATAGTGACTAGCATCATATAGTGTGCTCATAGTAAAGTTTCCTGCACCAGCACCTAAATTTTACTTTTGCTGTGCAGTGTAAACCTCTTCATTTTACTTTCGCTCTGCTGCTTCCTTTAACATACTCTCCATTCAGCAGTCTCCTTCCCATGAGCTATCACATCACTATTATCTTCCTTATTAATCCTATCTGACATTCAACTGGCATATTTTGACAACCTTATTTGTGAGATTTGTGTTCTCATTTGACCTCAGTCTGTCAGGAGTGGGAGGACAGGGAGTCCTTGAAAGAGGCTCAGCCTTAATGATAAATACTGAACAGGAGAGACATCTTTCTTTGTGACCTTTTGCCATGTTCTGTAAGAAACAATGGGGGAGCCCATTATAGGCTGAATGTCTGCACCAAATGCCACAGGACCCCTTGCCTTCACTGGGTTCAGCAGACTTTACCAGAACATCCACAGTCCTACACTGCGTAGTGCTCCATCACCTGTTTTAATGCAAGGAATCAGATTTCTGTTCTTTCCCAGCTCCTTCCATCTCCCTAGTAGGGCTGAGAAACGCACTCTCGGTCAGTGCCTGCCATCACATTATGAACTCTAGAGCATGAACTCCTCTGAAGCTGCCCAGTCATTGCTTCTGCCAAGTCTCACCAGTAAACATGCAAGGGTGGTCTGTTACCTTCAGTTTCCAAAGGAATTCACAACACGCTGGAATTATTTTCATTTGTTTCAAATATTGTGAAATCTGAAAGACCTAAAGGTTAATGGAGACTAATCCACCACAAAACTGACTGCCCATCCTCATATTGACATCTCCTATACTGCCAATTCCTCAGGGCAGAGAGCCCCTTTTCTGTGCTTTGTAAAGCAAGACAGGCTTTTGTGGTGCTAGATACCTGCTGAGGGGAAGCAGGACTGCTGCTCTCAAAGTGTTCAGCTAGGTAAGGCTTCTGCAGAGCTTCCTCAGACACTTTTCAGTTCCAGAAAAAGTACTGAGCAAGGCCTTCAGAATTCAGCCCACGAATTGTGATTCTCATAGCACATGTGGTTCCTCGGATGATTTGAACTAAAACTGTGCCAGGGAGGTCTCTCCTCCTGCTTGTCTTCCTGCTGGGGCAATACTCTTAATGTCTGTAGCTCTCTTATGACTGCAACTTGTTGCACAGGGAGCAATTACAGAGGAGGCCTGAGCTGCCCAGCTTGGTGGCCGCCTTCCTGAGTCGTGTTAGGCATCTGCGGACAACTGGATGGATGGAATGTGCTACCAAACATATTCCCCAACACCAGGCTTGTCCTACCACTTACATCAGTCACGTGCCAGTCAGGGCAAATCAGGTGAGTCAGATAAAGATTTCCAGTGCAGGATTGTCTTCAAGCAGCAAATACTGAGGTGTATTTCATCCCTGCACAGAAGAACTTGGGGAGGGAGGGCTGGAATACAAGAAGTTTCTCTGTAGCTGTCCTGTGCAAGGGAAGCTTCTGGAAAGCTGAGACTATGTCTCCTTACAATTTCCTAAATCACTACAAAACACTAGAGAAGAAGCAAGACCAGGCAAAATTGTACAGGTGTCCTGGAAGGGGGAAGCAGGATGAAGGGGCTGCAATGTGGTATAGCCTACAAACCTAGCCCACACACACGAGCTTGTCTTTGTTCTGGGCCATGCTGTACCCTTTTTTCTCAAGCCCAATGGCAATTTTCCAGGATGTCTGTGAGGGTTATACAAATCTCACACAAGGTGTCTGTACCAAGCAGGTTATCCCTTACCTACTCCTTGGCTGTCCTGGAAGAGGCTCTCATTAATTTTTTCTCTCCCTCTGATGATACCTTTGCTAAACCACAAAGCTGCTTTGATCTGGACAACATCAAGAGTCATGCTGTGCTGTGAGTTTCCCCTTTAAGCCTCTTGGCAATTATACACACTGGCTTCTATGTCTCCCCTGGGGCCACTGGTCAGAGATCCTTCAAATGGGCTGTGTGCTTTCGTACAGCTCTGGTCCCTTTTTGTCCCTGTGATCTTCACCCACAGAAGTTTTGTTTGTCCTTGAGCCTTGGCTGCCTCGGGCAGCTACAGCTGGTAGCATGCTTGAGTTTTAACCTTCCATGTATAAAGGAACTTGACCTGACGTGAGCCCTGTGCTGCTGACTCCTTCCTCACATTCCTCCTCTGCAGCCAGGCCAGCACAGAGATTTTGCAATGAGGTGCTTCTGTTTTATGACCCAGATGGATCAGACAACTGAAAAGTTGGCTCTGACTTGGGGTTCAGGGCAGGAAAAAGGCTAATTTCTTCTTGTGTGTGATGATCCAGCCTGGTGCTACTGTGCGCATCAGAGAAGCTGGACTTGGAGATCTGCTCATTCAAACGGAGAGTTTGGCTTCAGCTGACCTGGGTTTAATCACGTTACTGACTGAAGGGCTGCTGCTTTGGGATTGGATTCCAGTTTTTGGAGCAGATGGCGTATTGGATGTTGTGTGCTATCTTCCTGCCTGTTTCTGCCTGCAGCTGGATGTGGTCCTGGAATATACTTCCATTGATGAGGCACTAGTAGAGCCAAACCATTCTGCCCAGCAGCCTGTCTGGGAAGGTTGTCCCTGCTGTCCAGCAATGACTTTGGAGAGGATGTTTAAAGACAGCAGAAGTAATCTGTCCCAGGGTGCCCATGGGACAGTAGTAAAAGAGACAAAATGGTTTTCAGATTTCAGGATTTCAGGAAACACAGCTTTTCATGGGTTTGTTCTTGACCTCAGTGGAAAGGAGGCAAAGATTTCAGCTGCTGTCAGCTGTCGAGTGCTCTGCAGAAGTGTAAGTGGTGGTGTCCATCCATTTCCCTATGGGCAGTCATCCATACAAAAGCCATCCCCACTCTCCTCCACAACCAGGCTACGTGACAGCACTCCCAGAACTGCTGATGGCAGGAGGCTGCCCGATCACCACAGGGTGTGGTGTGCCTCACCACCTCTTTAGGGGCGCGCCAAGGCCCTTTGTGCCTATTAAACACCTCTGAGCCAGGGAGCAGCTCCCTGTCTGGGTTAGTGGCCAAGAAACCCGCCTGACCCCTTACCTTTTCCATAGGCCATCAAGTGTCAGTCAAAGAACGCTACTTACAAGGACTTCAGCTCACCCTCTGAGAACATGCTGTTGCTTCCTGCATTGCTAATTCTTTCCACTTGTGCCTCTCCTCACTTCAACTGCTCTTTGCTGCAGCTCTGCATAGAGGCAAAGTGAGCAAGTTTTCTTTTTTTCTCCCATCCATTGAGTACCTGCTCACACTCCAAAACATGCTTCCTCTTCCCTTTTATTTGATTTCTAAAGGGTCCCAGTTTCTCCAAGCTCAGTTGCTTTTCCACCTCCTCCATCCCTGCCTTTCTGGGCCATGCTCAGCAACAAGTACGGGCTATGCAAAATACTTGTCTCCTATCAGGTGTAACAGATATTCCCATAATTTCTGCCCAACTCCACTGCCAGTAATAAGGATGTAAATAATGCATGAGCTTGTGATAGATGGGGATCAAATATGCACAGCTGTGAGTTATTATATGGTACTCTGCTTTAAGGTTGGTGAAAAGAACCACTTTACAGCTACTTAGGATTTTTGTATTCTCTTCCCAGGAACTTCCATATGAATGTGCTCACAAGATAACATCTTAATTAGTCACAGTTCTTCATTTCAGTTTCTGCTTTGCTTGATTTTGTTGGTTAAACACCTGAGGTCTCCCTGGACCAGGGTCATAGCAAAGCCAGGGGGAGGTGAAGATTTTTCACTGTAGAAGGACAAGCAGAAAGGTTTTAGGTAAAAGGGGAGGATTGTTCCCATTTCCTTGTTTCTCCCCTCACTAAGAGGAGCCCTTCAATAACACAGCCTAAACCATCCCTATCTTGAGGCCTATGGATACCTCCCTCCTTTGACTAGAATGGAGAAAGTTCACTTGAGGTAGGATTTCCCTGGGAAAATGAAGCAGCCATTACCTCTCCAGAGCATTTTGACTGTGTCTTATTTTCAAGTTTTTATGTTATGTGAAATGACAGCAAATCAGGCACAACGAAAAGCAAATTGTCTCTGAAGTTATCAAAATTGTCACTTTTGCATGGTTTTGTGTTCAGCTATTACAAGTACGCTTCTCTAAACCTTTTGCTGTCTTTGTTGATCTTGCTGCTTGCTCACAGAGACACATCAAAAGGCTTGCAATGTTCCTTTTTTCTCCTGTGCAAAAGGCACAGGTGCCTCTCTCTGCCACATGCTGATCCATTTCTAGCACATTTGACACATGAAGGACAAACATTTTTTCTCATGATTATTAGCTTCTGCATCGTGGACCAACTTACGCATGTGAGTGTTCTTTTCACAGCCTAGGGAGGGCAAGCAGTGTGGCAAGGCAGCATGGCCAAAGCACAGTGAGACCAGGTCAGGAAGGCTTTGCTTTGCAAATCAACTCCCTAGGGATGACTCAACCCCAAGGCAGGCATGTTTTCAAATGGAGAGGGACTGTCATGAAATTCCCATCCTTCCCAGGTTGGAAACTGCAGGCAGCCAGAGCAGATGTCAGAGGAACAAAGACAGCAGAGATGCCAAGTTCTCCGGCTGTTTAAGGTTATAAATAAGGTATTTTAGGAACAGAGGAGGATGAAAGGCCCCTCCTTCTGGCTGGTCCTTGTTCTCCCCAGAATTGGGATGCCGTATGGGGGACAAAGCAGGGGTCCTTACCTCAGGACACTTCTTCTCATGCGGGAGCCGAGGGCGACTCCGGGGCTACCTGTGTGGCAGGGAACTGGACCTTGAACCATAGGGTGAAGTGTGGTGAAGGTGTCATGTGCAATGATGTGGGGAAAGACTATTGCAATGCACAAAATTAAGCAGAGGCTGTTCAGCACTTACTTCAGTTTTTCGGGTTGTGCCACTTTGAAGTCTCTAACAAGTTTTCATCTCATCTTCTTATGTATGGCATATGACTTTTGTTCCCTGCCAAGTCATTGCTTTGTTCCTAGTGGTGACTGTAGGGTGATGTTCTCTCAAGCACGAAATACAGTGTCTCCCTCTAAGTTAACCTTCCTTTGGGTGGACAGAGTAGTTGGCTCTCACGTTGTACTGTTCTTCGCTGGAGTATCGAGTGCAGGCTGACATCAAGCTGGGACCTAGGAAGGACAGTCTCCATGGTGGAGGGCAGAGGGAAGGCAGCCCAGTAGCTCTTCTCTCCACAAACATAGGCACCACCATTTTCCAGAGTGAGGACAGGGGTGAGCAGAGGGGACCTGTGTGTCTCTTGCGATGAGACTGCAAGAAACATGCATTTTCTTTAGCTTTGAGAGGGTTTCCAGCCTGGCCATCCACATCCAGGCTGCCTCTCATCACTTTGAAGGGCACTGTCCGGGGAAAAAAAAAAGAAATCAAATTCTGGAACAATAGAAGAAAAACAGTTGGAAAGATTATGACTTGTCAGTGCCTAAAGCTCAGGCAGGAGCAGAGCACACCAGCAAGCAGAGTCCTGACAGTCACTCAGGGAGGTAAAATCCCCCAGGGGGATCCCCCTGTGGCTCAGCGCCAGGCACAGGAGAGCAAGAGACAGATTTCAGAGTCCTGCTGGCCATGTTTTGGCTAATTTTCCTCTGTGTCCCTTAGGGGATGCCTTGTTATGCTATCTCAGCAGCAAGAGGCATTACCTGGGTGCTATTTATCTGTGGTCATTAAAAATCTCTTTTTAACTTTGCTGAGAAAAACAATGATCCATCCAGCACCCTGCAGCTGTGCTTCACTTAGTGGCATGCTTCTTTGGGCTGAAGGATTTTTGGAGGTGTTCAAAATTGTTATACATCCAGCACTCACACAGATTTCCTGGATGATGTGCACCAGAATATTGCATTCTGAATATTGGAAAATGCCAGCTGGGATCCTCTCTAGGTTTCCTCTGCTCTGCAGAGCTGCAGTGAGCATTCCCAGCTGGACCCAGGGATGCGGTCACACACATCCCTCTCCTGTTTGCTGACATATGGAATGAATAGCTAACAGCTTTATTGACATTTCTGCACAGGGTGCAACTGTCATAACAAAAAGTTACCCAGGCATCCAATTTAGCTGCAAATTTACTTCTGTCATACAGACCTGAGACCTGCAATTCTGAAATGTGCTGCCATAACTCATACCAGATTTTTCCAGAATGGATATTAACAACTTCACATATTCCCACGCTTCTTTGTCATCCTTTCTGGACCTTCCTTTTCTGGTACAGCACATTTTGAATATGAAGTGATACAGCCAATCAGTAAGAAAGCACTTGGATATCAGTGCTGAAGGAAACTGTCAAAATTGGGGATTGAGGAGAGGAGCTGTAAGAGAGGAGACTTTAAATTTCGTTAATGATGTCTACTAATACTTGCAAGGTCAGACGATGAAGCAACATCATCTACATCTGGCAGAGAAAAGGAAATAGTTGTAGTTCCATTTTTACATCCCAAAGCTTGTGAAGTGACAAATGGTGTTTATCCTATCTGGAAAAAATGTTATTCTTAATTGTAATACTGTCACTGCTGCCAGCTCTCACAGCTTCAGTGTGTGGCTCATGACAAATGGTGTCTTTTCAAGCCCTGTTTTGATTATATAGGAATCTCAACAATGCTTTTTTACTTTTTTTTAAGCATGAAAGTATCTCCCAGAGAAGAACCTGAAGACTGGAAGACAGAGAATTCACTGTATATTGACTTTTTAAAATCTCATCATTTTTGAGGAATTGTGATAATTTCTTCTTATTTTTCAGTTTTGCAAATTAGTAATACCACATTCTCTAACATGAGAGCACGATATACACAGGTAGGCAAACACATATGCCTGTCACTTCATTTGTTGCTGCAGTGTCTCTGCAGAGAATCACATTTATCAATGCAAGCCTTGTATTTTTATGCACTTATTGAACAACTTACATGGTGCAGGAATATGTAATTACACTTCTGTTTGTTCGCCTGATTACATTTTCTGGACTCGTCTGGGAAGATACATGCCATAATACCCCAAAGATTATTCATACCATAAAATCATGAGGAGAAACTTTCTAATAATATGGTTAAAAACCAACAACAATGAAAAACCCCTAAGCCTGAAAAAAACCAGCTCATATGTCATTAAACACTAGATGTTCACATTAAGATACAGAGAAACTAGAAATGAAGAAAACTTTCAAGACATAATTTTCTTCTATTGAAGATTGGTGGGAACATGCAGGTAAATCCAATGCTTAGATGAAGGCAGTTGATGCATATATTTTCCCATATATATTTTTATTTGACATCAGATCATTAAAAGGGGAACTGCCCATCTCATAGTGTGCTGAAAGTGCTGGGCATTCATTCACATGCAGAGTAGCAATGTTTCTTAGATAGTGAGCCACCACTGACTGTGACTGCAGCACTTTTCAGAAACAAGAGGACAACGCACGAGCAGGAGAGACTCTTTCCATCCCCCCGACAGCAACAACCCTGTCACAGTCAGCTTGAGGGAACACTTGTAGGATGTGGGAGTGTCTGATTATGGCATTTTGACTTGAAACAGGCCTTGGTCCAGTCTGAATAAATATTTTAATGCTTAGCCGCATAAAGATGTTGTCAAGAGGATGGTTTCACACACTGGAATTAGAATATTTCTTGTAAACATTAGCCTAACTTAGTTCTGTTGAACGTGGAGGTGCCTCACCACAGGGGAACACAGAGTTTATGGTCACACTGGCATTCTTCCTCTGACAAAGAGAAAGAGCAAGCTGCAAAACCAACAAACCCAAGAAGACAAAGCCAGGCAGAGAGGAGGTGAGCTACGGGAGCAGCCATGGCTCCAAGCTGAGGAAGGTCACTGTTGAGATGGCCCTAATTTCCATCTCTACAGAACTTTGAGATCTTTGCTTGGACCTTGTTGTGGACGCATGACACCTTGTAAGTAACAGTGCCCTGAGTGGAAAATTCAGCAGGAGCCTGGCCAGAGGAAGCCTTTGGAGTCACCGTGAAGGAGCCCCTCAGCAGCAGGGAGCGTGTGAGTGAGCACTCAGCTGCTCAGCACTGGCAGACTGCTAGGGTAGGTATTCACTTGGGCTATCCTGTATCTTTAGGGCTCAAAAGGACCCCAGTTATCAAGCTGACAGATGATTTAAACTGTGTGGTCTCACTCAGCTGATTCCAACAGAAGGACATTTCGGAGCACTCTCACCACACAGCCGTCTTCACCAGAGATGAGCAGGGGAAACTATTATTTGGTTTGAGGATAGCAGGGTACCACACACTCTTCTAGAAACACCCATAGGATATGTAGATGATGGGGCACCCATTTTCCTTCAGGGATTTCAAGCAAAGGCTTGGTGGTGGCTGTATTTACCAGGCAGATGTTTACTGTGAACTACACAACACAGTTCTACAAAGACTATGGGGCTACTGTCAAAATGTGAGGGTGCTGAGACACTGCTGTATGGGATTCAGACCAACACCCTTTGTTGGCATTGCCAATCCCTCAATCCACCAAAGCGAACCAACAAACAAGCAAAAAACCACACAAAAAATCCATGCATCCACCTAGCAAGTCAAATAGCTCTTGTTAGTCCCGTTTCCTGCCAGCACTGGCAAGCATCGGAGGTGTAGAGGGGTGAACCACAACTGGTCAGACAGGGTGTGGAATGAAGGCTGTGCATGGGGGCAACATGAGGGCAAGGCATGCCCCTACTAAGAGAGGCACTGTGGTCTCAGCCTCTGTGCAAGATGAGCAGCTCCTTTTCTTTACACTTTTGGAATACCACAGTGGAAGAAGCTGAGGCAATGGTCCCGTAATGTCTCTGGGTACAGTTTTGTCCCTGCTGAGCCCTGGTCCTTTGTTCTGAAGGGATACCATCTCACTTCCAGCTGGATCTGCAGCAGGTGAAACCCAGGCAGATCTAAGGACAGAATGGGCAGGAGTCCTTGGGCTGTACCTCTTGTTCCCAGCATCCATATCTATATCCCCATCCATATCTAGAGCAATTAATAGAAAACAGTAGATCTCCTTTGGATTTACACCAGAATAGGAAAGCAGAAGATCCTGAGATGTTCATGTTCCCAGAAGAGCTATGTTCTTTAATACAAAGCACACCCACCCTTTTCTCTGGCCTCTTTCTTTAGGATGACTCATGCAAATTTCTGTTTGCAGTTGCCTTCTCCAGTTGCCTCACTCCAGTGAGTCTGCTGTGATTCAGCTGTTCTCATTTTGAACTCCCTTAGAGTATTCAGTCAATCCCAGCTTAGCAAGATCGGAAACTAATGAAAACAACATTATATGATTTCCAGAGATGCTTGGTACACTTGATGCTCAGCCACTCTTCTCTGCTGAAACATCATGCAGTTCCTCTGCAGGAACACAATCAACTCTAACACTTGTTTGGACATCAGACATGGGGATGTTTGCCCCCATCTCCGGTGAATAGTTCACATTCCAACCAAGGATTTTTTACCATGTGTTATGAAGAAAATACAACATGATACACACACTAGAAATAGCTGGCAATAGTGTTTTACAGGGCCAGATGGCATAGGGCTGTCACTGTTGGCCTCAAGAATCATGGCTTTCCTCTAAGAAGAGGATGTCCTGTCTGAAACAGAAAAATGCAAAATTTGGAAAAGTCCATCTGCAAAGATGTACAGTATGTGAAGCAGATGAGGCAGAAACTCCTCTGTTTAGACCTGGAAAGTTGAGAGAGGGTCATATCTAGGAGCTCAAGTACAAGTTTGAGTGAAAAAATAGATACGAAGGGGATTCTGAGAAAAACAGCTAAAAGGGAGAATCAGAGAAACATGTCTACAGATCAGCCCAGCAGTAAACAGCATAATTAGATACTTGAACAGGACAACAAGCTGCTTTAGGTAGGAAGAGATGAAGGAAAAGAAAAAAGATGGCTTTGTTGATTAGAAAGTTCCACTGCATTTAGCAAAGGCCTGAAGGAACTATGGGACGAGGACAGATTTGTTTTGGGGAAGGTTGCCAACTGAGCTGTGATGTTATTGTAAAAAAAAAAAAAACAAAACTATTTTGGGGCTTGCGCAAGTCTTCAGAGGCAGTTTTTTAAAATTCCAGGGAAAAGAGAAACCAAAGCAGCAAGATCAAGCAGAATATCTTTTCTTTTGTGGGCAATAACAGCTCAAGTTACAAATGAAGACTATTTGTGTTCAGGATTCAGCATGCTACCTTTTCAATTTCAGTGGACATCTGTGAACCATCTAAGAAGTCCTACAGCAAAAACAGGAAAGAGGAATTATGACATTAACCAGTGAAACAAAATAAGGCAAAAAAATTCCAAAGACAGCTAAAAAATCCTGTTTGGAAGCAAAATCAAAACAAAGGGGGTTTCCCCCTTTTAAAATATACTATAAAGAGCATAAAGGCACACGTATAATTTCTTTTGGGACACAACTGCAAACCACATAATGGAAAAAGACGCTCCAAACAAGCTGGCCAGAAGAATGGAGCAAATGCCTGGCTCTAATGGAAATGATTCAGCCCTGCTGAACCCATGGACCTCTGCTTCTTCTCAAGTAAGAGCTGCAGCAGCACTGCGCACCCACGGCTTGGATCAGCCCTTGGCTCAAGAGTGACAGGGCAAAAATTTGACTTCCTGCAGAACACAGGACATTACATAGCCATCTACAGAGCCTCCTGGGCACAGGGTGTGAGAAGAGCAGAGGAACAATCCTGGTGCCTGTGACAAGTAGTTCCTTTGGGGAATTAACCAACAGCATTGACAAAACCTTTGATTTCCTGGAAACAAAGCAAGTTCTCTTCAGCAAGTTACCCCCTCACTGCCAGGTGACCAGATTTAGCACCCACCTCTAAGAAAGATAAGTTCATTGAAAGATCTTGATCATGCCCCAGCCACCTCCTCTCTAATGTGAACAACCCTGGCTTTCCAGGTTGTCCTCTTAAGAAAGCTGTTCCCCTTGGCCCTTTTGGTTTCCTTTCTCTAACCCACTGTATCCTTCTTCTGGTGCAGAGACCAGGACCACACACACTGCTACAGGTGTGGGTGCACCAAGCTGGACCAGCCTCCCTGAGGATGCTCACCATTTTCCTGGCTTTCTGGCTACCATGGCACACCGAGCTGAATTTTTAAGGGAATAGTCCATGGTGACTCCAAGACCATTTTCTTGAGTGATGGCTACCAGGAGTGAGTTCAGAATGATGTAAACATGATTTTGATTATTCCATAGATTATTCTACAGATTATTCTACCCAAGACATCATCCTACTTTGGGAACACGGGAGCTCATGGGTCACCCCTTCTGCCCCCTGTCTTGGCTTTGTTAAGTTCTCCTGGAGTTCTTCACCTACAGCTCAGCATTTCACCAGACAAATGAGCTGGCCATTGACTGCAAACCTGGACATCCCAGACTTGCATCCTTACAACAGGCTGCTGGTGAAGATTTTGAATAATACCAGAGTGACTCCTAGGGGTTCTGTTGCTGCTGCTTCTCCATCCTGAAGAAGTCATAATTGAGCCCTAACCTTTCCTTTTCATTTTCAAAGCACAAAAGGACTTTTTATTCAGTCCATGATGACTTACCATCTTCATAGCCTTTGTTGAGAAATTGTCAAAATCTACCTGAAAACCTATGTCTGGTTTCTCTATGTACTTGTTACCAACCCCATGGACTTCCTTCACTTGCATATTTTATGGGCTTTCTTATTCTCCAAATTTGGATAAGCTTTCAGTTTTTTAAACATTAATTTATTGCTTGTGATAGTATCGTTAATGTACCTATTGAGCCATGAAATGGCCCTTTTTGACCACATTGTTTTCTTTTCAAATTGTGGCTTTTACCTGGGATTTTAATACAGTATTTTTTAATAGTGTCCAGGCAGCCCATTCCCCTTCTTGCTTTTTGGACTGCCCTTTTTAAGATTTTCTTTCTTTCTTTCTCTTTTTTTTTCTTCTTTCTTTTTTAAAATCTCCTTTTGATAAGCCTCTCTTGAAAATGAACATCCATTTGTTGAATATGCTTGGGCTGTTCTCTCCCATTGCAACACTGACCTAACTGTACTGTGATTACTATCACAGAACTGCTCTCCCATTAACATCTGCATGCCACCCGACACCAACTTCAGAAAAGGCATCTTTTTGTGCGTTCTATGGCTATTTTTTTAACAATCTTTTATTTGTGTCTCTGCCTCTCGTGTTGATAAAGCATTGATCCAAATGTGGATCACCCTATAACCTGCCCTAAACATTTAGCTTCTTTAATCCCACTTAGCAGTTTACAGAATCACAGAATAGTTGAGGGCTGGAAGACACCTCATCAACCCACCTCTTCTCAAAGGAGGGTCAGGCACATCAGGTTGCTCAGGGCTGTGTTCAGTTGTGTTTTGAGTATCTCCAAGGATGGGAGCTTCACAACCTCTCTAGCAAACTGTTCCAGTGTTAGACCACCACCTGCACACTGAGACTTTTTTTTTTTTTTTTACATTTCAATGGAATTTCCTGTATTTCAGTTTGTGCTCATTGTCTCTTGTCCTTTCTTTAAATACCCTTGAGAAGCACCCCCCCCCTTAGGTAATTCCACTGATGGAGTTTTGGGAGAGCTCAACACAGCCTGACCAGGTTTTTAATTCATGACAGTCCTTTTCCTTGTAAGGATCCACGTAAGGATCCCTTCTGTCTAATACTCACAAAACTGCACTTGGACTACTGTGTCCAGTTTGGGGCTCCTAGTAAAACATTGGCAAACTGCAGAGTCCAACAGAGAGTCACCAAGGCAGTCACAGTGCTGCAGCACTCACTGCGGCAGGAGGGACTGGGGAAACAGGATTTGTTTAACCTGGAGAAGGCTGAGGGAAGGTCTTTATGCTGCATACATCTTCCTAACAGGGAGTTACAGCAAAGATTGAGTTACATGTTTCTTGGATGTGTAGAAAAAAAAAGAGAAAAATTCCAGCTGGACATATGGAAAAAAATTTCACTGGAATACTTAACCAGGGGAAGAGGTTGCCCTGAAAGATGGTGGGATCTCTGTACTTAGAGGTACTTGACACCTGGCTGAACTAGACCTCGAGAAACATGAAGTAACTTATAAATTATTTATTATTTGAGCAGTAATTGTTCCTCCACCCTTTGCTTTTGGCAAACCTTTTCCTGAAAGCTCACCTGTAACTTATGGCAAGATAATTGCCGTCTCTGGGCATAAGCATTTGTGAATGCCAGGCTTCATTCCCAGTCAGTGCAGAGAGCACATTTAATGACGCAGCTCTCTGGTAACAGAACAAGTTTGGCATCTCCTCTTGCCTCACAGTGCCTGGAAACATAAAGCTGCTTGCCCTCCAGGGCAGTGAGAGCAAGTCCAAGATGAACAACTCTTCCACTGCAAGGCAAGATGGAAAAGACTCCAGAACAGGCATGGAGACATTGCTCCTTTGCAGGCAAACTAATCCCTGCTTTTCCCTCCTTTCATGTAATCCACCCACCACAGAAAGTTGCTAACTAGGACTTGGAAAGTAAAATGTGCATTAAATGAATGGATTTGGCAGAGGGAACATCTGTTTATGAGTAAGGTCTTGTTCTCTACATAAGATAATGGTTATGGATTAGTGTGCAGAATACTGAACCTGTTTACAGCTCCTAGGAACTGTATGTTTTGAATCATTAATAAGCAATGTTTTCAAATGAAGAATTTCTCATCAACACAAGTGTTGCTGCTTTCCCCCTCTCTCAATAGGTGCAATTCAGTTTGCAAATTAAATATCAGTGGGATTCACTTAATGTCACTCTTTTAGCAGCCATAGAGATCAACATTTTTATTGTCACAGTCTGTTCTACTTGACAGTTACTCGGCAAAAATAGAACCATTTTCACGTGATCTCTAAAAGATATTCCAGGTTTAATCTGACTGACACCAAAGAAAGTAGGAAAAGTTTACTGGGAGGGGATGGGTCTGCTTGTTTAAAATAGACCTGGGAAACAAGGAACCTAGACGAAACTAGCTCAGAATATATATATTTACACTAATTTCTCCATACAGAAGGGTAGTCCCTTCTAAGGAAGATAGGCTAACCAGAAGATTAATGAAGAAGACTGCATCTAGTGCTCTGCCTCAAAGAGTTTTCCATGATCTGATTCTCACCATTTTCAGCTCAGATGCTTCCTTCTCCCCTTGCTTTTCACTTTACTCTTTAGGCAGCTCATTCTGTTGTGGAAATGCTGCCTTTAAAAGGAACAGAACAACTTTTCAGTGTACGTAGGTATGTGCAAATGCCAGCTAATTGTTACATTGACTTAAGCTCTGGCCAGTGTTAAATGCAGGTTTGTAGGGCTGCGGATTTGCCGACCTCCTTCCACAGCAGCACATGGCTTTTGCTTATTTCCCCCTGTCATTTTCATGTGGTATTGCCTCTGCTTTGATGCTTATTTTCTCTAGATTGCAACGTGAGCCTCCCGAATGCCACCATTCCTGTGTGTGACTGGGAGGTCTGCATTCCGGTTCCCCATCTGAGCTGGGAGCAAGAATAGTCCATGACATACTCCAGTAGGAATGTCTTTTTAAAAGAGCTTTTTGGCAACATTCCAAACACAGCAAGTGCGGGATGGGGATCTGATTTCACCTCTAATGCAAGAAATATTCATGTGAAAACTTATTTTCCACGGAAGAGATTGCAACAGCAGTTAAAAATTGTAATTAGTTTCCCGAGTTATCTGATTTTGATAAGCTTGCGCATGCACCACACCCTCCATAACCACACTCTCCAGCTGAACTAATCTGAAGGGAATTGGTTGTGTGTTTTCTCCAGTGTCAGAAAAGATACTCAAAATGACTTGGGGATGGCTGGACAAGTTTACCAGGTAAGACAAGATGATAAAAGTATTAAAATCACAAGAAAATCCACATGACTGTATTTTGGATTTCTTATTACTGCTCTCTGCAGTGTAGCCTCTGAGGGAGGAAGACCCTAGCTGTGATGTGCAGTGGTCTCTGAGAAAGCAAGCCCAGGACCAATGCCCAGCAGCATGACCTCTCCAAGACAGTCTTTAAGTCAGCTTCCCATGAGAGAACATTTTCCATAAAAGAACTAGCCTATTCTCTACTCGCCAGTTCTCAAGAAAGATCTACCAAAAATAAGCCTAGGAAATACTATTCACCTCTGCCAGCGTCTAAAAACCAGCAGATCAGCAGAGACGTTTGCTTGATGTCATCCTGGAATGTTTCACACATCCTTCACCTGCTAATCCCTCTCAGTCCTCAGGTGCTTCCTACCTGTCACTGTATATCACCTCTCCCTTACTAAGACCCTCTGTGGTCCATGGGTGTCATTACCTTAGTCTAGTACAGTTATTTCATTAAAAATAAACTGATCTCAAAGTGACTGTTCCTAACCAGAACCGTGAAAATTTCAGCTTCTGTCTCAGATGTGTAATACAAGCTCAGTTGCCCCAAGACTTATGTAGAGTTCTTGAGTGCATAGGTTTGTCACATGAAAAATTAAACCTACAGTCCCTTTCTTGTCTGTGTCCTTAGACCTTCAGAGCTATTATGATGATATAAAATGCTGGGGGCTGGACACAGCCACTTCCCATTATCACAGGAAGGCTTAGGCTCCCTTCTGGAACCAAATCACTCAAACAACAAAGATTTTGCCTCACAACAAAGGCAGAGTGGCTCCTTTGTTATCTCTGGTGGTTTGTATAAATGTTAAAGACATGTAGACACAGCAGAGAAAAAAAAAGTTAGCTACTAAATGCAGACAAACATAGGAGTCTTCATAGCAGGAAAAATCCCCCACCCTTAGTACAAACTTCTGTCTGAAAAATAATGTCTTTGTTCCCAGCTCCAAGATGCTGTCACTGCTATTAGATTTCTTCTGCTCTAAAAGAAACAGACTACTGCACATGCTTTGCAAATGAAAGGCATTGCATTAAAAAAAATGTTTACTGTTATTTTTTTTTCTTCTTAACAGAAAGTGCTTGCAGGGTCACTCCTTTCAGTCAACAAATTGTCAGAAAGCATCAAGAGTAACACTGAAGGAGTTTGATGTGTTACCTTCATCCTTATTAGCCATTATTGACCCAAAGGAAGGACAAGCATATTGCATTGGATGGATGCTGGAGTCCTTGAGCACAGACTCTCTATATGGAACCTGATCAGATATTTGAGCTTTGATAACTTTGTAGATAAATGCTCCAAGACACTGTTAAAGAGAGGATACAGCCTGTGGTGGAGACAAGCCTGAGAGTTCCTCCTGAAGTTGGTTAGAGCATGGTACTAATAATGCAGATTCAATCCCAGTATGGGCTATTTCCTTAAGAGTTGGACTTGAGGATCCTTGTGGGTCCCTTCCAAGTCAGAATATTATGTGATCTCCTCTAGGGAGATTTGCACAGTAAGGAAAATTGCAAACTTAAAGATAAAAACTTTCCAACTCGTCATTCAAAAACAAGACCACATATCCAAATGTTATAATCCACTCAGGCATATTTTAAAAAGCTCAAGATAATTTCCATCCAAAAGCTTGAGAAGAATAAACCGTCCATCTGGGCCTCAAATATCTACCTACAGGTACAAATGTGTAAGAACATGATAGGGTTGTTTTGAAAATGAGAAATTCTGAAACTTTGAAAATTAAACAACTTTAATAAGACCATTTTCTCCAGTGCTGAACACTGGATAATCTAGAAATACAATTAAGAAACTCAGATATCTCATACTCTGCCTTGCTCCTCACTGTTATCACATTGATTTTTTTTTCCTCTGGTGAAGACCCCAGGATAACAGAGATGTGAAAGGAGGCCACAGGAGAGAACAACTGTGTGGAACATGAGCCCCTGATGACAATTACCACAGCGGCAGAGCTGACTGTGGAAATGTAAGTGCCAGGGCAGCTGGGTGCCTGACCCTGTCCCCTGTCTCCAAGCTGTAAAAAACTCATGTACTTAACTGTGGGGATCAGACTTCTTAGGTCTGTTGCCACAAGCTTGTCAGAAATACTGGTCTTAATACCACAGGATAAAACTATTTATTAAGGCTAACAGTTTAACAACCAACACCCCCCTGAAGAATTATACATAATCACATACACAGTTTCTTTCTAAACCTGAAGATGTATTAAAAGAGAAGAAGAAATGAAAATATCAGAGTGATGGAAAGAAACTGAAACCCCTTTGACTCATTTGCCCCTCTGAATACATCAGGCAGCACATTTTCTGCCACCAGCCGTAGCAGGCTGAGCTGGGCAGGCCTCTCTAGCAGCCGTGCACTGTACACTGAGAGTATAAACACAAGATAAGAACCGCTCCAAACCCGTCCGGCTGCGTCACTGCCTGCTGCTGGCATCCTTCACTCCCAGCAGGCAGAGGAGAGCAGAAGGGCAGAGGATGGGAGCCTGCTGGTAAGCAGGACTGTGCGGCTGGGACAGGGACCTGTGTTGAACTCTTGAAGACAAAAGCCTTTCCTGTACATGAAGAGCATTTTAAAAGCTCCCTCTCATGGCCTGAGAGTTCACAGGCTTGGTAAACAGGCTTTACTAAAGCTATTTAAAACTTCCCTTGCCTAATTTGAACACAGTGGCCCCGTTCAGGAAAATGACATTTTTCTCTGGAGATACATCCCGGCTTGGATGTGGTGAAGCATTTATTGAGAAAAACTTTTTCAGGAGTCTAGCAGGGACATCCTGCCCCTCCACACACCCAGGGTGGTGGCAGGGATGGCACTGGGCAAGTGTGAATGGCTGGGGCAGGAAATGAAGAACCAGGAAGGGAAGGGCGATCCAGGGATCAAATCAAGGATCCAGGATCCATGTTTGAGCAAAATCAGAATCAAGCCAGCAAATACATTGTAAGAAAAGAGTCCCTAGGATTCCCAGGGTGTCTGTGGGAAGCCAAGTTCTCTTAGGTTCCTTGGGAACTCCCAAGTGTGCCTGTGATGGTCCAGGGCAGCTTTAAGCATCCTTGGATGCTTGGGTGATGCTTCACCCAAGTGGAAGCCAGCTACAAGTCCGGATGGTCAATTTCTGACCATCGGATCCATGAAGCATAACCTTCCCTGTATTCACCAAGAAATCTGGGAACTGGTTAGGCAGTCTTCAAACATTCAGGACAATGTAGTATAACACAGATAGCTAACACAGAGCATGGCAATATGGCTGTTGCTGCTTCACGGGCTCTCCCCAAATGCCGTGTAATTACCAGCAGTATAAAAATAACTTCCTCATGGTTCTCATTTGGCTATCTCCATTATCCACAGTAAGACTGTGCCCACATCTGGATGGCTGGGGATAATTATTACTCTATTGCAGTAGTGCCCAGGGGCCAGGAACTTACTGTGGTAGACACTGGTCATCCAGGCAGAGGCAGTGCCCACCCAGAAGAGATCAAGACTGCAATGGAAGATTAAAATGGCAAGATGAAATATCAAATGTTCATCTGAATGCAGTCTAGATTTAGCTGAAGGAGAGACAATGACAGAGCTCACCTCTTCAGGCTTGGCTAATGGGATGATGTCTAGGACACTGTCATGCAGATGGGAGCATTTTCCAGCCATAATTAACCATCTCTGGCAAAAGATGTGGTGAAAAAGCAGGCACCAAAGATCTGATGTGATATTTAGGGCAGATTTACATCTCTTTGCACTTTCTGAATTATACAAGGAAGATAAAGGCCACTATCTTTATCAAAGACAGTCTTTTAATCTTGTAGTTGATCACGAAGTCTGCTCCCAAACTGGTTACCAATGCCCCTGTTGCCACACAGGAAAGCACCACAGTCACAAGACACTGACAACCATGTGAGCTGAAAGTCTGAAGTCTCAATCTTGCTTTTTTTTTTTTTTTTTTTTAAATTGTGGTAAGTCCCTGTGTAGATCAAATTCATCATTACTGCATGAGACATAAAAGAAGAGCTCTATCTTTTATGATTATAATCTGTTTTGGGACATACTTTACATTTCAGAGGTGTTAATCTCAAAACGCTGGCCAAATTCTTTGTCTCCACAATTTCCGTCTATTTCAGAAATTACAGCAGTCACAATGTGAGGGAATTTTTTTCTTTACTTTTTGTTCTAAAGTTGCTGTGTGGTCTTGCACTGCAGGGGCCATGTAGACCTGGTCAGAAATTTCCAACTAAATTATTTTCCCTGTAAAAATGCCTCACCCTTTTCAGAGGTACTATTTCATATAGAGTTTATGCTGTGCCAGGGAAAGCAGAGGGATGCTTTCTGATCTGAAGATCAGGACACTCTTTCTGGATGAAAGAGGTTCAGGTTATTATTTGATTACCAGACAAACAGATAATCATTTCGCATGTCCTTTTAGAGAAACAAAACCCAAAACTTAGAAAGGCCTTAGTGTTGACCTACTAAAGGCATTTGAAAATTCTAAAACCTAAACTGTTTTTGTCGGATGGCACAAGCTTTTAATTCCTCATCCCTCTCAACCAGTAAGTTTCATATCAGAAGCAATAGCTTTTAGTAGGACTGAACTTCCCTTCAGCAGCCCTTAGTCTTAGAATTGGGATCATTTAGATTGGAAGAGACCTTGGGAAGTCATGTTGTCCCTCCTTCCCCTAAAGGTTAATCCAGCAGGATCAGAGAGCTCACTACTTTGTAAGTCAAATTTTGAATGTCTGCTGGGATGGAAACGACACAGCTTCTCTGGGCAGCCTGTTCCAGTGCTGAACTACCTTCATGGTGAAAATTATCTTCCCAAAATCTGAATGAACTTCCCATGCTGCAGTTTGTGCCCATTGCCTTTCATCCTATCAGAGTGCACCACACAGAAGAGTCTGACTCCCATTACTGAGTTGTGGAGAACAAAAACATCTCCCTTGGCCTTCTCATCATGGGACTGGACCAACCCAGCTCTGATTGCCTCTGGGTGACCCTCTGCTGGTCTTGCTTCAGTTTGTCAGTGAACCTCTTCAACTGGGGAACCCCAGAAGGGACACAGTACTCCAGCTGGGGTTTCACAAGTGTGGATCACCAGAGAGGAAGGACTGCTCTTGACCTTCTGGCTGTACTCTTGCTAACGCAGCCCAACACATGGTTGATCTTTGCCACAGTGGCATATTGCTGCCACACATCCAGCTTGAGGCACACCAGGACACCCAGGTCCTTTTCTATAAAGCTGCTTCTTAGACAGTTGGCCAGACTGAGATGTTGCATAAGGCTATTCCATCCCATGTGCAGGACTTGGCATTCACATTTGCTGATTGTCATGAGGCTTCTGTCAGTCCATTCCTCCCACTGGCAGGGTCCCTGTAAATAGCAGGCTTGCCCTCCAGCTTGTCAACCACATTCCTACAATTTGGTGTTATCCACAAGTTCTAGTTGTTGATACACACATTAAACAGTGTTGGCCCCAGTAGTGGTTCCAGGGGGACACCACTAGTAGTAACCTGCCACCAGATGGATTTTGGTACTGCTGATCCCAACCTTTTGAATCAGGCAGTCCAGGCAATTTTCCATCCACTTTATTGCCACTTGTCCAGTCCATATCTGACCTTCTTACAGAGACATAGTGCAGATTTCTGGGTGTCTGTAAGGTGTTTGAGAGCTGCAGCCTCTGTGTGAAACACCCCTCATCCCCTCCCAATAAATCTGGACGGATATATATTTGTTACCTTTTCTGAATGCTTGACTTTGCAAATTAACTGAGCTTTTGTTTATATGATTTTATTTATATTAATAGCAAGTGGGAAGTGTTGATTTGGGGCTTAAAACCTTTTAAATATTGGGAGGTGGTGTTAGTGGGGTTTTGTTTGTTTGCTTTGGAGGGTGTTTGTTTGTTGGATTTTTTTCCCTAAGAAATGCTTTGAAATCCCATGGTCAAAAGATGCTGCAGGAATGAGTGTGATTGTTCCTAAAGCATCTCACTAACTGCAGCTGTGGTGACCAGTACTCTTAGTCCACTAGTTTTCCACAAAACTTCTGCCTATGGTAGTGGATTGTGTGGTTATTCAGGTTGCTCTCTGTTTGCCTGTTGTTTCTGTCTGTGCCACCTGTGGTTCATGAAGACAGCCCGCCCAGCTGCAGCAGTCACTACCTTCCCCTCTTCCCATGGCACTGGCAATTGCAGAACTACATCTGACTTCAGGACCACCCCAATCTTTCCCTCTCTTCCTTCCCTTCTCATATTAGGCCAGGCCATCCTTGCAAAAAATTAGTTTTACTAACAGTGGTGAGAAACTTGGAACTCCATTTGAACAGATGACGAATTCACTTCACAACCATAATTCATTCCTAACACTGAATGGGACGGGAGGGGGAATGGAAAGATTGCACTTGAAAAGGGAAGGTTTTTTGCAAAGGAACTGAAGAAAACTTACTGAGAAATCTCAGGACTCTTTACTGTGCCGAAAAGGCAGACAGGCCTTTTGGTGACGTGAGTTGTCTTCCACAGATAAAACATCCACTTCTGAAGAAGACGACTAGCTGTGGATATTTGAGGTAGGTTTGGACAGTGGAAAGCCCTGCATGTCACAACAGACACAAATAAAAAAGCTCACTTGCTGAATGGGTCAACCCAGTGAAGTAGATGCAGCCCCATCATTATCACTGCCTGTCGGGACCGCGGCTCACAGCCAGAAGAGCTGTCCCAGAACTGGGTGCTTGCTGCTTGTGAGGTGGTCATGCATACTGAAATTTCTGGTTTGCTTCTGCTTAGGCAACAAGCCTAGTGACAGCTTTCCAACAACCAAACTCAGGGAACTATTCAAGGCCTTGGAAGGCAGGAAAAGGAAATAACACAAGTTCACAGAAGAGTTATTTCAAGGAAAAAAGCTTCTATCTTCCCACACAGCAACTGCAACTGCTGAAGCTACTGCTGCCTGCTAAGTTGCTTCGCATATCTGGATGAAGATGGGCATTATCTGAGGAAGGGAAGTTTGACCAAAAATAGTAGGAAGCAGAACTAGAGACTGATGCTTTTTTGTTGAAAAGTTCAATTGGAAAGCACGGACACAAGGCAACAGTGAGAGAACAAATCCCACTGGAGACGTTTGGCACAATGCTTAAGGCATTACTGGAACGTACTGAAAGATGATGGGGATGTGGCTGGTCATAAGAGTCCATGTAGAATGAAAGCTTTGTAAAATTTGGCTTTGCTGGAAGTTCAAATGGATGTATTGTAGGGTGGAAAACACTTTCTTCCTTTTGTCATTGAGTTTTCAGCATACATTGGGATGCAGAAACCCAAAAGAGCCATGGCTTACCATGTTTTTACTCTGTGAGGACTATCATCACAGCAGGGCCTGATGGCTGGACAGTATGAGGGATGAAAATGGAATGAAGGATATCAGGTTAGTTGTATGGTCATAATCACCAACAGGCACCCTTGCCCTCAGATCTGAGAACAACTGAAAGTTTTCAACTGAGTCCAACTATCCAAGCAGCTCAGGAACCAAGTGGCAGATCTTGCTGGGGCTGACGGTGTGCTGCCTGCCATCAGCAGAATTGAGTTCTGCTGCTCCTGATTTCAGGAGGTGGACTTCAACAGGGCTACAGGAATTCTTACTATTCCTCATTTTACAGTACAAAGCTCAAAGAGAACGGCTTTGACCCATAACGTTTATGCTGCACAGCTCTAGAAGCACATTGCATGCATCAGCTGACAGAAGAATTTTGGGTAGATCCATAAAGACTGTATTGCCTTTAGTGGAATAGGTGCCAGTTCCTCTCAAAAACCCAGTTCCTGCAAGGTATCTGCAAGTTTTTCATGATGATAATCTCACGCACATCAGCCTTTTTGAACCTGCACTGCCTACGACTTATAAAGTCTGTGCTGTGCTGGACTCTGTCCTTCATTGCTAGCACAGCAGAACAAAGATACTGGGCACATAAATTAAAAAATCAGCATAGAATTTATGATTTCCATTTTCAATACTGAGGAAGTAATCGTGGCAAGATAATACTGCTTTCTCACAAAAAGGCCTTCAGTGTAATATAAATAATGAATAAACATGGAAGCTAAAGACAAAGCCACTGAAAACTCATGAGGCAAGGTGCCATTAAAATGCAGTGAGTGAACTACGGAACTGAATTCTGATTTAATTTTAAAAAGAATCATACCTCATTATTCCCAGTGAGAGAGTAGTTTTCCTTTACTGAATGGCATAGCTTTTTATTTGGTCTAAGTCAATCTCTACAGAGGAAGACAAATCTAGTCTAGTTCATTTAGACTCTCTGTTTTCTACCTGGCTGAGATGTATAACCAACTCTCCCTTTACCTTCATTTGCTTTCCAATATGCTATTCAGAATAATTTTCCTGCTTTCAGGACTTGGTCTTCAAAGCATCTCATTATTAAAACTCCAAGTTGTTTTATTTTTTTTTTATTTTTCCCAAGACAATGAAAATGCATTCAGAGTTTAAAGATGATGCAAGCATGGGCTAAACATTTTAATCGGTATTTAATTTAGCTAGATTCACTACTTAATACTGAGTAGCCAAGTTCCATGCATTAAGAATTGCACCTCTTGGTTTTACAAGCAGTTTTTATCAATACAAGCATTGTTGTGTCTGCAAGGACTGAGAGACAGGACAGAGGCTCACACTTTACGCTTATTATAGCTATTAATATTGCTTAGAAAAGGACTACAATAACTTGGATATAAAAATTCCTCTTCTAAACCTTAAGTTTATTTTGGTGTCACAGAGAGCTGGATGGACCTAAAGTGAAAGAGTTCATCCTACTCCTCGGTACAGTTAAGACAAAGGATTGACTCTGTCATCTAGACTCACAAAAGCAGGCAAGCATCTCATCTTAGAGCTAGTTCATTAAAAAAAACCCAAACAACCAACCAACAAAACAACAACTCAGCTTTGGCAGAGTAAAAGGAGTGTGTCTTCAACCTGGACAATGCAGCAGGGTGATGACACACTGACTAAAATCTGCCTGAGCTGATGCTTTGTAATAGCAAAGAAATTTGTTTGTTTACAAATTGTAGCAACTCCTTGAAGAGTATCTGGCAGTAGAAAACAGTTAATGTTGTCTTTAGAAGAGGAATCCACACTTTGCACAGGGTTTTAATAATGCTTGGAGTCAGTCAGTCAGTCACAGCATTTAAGCAACGTAACTTGGGTTACCCATCTCTTTCCACATTCTCAGAGTCACTGTCAATCAGTTCCCACCCTTTTTTGTTTCTATCATAAATTGTAACCAGATATTTACATTCACCGAGGTGCTAAGACAAAGTTCACTGCATAAACTAGTTGTCCTAAGTTAGCTGCCCTGCTGAGGCATGGCACTGTCTCTGATGAATGGATGAGCTGCCCATAACAAAAAAAACTTTTCTGGGCTTTGAATGGTTGGAGACTTGCCTGCAATTCACGCAGCTGGAAAGAAACATTATGGTTTATTAGACAATTTTGTCAATCTCTACGGGATATCTCAATGTACAATGAACCTCAAGACAATAAGATGGGCAATTCTACAGTTGAAAGCTGGAGTAATAGCATTGCTTCAGTGGAGTTACTCTGCATTTACAGTGGGGAAAGCGAGATTGGAATCTGGACAACTAATAAGGGGTCAGTCAATCCTCTTCTCACCTTTTTCCATGCTTCCCCAAGAAAGACGAAGAAGCTAATGAAACTGGACCAAAAGTAAAGTGAAGAGGCTGTTGCACACAGTTAATGCTGCACCCAGTGTTCTCATAAAGAACAGGGAGTTTCCACCTGGGAAATTCCCTTAAACTGTGTTTATCCTCATGAGACACGAGCAAGCAGCCAAGTAAGGGAATGCAAAGGATTCAGCTGCTCTAAAGGAAGACGGACCTTTGACTGCAGAGGGAGAATCAGAATCACTATTCTTTTTAAATATAACAATCAATATAAAGTGACAGATCTCTTAGCAGTCAACGTGGCCAATGCAGGCTTAGACATGAACATCTAATGAGGAAGGTTCACACTTGGTCTTGCCTCAGCCTAGTGCAATAAAATATGTGGTAAAGGACATTTTATAAATCACAACACAACAGAAAATAGAAACAAAATGGCTTGCACAGGAGGTCTAAGACTGCGTAACTATACTGCTTGTAGCCCTAAAAGTGTTTTTCAGCCTGGCTGTTTCCATGCCAGACAAATGTTTCTGACACAAGTTAGCATATCATGCACCAAGACACCCACAAAAATTAGGGTGACACTTCTAGGCAGCTTTTCACAATGCAGCAGCCTGAACAGTGGCATTTTGTTCCCACACTCCAACACTGTGCACAGTGGTGGTGAAAGCAGTGAATTCTGCCATCAAAATAAAGCCTCATTAAGTACTACCTGCCATCAGTACCCTGAGTTCCCTTTACTGTTCCTCCTTCCTGTCTCTCAGTGGATTCTTGATTGCTTTTACTTTTTTTTCACCTTCAAATTTTCCAAACTTCTTTATTCTAGATACCAGAAGACAAGTCGACCTCCTATCTGCTCTGAGAAAGGACTACTTGCCTCCTCTAATACTGTGAGTTTTGTCCCTGACCTCTACTACACAGGAGCAGGTGCTGGCAAGGGCTGTACAAGAGCTGAATAAGACCTTTAAGATAAGATCCTGTGTGAGTGCCTGGACTGGCAACCCAGTGAGCAGAACAAATGAGACTTGGAAATGCTACAGGAAAGGAAGAAGCTCCTTTTTAAAAACTCATCTGCACCCCGTGAAAGTTAGTGAGACTGGAGCAATCTGAGCAAAGTAGCTCCACAGCCAGTCCAAGACACGGCTGGAGAGCACCCCCCCAGCTTCCTGCACACAAACATGGGATGTCTGGCCTGACTTCTGAGACTGGGTGGTAGATTTAGGACCCAGCCATCAAGTGCTGTCATTAAATGATGTGCTAAGAATGGAGAAATGTCACTGAAGACCTCCCAAAGCTCTGATTCCGTAGCACAAACATCCTCTTACTGCCAAACTTGTTTCCAGAATGAAAACTGATCCCCTGCTCAAGAGGGAAATACGAGAGCCCCTACATCCACCAGAAGGAAGAAAGGGAAGTGCCTTGTTCACAATCCTTCCTACTCTGCCTACACTGAACCTCAGCCAGAGGCAGTGACACAGGGAATGGGTTTCTTAAAAACTTTAGGCAATGGCAAACACCTGGCTCAGCTTCTCTGTTTTAGTCTTCTTCCATTTCCATCATGTCTAACCGAAAACTGGCACGTCTTCCATACTTGGCCACGATTCTGGATCTCAATCATCTCTGGACACCAACTGCTTTTGCCCACAGCCACTGAAATCAATGAGACTGGTGCAGGAGTCTCAGCTGGAGAGTGCTTATGTAAGATCAGAGCTTTTGTCTGCAATTCATGCATGCCTAAAAGTGCTAAAGAAATAATAGTTAACAATGTGATTATTAATTGACATATCAAGTAATTTATACTCCTTTTTCATGAATATATTGGGTGAAGTGAATACCATTACTTTGAGTAAAAACCCCTACAGGCTATCAGTACCAATAGTTAATTTTAAAGTCTTTCTATGCATATTAATGACAACATCACTCAAAGATTGGGAAGTTATACTGATTTTACTGGCAGGGAAGCAGAGGTTAAGTAAGTTTTTTAAGGCCACACAGCAAGTAACTCCTTGGATTTATAACTCCCAAATCTGCCTTCTGCTCAGTCCAGCAGGTCATGCTGACTAACTGTGGAATGCATATCTGCAACAAACTCTTAAGGGACAAGAGGAATCAAAAGGAACAAAAGGTACTGATAAAGTAAGCATTAATTCTAAAAAATAAATGTTTTCTGCCATTCAAAAAACATGAGTCAACTTCTGTTTAAGTTGTCATACCTCACCAGTGCGTTAGCCAAGAACAGGAGCACGACAATAACATGAGGGAAATTGTTCTGACAGTGTTTTGAACAAAACTGAAAGTAGACACAGCAGCTTTATGGCATGAGATATTCAATATGAAGAAAATCTAATCATGTGTCTGAGGTTTCAAACAAAGTTTATGGAGATTTATCCCAAGGTAGCTTTAAAGTTCAGAGGAGCCAGAACTGTTCCCTTTCACAGATCTTGGCAGCCACAAGACTGTAAGAAATCAGCAGTGATACAGTTATTTCAGCTTCTTGAAGACTATTTCTGTGCTACTGCTCTAAATTATATAAGTCTTCTCCTCAGAGTTGGACCTATCTGCACGTACTGGAACATTTATAAAAACAAACCTGTTTTAAGCAAATTAAGAATTTAAATATTAATTTACTCCTCTTAAAGATGAAATATTTTCAGAAAACTAAGAAAATCAAATGGAACTGATCCTGCAATTTCAAAGACCTTTTGTCAGACATTAACCAAGATAAGTGTGAAAGGGAGTGCTGATTACCTGGAATCTGACTCTGGAGCAGTAATAAAGAATTCATTTCCATTCCATTAAGAGTCTCCACCCCTAAAAGGCTTATTTCCTTTTATAGGTAAACTGAAGGGAGGTGCCCAACCTGGCAGAGCTCCCTGAGTAATCAGACAGGACTTTTAAAGGCCTTAATGCACAGAGTGGTTCAAGCTGCAAACTGCCTGCTCTGTGTACTCTTTTCCGACTGCATCCCATTTATGCTTATGCACTTTGTGACGTGGGACAGACCCCAGCCTATTGCTGGCAGATTAAACTTTAAGTTCCTGCAACAATCTTTCTCATGTACGGAAAGAGAGGTATGGACTGAAGGTCAAGTGACAAAGTATCAACAAAACCCCCTCAGAAACTAAAGAATTGAATGGCCCTGTTTGAACTTGGCTTTGGTTAAAGCCAAGCAGCTGAGAGAGCTCCTGATCCTATACTCACATGTAAAAAATAGATGGGGAAATCACATATTCTGATACTTAATTTAGAACCTGACATTCTAAACTTACTCTGCGGGTAGTGAAGTCAGAACCAGACACTACTCCTATTATGCATTACTATTTCAGAAACACAGCCTTCTGAGTCCCAGTATGCAGAAACATCTTAAATGATGTTACAAATAAAACTCACAATAAGAAACTTACTAGTTTTAGTCAAGAGGGAAAATTCCAATTCTGCTTATGTTTCTTGTTAGGAAACTAGGAATGTTTTGCTCACTTCGAGAGCTATGGTAAAATTACACTTGGATGTCTGTAACTGGAAGAATGAAAATGAAAAGATTTTCCCAAAACGCTTCTTTTTGCCAGAAGCACGTCTGCGTCTGCCCAGTTTTCCTCAGAAACATCTGCAGTTTCTAAGGAAGCTGCTAATCTCTCTCTAAATCTTTCTCCTTAGTATTTTTGATCCATTGCATTTCAGCATTCTTGCTTCATGCACCAAAAGGTTACACTGAAACTCAGATCCTAGTACTTGTCTACAAAAACCCCAAAAAACAAAAAGCCCAAACCAGGGGAAGTTACTCGTATTTAATATCTTTTATGAAGAAAATATGATCTGTCCTGTGCACCAGTGGCTCTCACATATGGTTTGTGGCCTCCAAACTGCTTGCAAGCTGGCCATGCAGAGAGAGCAGACTACACAGCACTGACCCCGTTTCCTCTCCCCCCACTGTTGCACAGGGTGCACATCCATATCTCATCTGTGTCAGAACAGCTGTGGTATGTTTGTAAACCATGGTAGGTGTGCAGCTGGTTCTGTCAGCTCACAGACTCTGGGTGGTAACTGGGAACCACGCTGGTCTCATCTCAACATCGTTCTGGCCCTCAACACACCATGTCTTACGTCAAAAGTCTTGCAGCAGAAGGGGAGTATCTGCAGGGGTGTCCACTCTAGGGGCTATCTCAGCATCCTCCATATGCCCTGGGCAAGTCTACTATGGAGCCACAGCCAAAAGAAAGGCAGTAAATCTGGGCCATCTCTGTATGCTGTTCTTGTGATCTGTACTGCCACTGTACACTACAATATCGTCCAGAGGCTACAACACCCTGTCCCATGGAGTGGTCTCCATCCAGTCCCACAAGTACTGCACAGACTTCTCATATCTACTCTGACCTAAACCAAGTTCAGCTTTAGACTTTGGACATTTTCTGCTGAAAGCTGAAGTAATCCACACATGAGTTAGTTTGATTTAATGAAAGTATCAAAAGAACCAACTACAGCACTAGAGAAAGGAAGTGAAACTGAAAATAAGGCTCACACAACAAAGTTAGCCTCTTGTATTTTTATTACAGGAAAGTCTAAATTAAAAGATGAATACTACTAACAGAAGTGAACTAGTGAACCGCAGCCAAGTGATAACCCTCTCTTCAAAACATGGTGTCTTCCATCCCACAAAGAGCTTTCAGCCTAGATCAGGCTAGGAAAATAAAGATATCTGGGAAAGGACAACGGCTCAAATAAGATGGGGGATAGTGTGCTGTAAGCAATAAAGATGAAAAAATGGAAAAAAGTTACAGGGAAGAAATATGTTTAATGAACAGAATCCTCAGTGCGTATGAAATGGGGTAAATCTTAAGCCTAGGTGAAACATAAGAGGCATGGAGTGGAGGGCAGGATATGAAACAACAAGGAGGGGCAGATTTAGGAAGAATGCAGTGAAAGTAAATTTCTGGTAGGGCAGGCTGACACAGCTTCCCAGTTCAGGTCCTTGGGATCAGATGCATGCTAGCACTAGTGCCAGGGCAGGGAGACATACCGGGAAGAAAGCAGTAGGTGCCTGGCTGCCAGTAAGAGGTGAAGTCAGTGGCCTTGTACCCTTACATTAGTTAAGATTTAAAAACTGACTTGCAGTTAAGATTGCTTTCTTAGCTTAAAAATACATGTAAGTATTCCCAATTGCTCACTGTAGCATAGCTTGTTTCTAGGAAGAAGACATGACCTTTCAAAACTGTACATATTTGGATTTCAGAACATACATAATGGCTTAAATTTTCTACAAAACTATTGTCCTTCAGGTAGAGTGACTCTGAAAGCCCAATATGAAATCCCCAGGGTCCTGGAAAGCCTGAAAATGCAGGGAATAGACACCTCTACAGCTTTACTGCCAGACCTCCAAGTGTTTGCTCCATCTCCAGAAGCTTTCTGGTGGACCAGGTTAAGCCAAGGCCAACAGTTCCTCTAAACATTGTTGCATTTAACATGAAAAATGGGAGAAAATGACCAAGTCTTTAACTAAACAAACTGTACCACGCTAGCAAAGGAGTTTCTCACTTTGCAAAACAGACACCATAACACTAAAACCCAAAGAGAACTGACAACATTTTGGAACTGAAGAATTGGCTTACTATCAAAGTAATGGTGCTTGGTGGGGGAGGCACACCTCTGCAAGGTAGGTAATGTGATCTACCCTTCCCAAGCTGTATCACCAAGACCAAGAAAATATGCCAGTAAGTCAGGGCAACAAAGAAAAACAGAGCTGGTGCTATAGTAAATACCAACCTGACAACAAGTGACAAACATCAGAATTCCTTAAATCAGACTTATTTCAAACTGATCTTATTGGAGGCCTTGCTTGCTATTCCTAAACCTCCTTTTGGCATAAGCGTATACAGAGTAAGGACACACATGCTCATTATCTGCACATATTTGCAGGATGTAATTCTAGTAAGCATTAGATTAAAAAAAAAAGTTTCTTGAACTTTGAAATGAAGCTTTGACTTCTGTTATAATTGAAATCCTTGAAAACAGCCTTCAGTTCAAGCCCCATGTTCGCTGCTGGTGTTCATCAACTGACACAAGGATTCAAACCAGTACCATAAATGGGAAAACCACCAGTTCTGTAAGGAAAATGTCTGGCAAGACTGCACAATCCACATACAAGCTGCCATGACTTTCGGTAGGATACTCCATTATTCTTTATGTCCACTACAGAAACTGTGCTTGCCAGCTTAAACCTACTGATATCTAGATGCTTCATTTTCGTCTGAAAATATCTGTACCAAAACAAACCAAGCCAGATGTTCAGCCTGCAATGAGACAACAGTGCGAGGATGAGCATATGGCATTTCAATTCTTATATCCTAGCAAAAATCCACTCCATTAACTAGTTTTATTTCAGTATGCTCACCTTCTTAAGCCAGCACAACCTTTAAACATTACTACCTTCACACCACTGCAAGGCTATGTCAGCCTTTCTTTCAGAAAATGTACCTGCCTGAAATTACATTATTTGAAAAACCCTCATACGAAGGAATTTGGCTCACTAAGGAATTCATATTCTACAGCGCAAAAATAATTTACTAAGATTTGCTTTTGCTTTGCATTAATAGAATGTTATCTGTTCTTTTTTCTTTGGCAAAGGAAAATGAGGTATTATTGCATCCTTCCTCTGGACTCCTGCCTTCTGATATTTAGATAAACATAACTGCATAGACCAGAAATATTTAATGTTTTACAGAGCTTCTGTTCACACTTGGTAAAGCCTCACTTGCTAACCTATGTGCAGAAGGATTCTTGTGTAAGAGGAACCAGTTTGACTTCCACATGAGCAGCTGTTAATGTAGGCACACATTCAAACACGCAGTTGTCTGAAATAGCAGCGCTCTAGACGCTGAAAGTCAAGAAAACAACTCTCAGGTTGCATGGCTGCATGGCCACCCCTGTGAGATGGTGTAATCACAAGCCAGTGAAATCCTTCTCCTGCTAGGAAGCTATTACTGGTCACTCCTTGCACTTCTTACAAGCCCTGGGATTGGCCTTTGAGCAGTGATTCATGAAGGTATCACACTGCTCTGCCTGCCGTGCTGCTCTCTTAGCTCAGTGCATTCATTTCCCTCCTATTTTCTGCAAACCATACATAGCACACAACAAATTCTGTTCCAAATGTCTCCTCCTTTTTTGCTTATCCAGAAGGTAGTTTAAAATCCCAAATGGAAAGAATGTGTCACTTGAAGCCATGGCTGTGACCTGTTCACACTTGGACTTCAGGCGAAAATTCCCATGTTGATTTTCAGTTATGGTAATTTCCAGCAAATTCCCCACTCCCTCAGCATTAATGAAGAACAACAATTTTGTCTCATCATAGTCATGGGGAAATATTGGTTGCTCAATGCTTAGTTACAACAATGATTTACAAACCATAAATGCCTACAGCAGAGACACATTTTTCAGGGTCCTGCACACACAGACTGCTTCAGCTGCAACATCAGGGCGTTCGTTCTGCTTTGCGTAAGAGCACAGACACACCAGATCACTGTCAGTAGGAGACTTCTAGTTTTCATCTCAGATTTCTCTGGCAGTGTGACTCTGGGAACACGTCACTTCCCAGCAATAAATAGCAAAGAACTACCAATTAGTTGCATTTGTTTCCTAATACTGTATGTTTTAAAGGCAGTCTCCCTTTGAAGCATTTGGAAGAGCAGTACAGTAGATGCCAGGCAATACAAAATTCAGCTGAAATACTTAAATATGATTAAGATAACAGGTGTATCATACAACCCTGCAAGTGCAGGTACAGAATTATCTCATATGCTACCAAAAATTGATTTAATAATATTAATACAGATCTGAGATCTGTATTACAGATCATGATTCAACAGTATTTCAGCACTTACAGAGCTCACAGAGAACTGCACGCTATGAAACACTGCAGTGACATTTGAATTCTTCTAGAAAGCCCCAACACCACGGATGAGAAATGCAGGAACAACTGGCAACAACATTTTTTGTAACATTTTGGATCACCAAGGAAATTTTCCAAAGTGTATTGCAAGTAACCAATCTACATGGACTAATGCTGAAATGCAAAAAAAGAACACCGAATTAAGGAAAAGCATTCTGACCTAGCATTTTAACCATCAATTCAAATATGAATTTAACAAAGATCTGGCTGCAGAGGCAGGAACAACTTGAGAAACAAGTTCATTTGTGTGTCAGCTGAGAAAGCAATCAGTTCTTTCAGAAGTCAAATTTGGGTAACATTGAAATATATGCTAATTTTTGAAAACTCTGAATATGATGACAGTCAATATTACCCTTTTTTCAGTTTTCAGGGAAGTTATCACTTGCAATTTGCACTTCTGAATAAATCACTTAATTTTAATTTTTCTAAGTAATTATGACCAAATGTATTTGACTACAAAAAGAGCTACTCAGCTAACTAGCTGGAGTTGATAATTTTTACTTACTTATTAAAAACAGACATAAAGATTAGTCAACTCATGGTAAAATCAAATTCCCAGTCAGCTGCAGACCCAGAAACTACCTAAATCTTGTTTCAGTATTTCAAAGCAAAACCATGTCCTTTCTCTCATAGCAGCTTTTCATACTGACACACCTCACAGTACCAGATCATGTCCAGTAATGAAATACCTGTTGTATTGTGGCAACCAGAAGCAACACCTACCCATGGCAATCCCCCAACAGATCATCCCCTTCTACAGAGCGAATTACCAATATTAGTGAAACCAGAGCCCTTGAGATAGAGATAGGGTACATGAACAAGTTACTGTGAGTAAGATAGGTGTGATCTTGCCATGGAATAAACATGGGCATGAGGACAGCCCACTGCACAGTAGCCTATGTGCATCCTTTCTACACTCCAGTTTACTTTGCACTATCTTGTCTACATGTGGTTTCATGTCACTGAAAAAAAAATAACTTCATACCTCCATGATTGTTTTCTCTCTCAATTCCTTATTCCATTTTGGCTCATTAGTCTAAGAACAGCTTGAGACAAAAATATGTCTTGGATTTGAAGCGTGCCTAATCTTGAATCTGTATTAACATTATGAAATTAATTTCTGGTGACAGAAAGATAATTCTGTACCTTCCCTTGCCAGGCAGTATGATACACCGGTTATCTCAATCATATTTAAGTACTTCAGCTGAATTTTGTGTTGTCTGGCACAAAAGTGAGTCCCTGAATTAAGGTATTGAGACATCACTACAATAATAAATAAAAGAAATCTTATTTACCCGAAGACAATCTGTGATCTATGTCATAATGCTGGAACAGTGAAACTCCCTATGACAACAGTCTCAAGACAAAGTAATCTGAAGTCATCTTTCTGTTCCTGTAAGAAAGACAGATTGTATTTATTGAAATCTGGTGTAAATTAATTCTTTAGAATCAACCTTTGAAAAGGAAGACATTAGTATTTACAGATATACTGAAAGGCACAGCTGTCCTTTTTTCAATAACGGAGGTATATACAGAACAAACTCCCCTTCTACTCAGACATTTACCACATCCTTATTTCAAACAGCAGCAGTCATTACACAGTGAAACTCAAACAGCACTTTGGATTTGGTTTTGGTTTTAAAAGTGACATATCTTAATTTGAAACACACAGTTTCTGAAACCTTTTCAATTTGCAGTTCCTGTATGAACACTTATGCATACAGCGAAGTAGGAAAGGCTACTTAAGGCTCAAGCTTGGTTTTCTTGGTTATGTTTTGTACCCCTTCATAGGTAATCTTAAATTTTGAGAGGACACTGGATCACATATTCAATACCTGAAATCTAAGAGAAGAGACAGCAAGACAGCAACTTCAATTCAGTAGCAACACTGAAAATAAAACAGGCAAATCTGAAGAAACTGTGCTCTAAAACCTCATTCATAGCAACTGACTGGTTGCTATTTCTCATGGAGGGAACTTCCACCCTTCTGAAATGCTCATTATCCATGCACAGCAAGTAAGCTCAGTAAGATGGGGTAGCATCATTACTGCTGCACTAATGTAATAATAAACCAAAACATATTTACTAGATATATTTATTTGTGGCATTCACCCACACTGAGAATACAATTACAAATTATCCAGACAATGCATAGTGAAAGACAACATGATTATTCAAGATACAGAGTATTATTAACGGAAATGTACTTATTTAGACGAGTAAATGTAATTTAGGTATACAATGAGTTTATATTTATCTGTTGGTGAACAATGGTACAACAATTGAAATATTCAGGAGTATGCTCCTGGGTTTTTTTGAGATGCTTTCTTTTCTGCAGCATTGTGCTGCTGAAAAAGTATTGTTTCATTAAACTCTAACTTAAGAACTGAGATAAAGATTTATTCAGATGCAATTTAGAATGGGGCCCAGCTCAGTGAAACCCAGGTCACACATCAAAACAAAGAAAACAACCTTCTTCACTCAAACAAATAAACAAGAAAGAAAAATATACATGGTACCAGAACAGAAAGATGTAGGTTACGTCTATCAATACATATTAACTGTATAATAAATGTTTGTTGTTATTTAGCAACAATTTTGGGAAGGCTACTTAAAATAAAAATTGTTTCCTTAGGTTCACAGAATTAATTTTGTTTGTGATTTTCAAGGCAATGGCAACAAAGAGAATTAGATGTCTAATCAGCATGGGACAAGAGAATCTGCTTTCTTTGAAAACCTCCAAATTACTATGCAATACCTTTCTAGCCTTCATAAAAGAGAGTATCTAACTGATTCATACCCCCAGGTTATTTACAACAAAGGATTTCATAGCAAAGTACAGAATGGGTCAAGACTTCATTTCATACAATGTTCCTAAATATTAATATTTTAAATACTTTTATTCTGCATACTCAGAAAATAATTCATAAGCTTGTAAGTACTGTCTGAAAACGACTGAAATGGAAAACAATTCTAAAAAGGAATTCTATTCAAGTTCTCTCTACAAACATGAAAACAACAGTGATATAGTTCAGCCTGGTCCTTGTGGGAGGAAGGAAAAGTTATCCTTCACAGCATCCTTCACAATGACCTTACAGAGTTATTATATACACAGCAGAACACCTAAATCACTTTTTAGTCACCCTTACAAAGAAAGGTTTGCTTAGTGACATTTCAACAAAAATGCAGAATTTTCAGCCCAAGGCTGAAACAACTTTACTTGCAAAGCACAACAAACAGCTTTGTTCTACAAAGTTTACTTCAAGCAGGTATTAACAACATTAAATTCATCTGGGAAAGATGCACTACATTGATCTAATAAATAAAGGAGTGATCTATACATTAAAGAGATAGTAAAACTTGAACTATTTCTCATTCTTTCTATAAACTAGCACATATGAAACTATGGAGAGGCATTAAAATAACTACAGAGACACAGCTTATTACTGTCTATATATCAGAACATGTTATTACATCATTGAAATTTCTTGTGGAGAATTTTTCAAATAGTGTTTTTCTCCCATGAAAAATTTCTTCTAAGAGTATCTTTCTTCTATGTGCTTCAACTGAAGCACATACAAAAAAAGTCCAACAACAGATTTACCTCTCTTCATAGGGAAAACAGATCAAATTTTGTTCTGCACTAGGATATATTTTCCATACTGAGGAATTTAATATTCATTATGAAAGGCCTTTTCTAATCATAAGATTTTATCAGAGAGGATTATTTTCACATCTTGTTTGCGAGTTAAGGTAAATCAGAGGTAGCTTAGGAATGCTTCAGAATTTAGTGTTTTACTTGAAATTAATTAATCCCTCCTTCAAAGGGTTGGGTTAACAGTAAAGTACAAAAGGCAAACAGTATATACAGCTGCCACTGTCTGCACCAAGAGAATAATTCCAAGAAGCTCCAGGTAAGATGAGAACAGGAGAAAGCACAGTGCACTTCTTGGCATTTGCTTCAGTGCACCAGTTCAGGCTGGTTTTCTACAAAAGGAAGCACCCCACTAACATAGTACGCTATTCCCAGCGACAGAAGAGCGATGACAATGATGAGGAGCAGCACCCTCCAGAAGCCCAGGTCTTCCACAAACTCTTGCCACGTTGTGCGAAAGCTGGAAAGAACTCCTTCACCTTGCTGTAGGTTTGGATTAAGGAGGGAATGGCTTTCCATTGCACTATGAAGGATTAAAGTTAAAAATACATCAGAGCAAAAGAATGCACCTTTAAGTATGACAGTAATCCTACTAAGGGCAACTGAAACATTCTAAATTAAAAATTAAACCCACTTGCAGATTTATAGCATTGCCCCTGCTAAATCAAGACAAAGCAGGTCAGGAAAACACTCCTAACTCTAAACTCAATTTAGTTGAATGGATGTTTTATTAACCTGTGCAAAGAGAATGATATCTGTATATGAACAACTGCCCTAAATTTGCAGGCTTGCCACCCAGAAGCCTTCAAAAGTCAGTCCTCATAATTTCTGCTAAATATGGCTTAGTAAAATATAATGAAACATAAGCTAAAACCTCAAGGGACACAGCTCTTGTTAATAAAAAAAAAAATGACTAAAACCAAACTTGATGAATAAAATGGAAACTTTAACCAATATTAATTTAGATGCTGAATTCTGTAGTGATCTTTATCTACTCTCCTGTATGCCTTAGTTACAGAAGCCTCCTTTCTAATATTAAAAAAAAAACCAAAACCACACAAAACCCAATAACTTTAGATACCAAGAAGTTCAGAAACTTTCTGAACAAGTTGGCATTCCTGTGTTCTCTGCCATATGGCATTCAGAGACTGCCTTGATGTTTTAACATCTCACTACCAATTCATCAGACGCCCTTACATTGTCAGACTATAAATCAGGGACTGAAGCTTTCACTTTTAAATGTAAAACAAATATAAAATCAGACCGAGGCACTCATCTTGACAATGAATCACCTTTAGAGAAGGTGTTAAGTTGTCCCAAATACTGCATGGCTTCTTGTATAATTCTGCCAATTTTGCTGGTCTCACAACTGGTTTATAACAGGAAACTTTCTCTGTTGCTGCATGGAAAACCTCATGAAGAATGGGAAAACTTTATCATTGCTTGATTGCACTTAAAATGTTGACCATCTGCACAGTCCTACTGCTTGAGTGAAATTACACACATGGGTGTTTACAAGATGACAAGCATGGAAAGGAAATGGTGGAATCAATTACTCAATTATGTCAATAGCAGAATGCAAGCAGAGAAAAAAACCCAATTTTTTTCCCCAGTTCTAACTGCTTTCAGTTACCATATTCCTAGATATATCTTATAGCACTAACAATAAAAATTCTAAAAAAAAAAGAAAAAATCAGGGAAAAATCATTTCCAAGCCAAAGCTAATTGTAGAAATGCTGCTGTTCTTGGTGACAGTAATAAACCAACAAATGATTGTTATCAGAAAAAAAAATCTCCCTTCTAAGATTACAGCACGAGAAAACTTCACACTATTCATATGGTATTTTTCCTCAGGAAATACAGCCACTGAAGAACAATTAGCCTAAATTCCCATAGCTTGCTGAAGTATTGCAACATCACGTGCAGAAGTTTTCAGAAATTGCCTATTAAACAGCTCGTATTTTTGTGTTTTTTAAATATTTACCATCCTGTAAAGCTATTTTTGCTCACCCATAGCAGCAGGATTTAGTCATCTTCCTTGCTTATTATGATTTCCCAAGAAAAACAAAGGGTTTAATAAAAGACAGCCATTGGTGTAGAACAGAACAACTTACTCATTAAGTAGTAACTAGTTAATACATAACCACAGAGAGGTTAAATAAAGGTGCAATGCAATTTAAGTGAAAAGATCACATGCTTCTCATTAAAAAGAAAAGGGTACATAGGAAACATTTTTTTCTATTTCCTATTACGACTCAATTAAAATCTATGTTATTCCAGATATTTTCTCTTATTAATCACAGCTGCATAAGAACTGGGAACGCAGCAACACGTCCTCAGGAGGGTTTGTGCCACACAGCCCAAACAGATGTTCTCTTCTGTTTCCAACAGGACGTGGAAGTTCACATTTGGCCGCAGCCACAGGACCTGCTGGGCTGTGCAGAAGGACAGAGCCGTCTGTCTGTGCTGAGACAGCCGGAGCGAGCTGTGCCTCCTGGCAGTGCAGCGCAGCACAAGCAGGCAAAGCCAGCGAAAACACATCGGACTCAGGAACACAACTTCGGCCTCTGCTTCCAGAGCAGCAGCAATGGCACGTAACAAGGAGCAGCAAACTAAAGCCAGAGACTGTTTTAGAAAGAGCATTATCTCTCCACAGGTTCGTACATAACGTAAAACAGTTTTGGGGGAAGAGCACAGAAGACAGTCATCTAAGCGTCTCTAAAATGTGAAAATAATACTAAGAGGGAGGAGTGAAACTGTGGAGGTCTGAAAAGCCAACTGTTACAAAGGCATTATTTATTTACAAAGCAAACAGCACACAAGCTCACTTGCTTTGGCTGCTGTAGGCATCTGCTATTTGTTATTTTAAAAATAATGTATTTCAGACATTTTAAACACATTCCCAAACAAGCTGGGTAGCGCACTGTTTATGTCTCTGTGCCTCTCCCCAAGGAGAGTTGCTGACTTCCTTGCCAAAGCAAACAATATAACATTTATGAAGGTCAAATAACAGAAAGGAAACTATGTTCATTAAAGGGACACTATCAAACCAAAAATTGGAATTTAAATGGGCCTGAGCTGTTGGTCCATATGTTTAAACAAAACCAGCATAAATGCATTTCTATGGGACAAGCAACTTTCAATAAAACGTAAAGAAGTCAGAAAGGTGTTATGCATAAATTCTTCTAATTTATAACCATGTAATTTTGAGAATAAAGTTAAATTTTCTATTTCAGGGCTTAAAACAGTCTCTCTGATAGGTGTGGTCACCTGATGTGTAAAAAAGAACTTCAGATCTGGTCATTGTGTTTGGCATTATTTCTGTAATTTTGCTGCTTTCACCATAAAAGTTTCACCTTTTCTGCTTCCTCAACTTAGATCTAACTCCATCTACACAGCCTCATTTTCATGAACAACAGTTATGTAACAAAACCCCTCATCTTTTGTGATGCAATGCTCCAGTAGTCATAGTTTATGATCATTATTAGACAAGAAAAAAATACCCAAATTTGAATAAATACAGTGTAAGAGCAAGTATTCCAAACACCACTGACACTCTGTTTTCAATATGAATTAAAACTAAACCAGTATTGAAACTATTTCTTGCATTATTAATCTCAGTCCCATGTTCTGTCATGTTTACTGGCAATTCAATGATTTCTGTAAGTGAATTATCATCCTTTGAAACTTGCAAAGCTTCTTGCCTCATCAAAATCTACAAGAAGGCTGTCTTGGAAGCTCATTGTAAAAAAGCATTCCCAATTTTCAATCACAAGAGTATCCGTGGTTTATCTGTATCCTTTGGTTCTTGTGCTATCATCATATTTTGTCTTAAACAGTTATTTTATTTTGTTCAAAATCAGTATTTCTTGTCAGCAACCACACACACCTCTTAGCCTTCACTCTGCCAGGCTAAAACCAGCTCTAGTTGCTTTCTTTCATAAGGAGATGCTCTGTCCCCTTGAGTGCTTCAAGTAATGCCTCCCAACACTTCTTAAAAGATATACTAATTTTTTTTGAGTGGGGGTAAACACCATAACAGAACATATCAGAGAGCAGAAGTCACTGTTGCTTTAAACAACAGGACTGACACTTTTCTTCATGTAGCGAAAATATCTCATTTTGTGCTTTGTAGAACTTCACTGCATTTTTCAGGGAAGCATCAGCACCTGGAACTGACCAGTACATCAAGCCTTTTCTCCTCTACCTTTGTTTTCCACTGACAAACTTTTATTTTATGGCATAGAGCTTTTGGTAAAAAAAAAAAATCTGCATTTTGTGCTACTGAATCACAATTTATTCCTACTAATTTCCTCTCCCTTGTAACCCCAGAGTTTTGCCTACACCATCCCAGTTTTCCTCTGGTTTGCCTATATCTCACTTCTTGGTATCACTAACATGCTTCTACTTCTTATGCTCCTACTTTTTTACTTAAGAAAACTCTAAGTAAACACAGTCCCAGAACCAGACCTTTGGGAATTCATTAATAACTTCCCTCTAATCCAATACTTTCTCTGAAATGGTCATCAATTTTCCTGAAATCTTCAGATCTCCATCAACTATCTCTTTAGCCACCGTGAAATTCTTATTCACCATCTTTTCCCAGACTACCGCTGATAGAAATTTCATATATGGCACCACATAAAAGGTTATATAGATGAAAAGTCTGCTACCCCTTCTTTGCATGGACATTCCCTCTTACCAGAAGTATGCCAAGTTAGCCTGTGATATTGGCATTTTTCATGCTATTTTTGCTTTGGCTTTGTGATAAGTGGTAGAATATTTACTTTTGGGACTCTAATGGAAAATGAGTAATTATTTTTTAAAATTTCTAGCATGAAATTAAAATCTCAATAGAAGTTCTTCCCCCCCCCCTTAAATTTGATCTATTTAAATAGATTTTTCCAAAATTTAACATTTGATTTTGATTTGGTCTGATAATATCAGGCCAAATTTCATATTATCTGTTACGAAGAACATACAATCAAGTTAATCACAAAAATCTAAAAATCAATAAATGTTATTTCTCCTAGTAATTATTTTTGTTTTGTAAATACCTTTCACTTTCAGCAGTTTGCATTGTTTCCAGCTTTGAATGAGCTCCTCTGTTAAATCCTTTCACCTCTTGCTCCTCTAAGGATTCCAGCAGTCTAATCACATCTTTATTCACACCCCTTCGTTTGGCAAGAACAAGTGGTGTTGCACCTTGATGGTTGCTAAAACAACGCCACAAAAAGACATAAAGGAAAAAAAATTAACACAGAAATTCTGTAACAAGTCAACTCAGCATAACATATTAAAATTCAGTAACAAAACTATTTAATAGTACAGTAGAATAGCAACTATACAGAATTATTTTCTGTTCTATCAGAAAATACTATCTATACAAGTCACAGCATAATGGGCTCCAGAAGAAAATCAGTATATTTAGATTTGAAATTGCACAACTCTTTTCTCCCCACAAGTAAAATCAAAATTCATTGGACTCTAATCTAATTGGAATCTCTGGGTGTTATAGCAAAAAAATAACCAGCAGATTTATGGCAATGTTCAACTCCAAGCTTAATTTCAAGAAAGAATTGTGCAATCTGGCTCCTCATAGTTCCTTTTCCATGAGGGTATTAGGACATCAGGCAAAAATGAAATAAAATACAGATGGTCCCTCTGCTGCTATTAAAATAATACTGAATAGGACCAGAGCTGCCTTCAGACCAGGAATTTCCACCAGAGCTTTTTGAAATGTGGAGAAAAAAACCCAACCCACAACCCATAAATAATCTGGTCTACCAATAACTAGAGTTTTGCTGAGTTGAAAACATTAATGAGTTACAGGTGAAAAAGGGACAGATTAAAAAAAACTCAAAGGTTTTCACATTACTCCTGGTTTTTGCATGCATTGTGAATATGCAGAAAGTTCCACAAACAAAGTAATTCAGTACAGGAATGAAACAGCTAGTTATTTTGCAGTTTGAGAGCTTACATCTGAGCACTGGCATCTGACAGCTGCTGGAAGCCAGAAGGAAAGAATACACAATATTTGAAAGAAGGACTGAGTCACAGACTTTGAGGGAGGGCAAAAACACTGAAAGGAAGCATTGTTACCAGAGGAGTCTGGGAATGAACTGACACACATATATACTGTATTTTCTTTGTCTTATACAGTATAACAATAGAACTGCAGTAGAGAAAATTCTTTTTAGAGTAGTCAATGTGATTTTTTCTTTGGTGCCAACCACCCACACCTGGTTGTCTGGCCAAACTAGGGCAGCAATGTCACCAATGAGGCAGGATTAGATACAGCAGGCCACAGCAGCAGCTGCTATTTTTATTTCCTTTGCTTGTTGCACAGACTAGCAAAAGTGGCCTCATTGTTTTCCTGCCTTCTTAGTTTGTGGTTTTTTTAAGTGGTATCTTTAAAATTTGGAATTGCTCCAAATACAGCATTTCAGCAACAGCAGATTTACACGCAAGGCTCTGGTGACAGAACACTAATATATTGTAAAAATATGTGCTGTAAAAGAAGACTTACCAAATATCAATTTTAAGTCCATTAGAAACTAGGAACTGGATGGTATCGACATGCCCGCACAGGTGAAGAGCTGTGTTACCTTGGTAATCAGTGGCTAGTAAATCAGCACCAAATTTATGCAAGAGTTGACAGATGTCTACATTTCCTCTGGCTGCAGCAAGGTGAAGGCCAGTTCGGCCTCGGCTGTCACGAATATTTGGGTCGAAACCACTCTCTAGCAGTCGTTTGGAATAGTTAAAGTCTCCATCAATGCAAGCCTGCAGCAGTGGCACATTTGTCTGGGAGGAGTCGTTTACAAAAACGTAGGACATTGTTCTGAATCCCTCCAGAGGAGGTGACCAACCTGCAAGTTTAAAGGGGGAGAAACGATGGTGAAACCAGGCAAATAAACACAATGCAAATAATACCACAGACTGCTCAGGTTCCCAAACAAGAATGCAAACCAGCTTATAAGCCAGCTCTGAAGTCTTCCTGCTGTACACATTAACTTTGTGTGCTGCATTCCCTTCTAGTAATGTGGAAAAAGCCCCATTTAGTCTTGCTCACATCTAGAAACAGTAGGAAAGTTTTTGTTATTAGAGAAAATTGGTGAGATCACTGTCACAAATGCAAGACAGGCGATTAGCTCTCACCTAGTAAGGAATCACACGTAGTGGTATTGATGTTAAAGGGCAAGACACTGCAGATCAGGACAGAAAGGAAGAACCTGTCATAAATGGGGAAACTACAAACAATTCAGTTCCCAGGTGATGCTAAGTGCAATTTCTACCAGCTTATAAGCAAAACTACTCCAGTGGGATTTTTACCATCTGAATTTGAACTTCAATGCACAAAATATAGTCAGCTGTTAAAAATGCTAGATTAATATAAATACTAATTCCTTCCTTCTGCAAGAAATACATTTTTCAATACCTTTTGCAGAACATTATTTTTATGGTGCCACAGATACACAAACTACAGAAGAGACAAGAATAGCAATACAGACCACAGAAAACTGAATGCATTAGGTGAAGCTGCCCACCTGAAAGCAAAAATTGGAAGTGGGTACAAGGAAGACAATGGTAAAAATCAAGCATAGAGCTGCTGTGAGCTTGACCCCAATATGGAAAAGTACAAATGTAGTTTCTCTGGCTTAATATTAAACAAAGGATTAAATCCTTTTCTGTGTCAGGACCTCAAAGAGGAAGAGAAATGCTTCACCATGGACTACTTGATACAGAATATTTCATGAACTATGATTTAAGTTTTGTGGAAGAATATTTTGAGGATGAGTCAAATAATGCGGGTATGATGACACTGTGTGCTTATGGGACACAGAAAAGATTACTTGAAACAGTAAGGAAAAAAGAGAATGATTTAGCAAGAGAATGGTAGAAAAAAAAAGAGGCAATGGTAAGAAGCAATGAAAATGTCTAGGAGTTTGGACAACAGCCTTCTCCTTGCACTGCCTCAGAGAGGAGGTAAAAAATTTATAATACATATATATAAACCAGTACAAATCCTTACAAGAAATCTAAATACACATTCACACAATTCAAGTGACAGGAGGGAAAAGTGATTTTACTAGAAAAGCTTTGAACAGAAAGTGAAATGAAACCTCACTTGAAACAGTATTTTTCACTTGCCCAGGGTTTCTATTTTGGGCTTATGGTGTAGCAGTGTTGATTAACTATCTGAACCTCTTATTAAAACTGTTACACACAGATTTAAATTTTCTCATCTATATAAGGTATCCTTCCACACCAGTGCACCCATTCAGCCAGGAGAATGGAAACATGGCCAGTAGCCAAAGAACTCCATTTAAAACCTCTCCTTTTTTGAGAGTTCATAATGTCTATATTTTATAGCTCTTCCCCCATGTTTTAGACCAAATTCAAGAGCAAAGTACCTACAGAAGTAATTTCAAAATGTTTATGCACTTCTCTGATTAACAGCTGTAGCATTGGGGGCTGTTGAGGTTAATAAGTCATATTTAAATTTCACTAGGTTGTATCTCCTATCTGGACAAAATCTGCTGCATGTATCAATACTGTCCAGTTTCCCAGTGCAGGAATGCACAACTTTTTTTTGCCTTTCTTGGACGCTGAAGAGAAAGAGATAGGAATAGATTATTTCTATGTCCTGGTATCTGTATAAGGAATGATTTTAAACAGAGTACATTTCCCTACACTGCAAATATGTTTTTAAGCACATGATGGTAAATCACTGAGTCAAAAACCCTTTTCCACAACCATCTCCAATAGCAGAAGGCCAGTTCACTGATACACAGTAAAACTTCGTGCAAGATTGGTGTCATTTAGGGCACTAACAGCTTCCTTATGACCTGACAGAACAACAAAGGACAACGTAGTTACTTGCATTTCCAGTGAATATGCTGCAAAGCTAGGATTGCCAGCTGACAGCAATTTCAATTTTCTTGCCCATTTCCCACCCAAATCATAAATGATATAAGAATTATTCTTCCACTCGGCTAGTCCGATCTTCGCTGAGAAAAACAGTGGGACCACTTTCTGTGCGATGGGATTGTGACCTTTGGATTCTGCACTAAATCTTCCTGAAAGCAAGGTCATAAATCATTTTAAAACCTCCGATTATCAGCCCTCGTAACAGCATATCAACAGCACAAACCTCTAGCTGTACTTGACAAAAGGATCATGATTCGCTTGTAAAATAATACTTGAGTGTTTAAACCTGTTTAATAAAACAAGGCCTAACAAATCAACATGAGAATATTATACTGGAAGAGACTTAGGCTATTTGTAAAATGGCATGGCACGCTCTGTTAAAATGTAAATTAATATTTATATTTTCATACCAGATGTGTCCGTCTGGTAAAGCCTTACAGAATTCCCCAGCTGTGACGAAACATTAGCTAATACTACCAAGGAAAGAAGTCACCTCCTTATCTTCTCAGAAAAGGAAGCTCAAAGATTAGCAGTTAACACAAAGTGTAACTGGAAGTAATTCCGATTCAGAATTTTTTATCACTAGAATCTTCTGGAATCGATCACTGATGTGTAGAAGACTAAAGCAAAACCTTAGCATTTCACAGTTAGAAAGACAAAAAACCCCAGCAAATCCTTCTTCCCAACACTTGAAGATTGTGGGCTAAACATACATTCACCAAAAAAAAAGAAAAAAAGAAAATCTGGACCATCTAGTTTGATTTATCTTAGTGATTAAAAAGATTTTTTTCTACAAACACAATTCTATTTCACATATGGCTACTTAACCTATGCCAGATACAAGCTGCATACAAAGCTGAACTATATGCCATCTTTAAAATGTCAGTCACCAAATGACATGTTTTTGCCTCAAATTTAACTCAACTCCTTGGCTAACAAAACTCGTAAAAAAATTGCAATATTCAACTCAATTATATATATTTGAATAAACAGAAGGTGGTTACATTTCTGACACTACATATCAAAAAGTTTATTGCCACACTAAGTATCTAATGTAACAGATTTACAAACAAAATTTAGAAACCAAATGGCATTAGCCATTCTCTTGAAATGGCTTCTGAAAGGTGAACCAGATATTAACCCTGACCCTGTCCCAAAGCTGGTACACCTACCATTTAGCACTGATTTTACAGGCACAAATTAGGATAAATGGACTTGTATCAATAAGAATTACCATTCTGAAAATCCCTAAAAATTACTACTACTAGGAGTTGAATAAATCTAATTTCTAAAGACTGAAATGAAAGACTGCTTCTAAAAATGCACCACTATCTACTGAAAATGTATATGTTAAATAATAATTTTGTTTAAAAAAAATTTTGTTATTAATAACTTGGTGGTTTGATAGAAAATTAGTTTTGTGGAAAAAGAGTAAATTCAAAGACATTCTCCCAAGCTAGAACAATTCTCATTAAAAAGGCATAATACGAGAATACATTTTCTCTAGATTTATCCAGCATTTATATAGCCTCAACAGTGTACTTTTTAATTAATAATTTTAGAAATTATGCTGTAAGCCACTTCTTCAATGACACATGTGGGCTTAGTACAGGATAAGAAAATTTAACCAAACCATTCTTTTTCCAAAGGGAATGCTTATATGAAGTGATTCTGTAAGAATAGTGTACTTTTATTTAGTAGGAGTCAGTTGTCTCTCACTACACTGTGTACAATGGTAACTTGGTGTCACACAATAGATCTGTTGTAGGACATGTTCACGCCTGCAGAAGACAGGAGTGATCTTGAATAACCCAAACCACAGAGCTAAATGCAAATTCTGTCACTTCTTTAACTAGTCTGAAATCTGTACTAACCACGGACAGTTTCATTTTACAGTAAATACATGCTGTTGTCTCTGCCTTCTCATTAAGTTTGACAGCTACCAAACAGCTCCAGAAACAGGAGAGAATGGCTCAACTGTGAGACAGCATCAGTAATGGACCCACCCCTCCACTACAAAAATATTAATAAAACTGCTAAGCTGTGATTAATCACCCAGTTACTGCTACATAGCATATACCAGTTCTGCAAAACTACAGTATTTCCCAGAACAGTCAGAGAAACTGAAGCAATTGTCCCTATTTTACAACATGTCAGGACAACACCAGATTGCTCAATCCTGGAGACTTCTCAGTGTTAATACGCACTTTAACCTGTAGAATCTAAGCATCAATAAGACTACCACTAGAGAAATTGCCACCACCAAGAAATGGAAATGAAACCAAACCCAAGAAAAAGTAGCATCTCCCACCCATGCCACCAAAGCCCACAATATACGTTACTTGCAAATTTTGCATTTGTCAACTCCCTGGTGGCAAACAGCTTCCTCTTTCTGTAATTCACTTCAGTGGCTTGCAGGGCTCTTCCTCTTCAGTATTTAAATGAATGAAGAACGTTCAAATACTTCCCTTAAACTGCTGAGAGAGAAATTCCCTCAAAAGTTTTCATGCACATGTGTATTTGCATGTAAGTTACTGCGAAGTAATTTAACTGAATGTTATACTTAGTAAAAAATCATGTGATCAACTCATTTCTGTTTAAGAACCCCATTGCCTACATCAAGTTCCACTGAGATTTCTGTATCTTCTATTAGAAACCTTTATCTATTCAGTTCAGTTGGAACAAAGTTTTATGACTCCACTAATATGGATCCCCTAAAAGCAGCACCTCAAATTCAGTACAGCATGATGTCTGTTTTATACACATCTCTGTTTTGCAGCATTTTCCCTTTCTAACCCCTTTAGTGTTGGGTTTTTTTCAACAGTTCCTGGATTTGAGGTATCACAGCAGGCTCATGTCATCTATATCCCCTCTCGTGCTCTTTTATGGATCAGCAGATGATGGCATTGGGAAACAGGGATCCTTGCTCATCATTGTACAGTATGTCAACAATATAAGATAAAAAATACACAAGATTTCAAATGCCAATCCAGGGTTGCAGAACGTTTTCCCAGATAAAATAGTACTGGTTTTGTGTATTTTTGGTCACAAAATAATGAAACACTAGGAAAGAAATAATTCTTTTAAGACACATTTATCAAGAAGCAGATTCACAAATATTGTACCCTTGCTATACTTAACTAGTAATTGCTTTACATCTTTCAGTGCACTTAACTTCTATCAAATATACTCCTAAGTATTTTTGAACATTCCTCATTTTTCATCTTCTGCACAAGAACTATTTAGGAAGATGGGCAACTTACAGATTTCTTCAAATCATCTGTAACTTAAATTCCCCAAAACTGGCTCAGGTAAATCCATAAATAACTGCAGTACTTCTCTGATCATTGTGTCCAGTTTGAATACATATGTTTTTACAGAAAGTTATTGAATCACATTGATCAAAATTATCAATCTCTCCACAAACCTTCATTCGAATTCCTTCTCTGTGTCTGCTGGGAACATGCAAGGTATATGCTGGTCAAGAAAATATTAAAGATCTTTGCATATTGTTTTGCTGTTAGTCTATTTATTTGGTTTTTAACAGACTAGAGAGAATTCGTTCCACTCCTAATTAAGTGTTTGTGTTTAAATTTGCCGCAGGCTCGAAGCAGTCCTCTGGAAAAGAAGACAACAGTAACTGAGCAACAAGAGATCGCTCCCGGGCTGCCGAGGGAGGTACAGCGCTCTTGTCTGGATGGACACTGCCACCAGGTGGACCGACACATTCTGGTCCCTCTGGAGTGAATCACTGAATCACAGAACGGTGGGAGCTGCAAGGGACCTTAAAGGTCGTCTGGTCCAACACCCCTGCCATGGGCAGGGACACCTTCCACTACACCAGGTTGCTCAAAGTCCCACCCAACGTGGTCTTGCCTTGAACGCTGCCAGGGATGGAGCATCCCCGGCCTCTCTGGGCTACTTGTTCCTGTTTTTCACCACCCTCATAGGAGAGAATTTAATCCTTATGCCCATCTAAACCTGCTCTCTTTCAGTTTAAAGCCACTGCCCCTTGTCCTATCACTTTGTGCCCTCGTAAAAAGCCTCTCTCCAGCCTTTTCATTTCCTTTTAGGTACTGGTGTGGTGCATAAACCTAGAGCTACACAGAGCACTTCTTCTACATTTGTGATGTTTTCTCTTTTCCTGAGAAGGAAATTATGAAAGGCACGAAAATAAGATTTTATAAGACTTGATTTAAAGCATTCCAAAACCCAAACTGCTATACCCTTGCAGTATGAACAGCAATCTCATTCAAGCTCCAATCCTGTAATAGTGAAATGAGGACTTGGGTATGTGGCTTGAGTTCTACAGACAAAGGTATTTAATTTTAAAAAGTATGTATTTATGCCTGTTTCTTAAAAAACACCCAAAACTAAATTCAAAACATCCGCCTTCCCCTCTCCCCCCCTCAAATGTCCCAGTCCTTACCTAGTGAAACAGTAAGCCTGAGATGACAAGTTTAGTAAAATGGGAAAAGCTTTCTGTGTCCAGCAGGAATCATAAGAAGTTAGGACTTAATAAGAGCAATAAAACAAACTAAGACCCTGTCACCAATGACTTATTATTATACAATTCGTATTTTCTTACTTTTTTTCTTTTACCGTGTCTAATTGCTTATGTGCTCTTGCCATACCTTGATGACACAGCCTTAGTATGCAACATCAAATCCAGTTTAGTGGCTAGTGAATGGAAGCAGGTCACTTTAAAAAGCAGATATTTCCTAAATTTATAGACAGCGTATGTTGACTTTACCTTCAAAATAATGTATTGCTCTTCTTGTTTATTCAAGTTCATTATTTTCTATCAACAAATAACACCAATGACAAGACAACTAATACTGTCAGATACACAGCTCTTACTATGACTGCTGCTACAGAATTTTCATGTTCACACAGTAGATCATTAAACCAGTTAATCAAAGCCAAATAGTTAACTGATATATTTACTATTTTGGATAATCTTTCTAAATCTCTATCAACACAGCATGACTTTAAAAACTTAATTCTATCATATTGTGTCATAGCAAGATGAAATGGCAATACTATTAAAGTTGAATTTCTAACCAATATATAGATGCTCTTTTTGAATAAATAATTACTTCACCATGCTTAGGCTCAAAAAATTTCTCCATGTAGGCAAACCTGTAGGACTAGTGTCTGTCCAACACTGTATTGCAAGGGACTGAAGGGAGTAAAGGAGCAAGCCTTAGGAAAATCAGGGAGACTGCCTTCAAGCTCCTGATCCACAGAGAGGCTGGAACTGACAAAAAATGTAATGAGAGGTGATTGAAAAGAGCCTGAGAGTGAAGTAGCTCAACTGGTGCTTACCAATTGCATCAACGGATCCTGCTGAGCCTGGAACCAAAACACATCTCTAGTACAGGGAAAACTTCCACCCTCAGATAACTCAGCAAATGCCAGTAACTTCTCTAAAAAAGACTCAATATTCAATATGAAACCTGATGTCTAGTCAATAAACAGCCCTGCCCACGTTTCTTTAAAAAGGTTTTACAAGTTCTGTTTAAGAAAGGATGAAGAGAAACTGTAAGAAAGGAAGTCCATGTCAATTACTACTCTTGTGAATAAGAAGCTAATATAAAAGTAGCCAGAGAAGATCACAACAAAGGTCCATTTGAGCCTAGTGTTATTTTTCAAATGATGGCTAAAAGCAAAGGCCAGGAAAAAACAGAATAGGGCAAGCATATATAATACTGCTTTTTCTATTCAAAATCGATTAGGTTGTATGTATTTGGCTCCCCCCTCCACCTCTGAATCTACCCTTTTTCCTCTTCAACACAAATACTTCTAATATCCACAACATACTCTGGTAAGCTCTCCAACTCAGTTGCCTGTGAAGAACAAAATCTTTTGATCTTGCTGAATCAGGGCCTGGTTAGCTTCACTTGTGCACCACCATTATCTCCTGCAGGAAGAATGCACAGTGGACCCCTACCCATTCTTTTCATGCCACTCATGATTCTACAGGCCTTCATCTTATCCTCTTCAGACACCTCTTTCCAGGATGAGTTTTCAAGTCCCAGCTTCCTTGGTCATTCCTTATTTGGAAGGGGGTCTTGTCTACGAGCATTCTTGCTTTGATTCTCCGAATTCCACTCATTTCTATTATATGTTTTCTCAGCAGGCAGACAGAGCAGGGCTGACTTCAGCAGGGTGTTTGAGGTGAACCATGGACTAACACAACAGCACAAGATTCTTTGGTTTGTTCTTTACTAGTGTCTCAATAGTATTCACTATCTGGTTTACCTTTTTCAGTGCTGCTTAGCACTGTTGTTGCGTTCTCATGGAACCGTTCATCATAACTACAAAATACTGCTCATTACTGAGAGCTCAGTATTTCATATGGGAAGTTAGGATTCTTTATATGCTACCTGCATCACTCTGCCAACACTGAATTCATGTGCCATTGCACTATACCACCCCGTTACTCAGTCTTACAAGGTCTTCTGCAGCTTTTCACAGCTGACCCATGTCACTGGGAAACACTATCACCTTGTTGCTCGCTGCCTTTTCTAGGCTGTTCATGGAAATTCCAACAGTTCAGAACCCAGAACTGAGCCTTGCAGAACTAAAACTATTCCACTAAAACGACTGATCATAAATTCACTAAAACTGCTGTCCTGGATCAGATCAATCCCACTTGCCCAGCACTCTGCTTTCAGCAAGTGGACATCTGAGATCTTTCTTTGAGAGAGCACATGAGCCTGGCTGCTTCCTGCAGTTCATTCCCCAAACACACCCCAGCGCATCGAGGACCTCTCTGACCAGTTCTTTCACCAGAACCTCAACTGTCTTCTTGTTTGCTTCCTAAACCCTTCCTGAACCTGCCCACACTCTGCCTCCACAGCTGTCCCTGTCATCCTTCCCTATATCCACGTGAAACCACCCTCCCACCAACCCCAGCAAGAAACTCCCGTTCCAGGCCCACAAGATCCGATGAATAACTGTTACTTTATCCATTGCCTTCATTTTTTAAGTCTTGACCATGCCCCATCCAGCTCATCTGTGAACAATACTGACTCTCCAGCCTCCCCTCTTGAGGAAGCTGTTCCCCTTGTCCCTTTCAGTTGCCTTTCTCTAACCTGCTGTATCCTTTTATCAATGCAGAGACCAGAACGACGTACGCTACCCCAGATGTAGATGAACCAAGCTGGAGCAGCAAAATGCTGCCATCTGTCTTCTTCTCACTACCTCTCTGAGGACACTCACCATTTTCCTGGCTCTCTGGCTGCTATGACACACTGACCTTAGGTTTCCAGGGAACACTCAGTGGTGACTCCAAGTGCTTTTCCTTGGGAGGTAGCTGCCAGTTGTGAGTTCAGCACCATGCGAGCATGGTTTAGACTATTTTACCCAAAACATTATCTTACTTTGTGTACACTGAAGCTCACTGTGCCACCTTTCTGCCCCCTTCCCTTTTTTTGAAATTTCTTTTTGCCTTTTTAATTTTTCAACTCAACTATTTCTGCATGTAAGAAATTTCCTTGGTGCTATAGGCATCCAGTCTCCTCAAAAACCTCTGGTAGAGTACATTTTTTAATGCTTCCTGAAAATCCACATCAACCGTATCTACAATACTCCTCAGTAAAACTGAGTAAAAGCTGACAAGCCTTAGATGTAGCAAACCTCTGAAGATGTCCCCAAACTCAGGCAGGACCAGTCCCTCACATAGTAGTAACACGTAGCACGAAAAGGCAAATGCTTCTCTGGACAAAAAAAGTTGAGGTGAAGAAGACAGACAAGCATTCTACACCATCCATGGGAAACCCATACACCAGAAGCCTTTCCTGAAACGTGCTGCTGCCCTTTTGCTGTTACCATCCTTTGTTGCTGGTTGGACACTATAAGAGGTCTTGAGCATGCTGAAGAATATTATCCCATCAACAGACATTGCAGGATTTATGCCTTTGATTTTATGTCATAAAATTCAACTGATGTAGCTGCACTACTGGAATGGGAGAAATCTGCTGAGTGACAAAACTGGTGTCTAAGCAACTCTGCTCCACTCAGCCAATTGAAATTTTAACCATGGAGTAAAAGAAAGAAATGCCACTTGGAAAAGTGCTGTTGATACATCAATCAAAGCCAGAAGCTAAGTTCTGTAATAGATATGGCTTCAGTGAGGTGCTGAGCAAGGCAAAATTTTTCCCACATATTTATTAGGTATCTCTCTAAACAGAAAAGCAAACCACAACAAAACTGACCTTTCAGTATTTGTGACCTTGTAATGAAACAATTTATGGAAGAAATTCTTACCAGTTGAGAGCAACACAAAACCCAAGTATGTGTTACGTAGTTGCAAGATATACAATTGTGGAAGAAGTAAATGCAGACTACAGTGAGCCAGTAAAAGAAGTTATTACTATTCAAGAACATAGAATACTTTGTATAATGTTAACAGTTCTCGGGTAAGCAAGGTAAAGTGGAACAGATGCGGGAAGATGTGCCTAGGACAGGTAGGGAAATTAAGAGTCTGTTGGAAGAAGCATTTGGCTTTTTTAATTTTGTAGAATAAAAGTCTTTTTTTCTCCCTATCAAACCATCAAGATAAACACTGAGAAGGGAATAAATTGAGCTAAAGGATTATGTTGATACATGAATAATTTAACATAGATTTTAAGATTAATAATATATTGTTTCCTTACAAGGTTACAACTGTAAGCCCTTGTTCTTTAAATTGTTCTTGTCCTTACTTTGTACTCTCGTTCTTAGATCACCCAATTCTTTCCAGGTAGTGCTGTCACCCTCTCCTCTAGTGCCAATGCCTCCCAATTTTTCACCACCGCCAAATTAAGACAGTAAAGTTCTAATTGCTACCTCAAGACCTCTATTAAATAAGACTGGTCTCAAGACAGACCTTCAAAGAAGTAATGTTATACCCTTTGATACTCAGATCTGATGGATTTTCGACTGAATGTCACCGTGGTTTGTCTCCAGCTACTCCCCCATCCTCCTCACAATTCGGTGCCAGCCCTACCTTTTCACCGCAGCGACGCCGTGCAGCACCTAGGGAAAAACCGGGCGGCGCTCCATTCCCCCTGGAAGCACTAATGGCTCTCCCACAGCCCGTTTTGGGGGCAGTTCCCCCGACCCTCCACGCTCCCAGGCCGCACGGCCCCCTGCGGCCCCGCTTCCCTTCCTCCCTCCCTCCCCGGGTGCTGCTCCCCCGGCAGNACACGGGACAGCGGCCTGGACAGCGGGGCGGGATGCGGTGCCGGCCTGCTGAGAGCGGGTGAATGGGGAACTGTGCGGGCAGCAGGGATTGTCCCCCTGTCCTCGGCACTGGTGAGGCCACACCTCAAATCCTGTGTCCATCCCGGGCCCTCAGTTCAGGGGGGACACGGAGGGGCTGGGGGGGCCCAGAGAGGGGCAGGGAGGCTGTGGAGGGGCCGGGGCACGAGTGCGATGAGGAGCAGCTGAGGGAGCCGGGGGTGTTCAGGCTGGAGGAGGCTCAGGGGGGACCTTACTGCCGTGAAAGACACACTTAAAGAGATTCAACATTTTCCAAAACTAACATTGGTCTTTTCTTCTGAATCACTGATATTCAACGCTATGAGATAACACGCTGTTCATTGCCTCCCTGCTCAGTGTAATCAGCACGGGCCAAGAAGATCACACATATTCCTTTCCTTTTTTCTCTTCAGAAGTTTTCAGTTGGCAGACAAAGTCTTTATATATCATAAGATTAAACAAAAACATTGCTAATGCTGGAAACTATTTTTTAAAATATCAAGTATCTAAACATATTCTGTTCCTGAAAGGCCCACACAAAAGGCAGAAGCATTTTAGCTATAGATCAGATTTTTAGTTTATTAACGCTTCTGTTTAAAACCAAAAGGTTTCTCAGTGTGAGCGCCACAGATTTCAGTTTGGTCTAACATTGCAGCAGATGGAACAAGCAAGTGAAGTGGGGGAAAAGAGAAAGCCAGAAATGGACACAACAGGGTAGCGCAGACCATATAAAAATTGTGTGGAATATTATTTCAGTAAAAACTGAGAAAATATCTGCTTTTTAGTCAATTAATGTACTGAGATTTTGGAACATTCAAGATACTTTCCCTCAATGGTACTCCTCTAGCACAGTTGTAAGAGTGATGGAGTAGCAGGTTTATCTCTTTTCGAATACAAATTCCTATACCAACATACACACATGCTTAGCATTTCTTGGCCTCTGGCTACCTTCATCATCTGTTCTGATACAATTTTCTTCAAGGAGCTACTGAGCACCAAAGCCTAAAGAGGATAAACCAGAGAACATTTTGATTTCTTCTATTAAAAGATGTAGTTGACTCTTCCATTCCTTCTCCACCAGAAAATTACATTCCCTGACTACTGAACTATCATGTCTCTGACTCAGTTAATTTTATTCTGTGCTTAACATCCTTACTGTGCACCAAACAAGTTGCAGTTTCTTATGGCCCAGCCTCAGCACTAGCCCTGTGAGATTATATTTTACTCTGATTCTTGCCTAAAAAAATTCAGAAGTGACCTGTTCTGCGTAGAAAATGATCCACTGCCATGTGCCTGAGTCATTGAGCTCAAATCTGAGCTCCAGTGTGTCTTCTTTGCCATCCTTTGTAGTACCCTGGAAAAACAGAAAAAAAAACCGAAACAAAACCTCCCCAGCCAATGAACAGAAGAAGCAGCTAAAAAGAGCATTAAAGTGTTCAGCCTTAAATCACACTTAGTCAATTAGGTTCATTTTATACAGTGTATCAGCTGTACCAGAGCACTTCCCCCGTGGGAGGTAGGAACGGTAGTCTTTGCAAGAATAAAGCTGGCTAAAGCGGTTCCTTTGCTCCCACAGAAAACTCTGTCAACTCTATCTCCAGCAAGAAAGGAAAGGGGTAGGTACAGTGTGACATGGACTACTAGGGAAGGGAGAAAACAGCAGAGTAAGGATGTCTTACTGCTGTAAAGGCTGCCAAGGGAATACATTTCAGCATAGGTGTGGAGGGGGATATGGACAAGTGGAAGGGATTTGAAAGACATCACCCTTTTCTCCCCAGACCTTCCCTTTCAACCTTAGTTTTCATGAAGAGGAAGTGAATTCAGGTACAAAGTCACTAAAGTACTTAGAAGAAAAGTAACTTGCCAACTTTTTAACCTGTTGATTTTAAAGCTGACTTCTTTGATTTGGTTAGCAGGGGTCGTTAAGCAGCAGTTAATCTCATCATTGCCAACACTGCTGTCAGCTGAGCAGCCTTCTTCTGCTTAGTCACAAAGAGGAGAATCAAGCCATATGTATCCACAGAACTGCATTTCTCAAATCTGCTCCAGGAATTGCACCAAAGAGACAGAAGTAATGCAATTTACTGTAAAGGCAAGTAAGTCTAGCAATTTGGAGAAAAAGAAAAAACAAAACCAACAAGCAATCAAGAAAAGAAGAAGGGCTGCAAGTCAAATCTTTGAAATTCCTAATACTCTTTTTTTTTCTGGAAGGACACAAATTCACCACAGTATATCAGTGCTTGATTCAGAGAATAGCACTCGCAGTCTGGAGTTAGAAACTTGAATTTTTGGGGTTTTTTACAGGATATTATGAGCAGGGCTTTTGCATGCTTATCAGATATGACAATAGCAAGAGATAAAACTAACAAGTAAGAAATACTGTGAACAGCAGTCCCAGCAGTTTGAATTTTCATCTGATTGCCTAAACCAGATGACATGCTTTTGTACCTGAGTTTTGCAAACAGAGAAAAATGGCATTGAGTCAAAAACTTCTTGCCAGCCCTTGGGATCCAACTTATTATATTGCTATTTTTTTTTTAGTATTAACAGAGATGGGAACCTCCTTTTCTATTTGGTGGTTCTATATCTGACTGGGAGATGGGAGACCTGGCTTTCTAGCTCAAACCACTCCACAAAACCATGCTCTGTTTTTGAAGTCAGAGCCCCTACTATGATTTCATTAAAAAAAAACCAAACCAACCAAACAAAAACAAACCCAACAAATCCCAAAAGCCAACTCTTTTGATCTCTTTGAATTGTTTTTAAAAATACTGTTTTACCTTTACTTTGTTTGTATTTTTTATAGAAATTCAGGTTCCTGCATCTGCTCTTCTGTGGATTTAACCCAATTCCTCTCAACTTCCTGGATTGCCTTAGAAGAATTTTTAAAAATAGCAAAGAAAGTCAGCAAAAATCTATTTCCTTTCACACAAACATTCAGAAACACACACGCATAGAAATGGAAAGCTTGTGGTTTGTTTTTTTAAACAAAGCACTGCTCTTTCCTCATGAATTACTGGTTTCCAAAGGTAGTACAACTCAACACACCTACAGCTCAGAAATCAACTGCTCTCATATCACGGCAGAGTGCCTACCTATTAGGAATATATAGATACATATATTTCCTTGAAAACAGAGTGGATGAATACCTAAATATGTTCTTTTCTTGCAAGACTTTCCCCACACACTAAACGTAGGTGAGTCAGAATCTCCAGCAGAGGAGTTTGAAGGAGAAAAAAACCCCACCAACAAAGCCATGATCAACACCAGCTATATCCAGCACTTAAGGAAATGCCACAAAGTAGTGCCAACAGAAGCCATTTATAAATGTCAGGAATTTGTATAAAAGATTAATGTGGGAAAGGTAACCTTAAAATGATGGAGTCCTTTCAGTTCTACTTGCATATATAGCAAGTTCAGTGAAGCTCTACAATCCATCAGCAGTGTGTCAAGGGAAGGAGCCATATACTTTTTCTAAGCAAGGGAAAAAAGTAATAAAACATGGAGAAATTATTCTAAATACGGTAATTTGATTTTTTTTTCTAAACAAAACAGGAACGTGATCCAGAAAGGTCCCTTTATTTACCATACGAGTTATCAGCATCAAAAAACAGGTTTTTGTGTACCTTCAAGCCGAGGAACCTTGCTTGCTGCCACCTCTTTTCTTCCTCTTCTGCTCCATTCATCCGTTGGATGCAACCAATACAACTCACTAAGCAAGCAAAAACTGATTCTTTTTTTGTTTATTTTTCATTGCAGGGAGCAGTAGAACAGAGCACAACTGCAGCAGTGAGCCATTAGACTGGCCCTGCTGTTCTGCCTAACTGCACCCTCAAGGCACTCAGACAAATGGGACTTTGACACCATACTCCCTGTCCCCAGGGTTTATCGTCACCTGCAAGACAGCACTACCATTTGTTGCGCAGCAAACAAAGGACTAGGATACTGACTAAGGCCAAAAATAGGCCATCAAAATCAAATAAAAAATAAACACACAGCAACTTATTTTTAGGCCAGGTTAGCTGGCCAGTCCAGTTCACCACTGTCTGCCCACACAGTTCCACCAGCATAACTGAGGAGTAGTCCAAGCTATGAGCAAATGAAAGGGTAAGAGCGCTCTGCTGTTTAAGCCAGGCCACTTACCAAAATAGATGCTAAAGCTCTGGCCTTGGGTATTAGATATATTAGTATACTGAAATGAGCACTTCAGATAAAAAATAATTCACCTCTGCCCAGAGAGGCAGCTTGCTACTCAGAACTCAAAATTGTCTCCTATATTGTTTACAGGTATATTTCTATTTGTGGTTACTGAAGTATGCAGGTATAAAAATTAGGAGGCAAGCAGCTACAAGACAACTTTCTATAGATTCTGAAAGAGAGGGAGAGGAAATAGCTAGCTACAGTAAAGTACCCTTCAGAAATAATACAGTAATACAATTTAAAACATACAGGGCCACAGTCAATTCCAATTAACAACTGGCCTCAGAAGAAGAACAGTCAAGCAGCTGAGGCTTGAGGATTTTGTAAGTAAGTTATTCAAGGGATTTATTTCTCTGCTCATAGTAGTTTTCATGAGTCTTAGTAGTTTCTCTTAAGCTTCTTGCTCACCACTTTCTGATCCCAAGCTTACAGTGTGACTCCTTCATGCTCTGAAGACTCACATAACAAGTTCAAATTCTGCCGCTTTTTTTCACCACTGTGAGGCAAACAAGCAAAGAAGCAAAACCGCAGAGACATTTGGTGAAATCCATTGAAAGATCCCAGCTACTTTTGTATGTCAGCTAGTGCTGGTTAGCAACTAGCTTTTAGAGAAGAAAAGCAGGCAGTATAGATTCTGGTGTAAAGTAAGGTGACAAGGTAGTTGTCTTCCTTGCTTTCTCCAAGTCTAACTTACACTGCTCTATTACTTACAGAGCATGTCTACTCCCTTAGACTATGCTGTTACAGAATATCTTTCTCTCAATACACAGGTAAGCAGGATAGATTTTAAAGAATATGTGCATGCAAGCTTCCAGGACCAGTGGTTTTCCTGAACAGAACACCAGACAAGAGCAGTATGACTATTATACAGTAAGAAAAGTACTTCACTCTTCAAAGATCTCTACTTTCCTGCTCACTTTTTTAAAAAATCTAACTGTAAAGACCCAAGCCTGTAAACATTTGTTTTTAAGCCAATACAGTGATTCAGAAGAACACTTAAATGTGCCTTTTTAAGCACCTGAGCATCTAAATATTTTTTTGCCAGTGGATCGTCAACAACTGTTGGACTTGGTGTATCTCTGAGGAATATCAAAGATCCATAGAAATGTAATCAATTGAAAAACTTTTCTATTCTCCTGTGTAGCTGATTATATCACATGCAAGGTAAAAATAAATCCACCTGCAACTAGAAGAATAGTAGTACTGTCCATCTGCAGTAGGAGATGCATGTGATGCATAGTAACTGCCGGGGATTCTGCGTACTCAGCCAGATTGAAGGGGGCAGAAGGATGACAAATGAAATGGACACAGACTGCAAAGTTCCTACCTCACTAAGTAAGCCTGAATTTACTACTGGACCTTCATCTTAAAACACTCAGAAGGGTGTTGACATCTCTATGCCAATGAAAAGACTGAAATAAACTAAATGACTGCAGTGCCTAACTTTATTCCTGTCAACAGCAAATACTGTTCCCTGCCCTGATGTGGCCCGAGCCTATCCCAGTCACAGACCTGGATCCAGCCTCACCCACGCACGCGCCCACATTGGAAACAGGACATCAGCAGGCCAAGGAGGATGCAAAAGCCTCTTCACTTTTTATCACCATAAAGAGACTCAAACCCCTGATTTACAGCTCGCTTAGTAACATCGTGGCTAAACTTAAGTTTCTGTCAGTTAAGGAAAGAAACATGTCATGATATGAAGGAAAGTAAGCTACACGCATTGTTTATAAATATAACAAAAGTTTCCTGTCCCATTGTTAAACTCGGCATGTGACCTGTAAATTAATAACTGTTTTATTCAGGTATGGCCCTTTGATTAAATGTCCACCCAAAACCCACACCCTACAGTTCCCATGTAATGTTGCTACATGATTTGTGAACTTCAAGGGATGATATTCATATGGGAAAGTCTCCCCCTGTACCACACAATCTATTGCCATACATTGTTCCTCACTACCACTCTTTCCAAGATGTATGGGGAGAGAGGTTGAGGGAATTTATCAGACCAAACGAGTCTCTTAACCTGAGCAGCATCAGTTCAGATTCCAGGTTCAGTCACTGCAGCCGACAAAAAACAACCCAAAACAAACAAAAATCCAACAACAAACCCCAAAGAAATAAACAAATCCAACAAAACAAAAGAATCCAAGGCAGGGCTGTTAAGCACCTTGTAAGACTTCTCAGAGAGAGCCCTGTCATCATGATCTTGAAAGAAAAATGAGCTAAAATATCTTATTCTCTTGACAGACCCATCTTGCACAACATTACCTTTGAAAACAAAGAAGATCAGAATCTTAGCTATCCATTAGCATGAATAAAGAAGAAATGTTCAATATCTATTAACATAACTTAATTGTTTCTACACTTTTTCTTACACCCATTTAACCGCTCATTTAAAAGCAATTATAACCACTCCCATATTCCATCATTTGAATTTTTGATGAGTTTCGTAAGTCTCAAAATGTAATAAAACAGAATATATATACTACTGCCCTGCCAAGTATCCTCTAATGCAAGGTGTCTGTCATGTTATTCCAGATCATTACTACTAAATCCTCAAATCCTGTTGTACGGTGACCACTGTGTGCTCTGAGCTAACAGCATTGCTCGCGAGCATCACAAATATATATTTTTACAGGATTTGAGTCTTTTCCAAGCTGATAGAGTCCTCTTGTTTTTCTAGGAAATATCTACAAGTCCTGCTGCTTTACTGAAAGCACCAGTCTTACAACATTCTGGGTGAAGACTTCTAACAAGAGCAGACTTGAGCTCTATTGAGCTTTCAATATTCATAGTGCAGGAGGGAAAATCCTATCTGGCTTGACATATGGGTTGTTTTTAGTTTGCTGTGGCCCCTCTATGTCTTCTCTAATAGACGGCAGAAGTAGCACCAACAGAAAATGCAGAGATTATTTGCAGGACCAGCTGCACAATGGGATAGCAGGGACAGAAAAATCAGGCAGAAGTGAGCACAGAAACCACTGAATCAGACTGGGGCAATCGTCTTATTCTGGTATAGGTTCTGAAAAATCAAAGCCTAAGTTAAAGCAGCCATAGCCTGAAAGAGCATAGTACCATCGGAGCATTCCTAAATTCTGCAGTGACCACAATCTCCCGAGTTTGCTCAGAAAAGTGATGTGACAACTATAAGAAAACTCTCCAACCCTGAGAATACTCCTGTCATAGCTCATCTGACAGATTGCACAACCTGATAGAGGATTCATGCTTTGGTCAGGAAGGCTGGACTTTCTTTGTCTAAGGTGGAAGAACCTGTTTTCTGCCTTCTTCCAAAGGTTGCCAATCCCAAAACACTTGAAGCTCTGTGTCATAGTGACGGCATTGTAAATTCACTCTTCTCCGCAGTTCAGAAGGATTTTCTCCAGCTGTGTCAGCTGGTTTAAAAAGCAGACATGTTTTTGTGCATGGGAAAAAGTAGACATCAAGCTAAATATCGGTTGGAAAGAGTTGTTTCAAGTTAAAATTAAAAATACACCTTCATGAGGTTTTCCTTGTCCTTGTTAATATTAGGCCTGTTACCAGAGAGGGCAGCAGAGCACAAAAATCCCTTGTCTCACAGTCAGTTCAGACACTAGGTGTGATGGGAACAAAGTTTTCTAAGTCCAAACACAAAAGACAAAACCCTGAATATTGGCAGCACCACTTTTCATTTTCCCTGCCACTGCAGAGACACCACAAATTACTTCAAGAAATTAGCCACAGACCTTCAGTATGTTATCCCTTGGTAGCATAATACTAAGCATGACAGATGGTATTTCCAAGGAATGGCAGACACAGACCTCAGATTTAGTAGGATTTTGACTTGTTTTATTTCTTGGATCAAAGCACAACCTGGTATATGCTGCCTGAGTGGCAGCATATTAGGAAGTGATGGTTGCAAAATCTACCTCCACCACAGAAGAACAGTGAATATAGTGGCAATTCTGCAATTTACAGTAACAAAAGCTAAATAATTCCCTTAGTTCCTATATCATCTTTAAGGCCACAAGAGAAGAAATTGTGTCGACAGTCATTGTTTCTTTACAATGCCACACAAACATTAAACACACATAAAAGCAACTTATAATACCACTGTCTTGGAAATTACCTTGACCCACTGCAAACTAACAAGTTTCTCAAGCTCAAATCACTGGGATTTTTTAAGGGATATTAGAAAATCCTCTCCTTACTCAAAGTCCCTATGCAAGTCTCCTATCTAAAAATGCCTCCTTACTTCTTCCACCCTATTAGCACCTACTTCTCTCTCCCCAAATCAGCATTCCTATCTCCCTGCCATCCCCAGCGTTTTATGCCTTCAGCATCTCCCACCCCACAAGTCTCCTGTTGCAGGGTGTAAGGCCAGCTCTGGCACCTTCCTCCTACTGGAAGAACCGGTCCCAGCATTGCCTCAGGTGGTGCAAATGCCATGGCAGAACAAAGCCAGCAAGGGGTCACCTTGTTTTCTCCAGCTTCTCCACTGTGTGTGTTCTGTGGCCAGACTAACAGCTTGGCAGAGGACAGCAAATAACATGTTCAGCTTGCTTGTACCTGTGGCCAGCTGAGCACTACCTTCACAAACTGGATGTGTGCAGAGGCACAATAGAAGTACAGTACCCAATTTTCTGTGAGATGAGAGGAAATTTCAGAATCTTGTGACAAAGGGCAGCACCCACCTGGCAGGTGTATGCTCTGCTTAGGAGATGGGGGCCAAAAAACCCCCAAAAGACCTGGCTCATGCACACATACACGTGCAAATACACAAAATACGCAGAGCCACTGCTGCTCCTCCTCTCCTGGCATAACAAGGGAACTCCAGCTGAAAGTTCCAGACACGAGCCAGCCAGTTGTTTAAACAATGTTTGGTTGCTACTAGTTTCGAAGTGTAACTAGCAATTGTTTACTGCATGTCTTGCAACAGCTGTTAAGGACATCCCAGAGCCCGCACGGAGCTGCACCAACGCTGCAAAGCAAACCCCAGTGCCACAGCAAACACCAAGGGACACAAAACAAGCAAAGGAGAGGCAGGAAAACAAGACGCATCGGTTGCACACTCCGTTTTAACAGCAGCTTGCCAGCCAAGACATATGTGAAGACTAGACCATCATTTCTGACTTCAGTGTTCGAGTACTTTCACCCACACTATGCCAGACCAAAAGGGGGTAATCAAGAATGGATCCCCCTATATTTTCCAATTCTATAATATGCAATAGAAACCTGAACTTGACATCTAAATGCCACAGAAACAGAGTCCATGTAACATTAAGAAGAGGTTAATTACAAATAAACGTAAGAACCAAAAAAGCTAATTTGCAAAATCAGCAATGGCCCCCACCTCTTTGGTGCAATAAAATCCTCAAAAATCACTGAAGATACTCTTGTATGTCTTCAAATAGAGAGTCTTATACTTTCTTAATTGAAATTATATTCATTTTTGCCCACTTCACACAAATAGGAACTTTCAACACAATTCCAGATAGCCTTTACCTCTAATATTCCTTCTGCAGTGTCCAATGTCTGGATGTCAAGTCTAATATTGCTGTCATCAACATGGTAAACATGCAGAAAGGCTCTCTGGGTTGGGATCTTGAATGTATCCTGTCAGGTAGAAACAGAACACTGTTTTATTGCTTTCTGTATTGCTGAAACCCTTCTGAAGATGCTAACGCTCCATTTCCTATTTACTCAAGTAAAATAAACAATTGAGATTACCATTTAGTACACAGTAAGCTACTAAAATTACTGTTATAGCTTGTAGGTGACAAAAAAAATACAGAACAGCAAATGGGAAGGTACTGAAGAATTAGAGGAGGGTCGCTGATGTTAAGTGACACAGGTACTTAATGTTTCAGTGTTTGTAGGAACAATGCAGTCATTGTCTAGGAAGTAGAAACTCCACAAAAGAGGAGGTGGATACACAGCTACATGTGAATATTCAAAGCCACAGTCTTGCCCAAGGGAAAAAATGCATCCATATGCCTATACCTAGGAAAATGTCCAGTGAGAATAATGAGGCTCTGGTGTCTGAGAAGAGCTCATCTCCTGAGATGAGAAGAGCCACTGCTGCTGGAATGGTGTGTTGTGCCAGCACTCAAGGTTCAAACCACTCCAAACAGAGAGGGGATATGAAGAAGAAACCCGAAAGCACTTAGGTCATGAGGAAACAGGCCTCAAATAAGTGACCTCATCAAACTGTCTTCTGTGTAGGCGTAATAAAGGGGTGATTTGCAGTCTGGAAAACTAAATCCAGATGCATTGGCTGGCAGCTAAAGACAGACACAATCAGACAAGAAGCAAAGCACACATTTCTAACAGTGAGGTAGCACACAGGAATGGGGGATTCATTGGTTTTATATCAAGATTTTGCATTTCCCTAACGGACCTTCTGAGCTCAAATTCAGAAAGTTCCTTACCTTGCCCTGCATGAGAAGTCAGTTCCTAGTTTCAGGAAGATGGACACTGTCTTTAAGAACTCCCTTGAGAATGCATCTGGGTGAGGTGGCAGAAACCTATCACTGCAGCTCCTCTTTCTGTTGGCCGACCTGTATCAGAGGACAGCAGTAGTCCTTCTGGTAATTTTATTAATTAAGAAGAGGTACTTCCCTTGAGAATCATAGTGGAGGAAAATGCTGTCATTGTGCATACTGCATACGATTAAATTTAAATTTGTTGTATCCACCTTTGCTAGCCTGGCAGAAGACAGGGGATACTCCCTGGGAACCCTTGTATTTCAAGTACTCTTGGGTATCTTTCTGCAGTCTTCATAGTGCCTGGGCATAAGAGCATCTCCCAACCCCTGCAATGTCAGCAGGGCAGGGTGGCAGAGCTGGCACGTATCCTGTGTGCTTACCTCTCCTTGTGTACCCTGGAGAACATCCTAAGCTGTATGACTCCGATGAACTACCTCAGCTCAGATTTGCAACATTTTTTTGAGATAGAAAGACTAACTTTCTAGGAAATCTGGCTCAACAGTTATTTCAAGGTAAGATCAAATACAAACAAAAAGTGTTGGTTTAGGAGTCTTTCCCCACAACATCTGAAAACTACAAACATGTCAAACATTTGTAGAATGATATGTGGGGGGAATAGGCCTTGAGGAGAGCTGAATCAAAAGACTCTTTTATTTGAACAGGCTTCCCACAGATTTTCCGGATACCCAGTATTTCACTTAGCTGCATGCCCACACACCTGTTTGCAGTATTAAAGAACAAAAACGCCTCTTCTCAAGCCACTAGTCAATGCACCGTCTGAAGTCCTTCTAGGGATTTGCAAAGATTTAATCTTTATCCCTAAACTAATTTCCGTCTTATTCAGGAGACAAGCCTAGTCCTTCCACTTAATTAAAATAAGTCACTTTGCTGCTGTGGAGGTACAAAAGCCGCTTTCTCTTTTACATAGAGAATCATCTCCTGAGCCTGCTTGAGCACTTCCCTACCTCCCTCAAATGGGAAGGAGCAGACCCTTCATTCCACACCCCTTCGTTGCACGTCTTTTGGCATGAAACATTTCACATATGATAAAAATGCATGCCAAGCATGGAGCAAACACGGGAGATGCAAACATCAGAGTGAGCCAGAGACAACTCGTTACTGACTCTCAACAAAGAGCAAGCAGGTCTCTACCCCTCCAGTTTACTACCTGGGACTCTGCAGTGCTGGGGGGTGAGGGAGGGTGCAAGGGCTCCCCTGCAGCTTTCACAACCTGGGTAGAAGCCACTTCATCCCCACTGGTAGCCCAGGGTCGAAGAACGCGCGTGTCACTTTATCCTTCTGCCGCTCAAAGGGAGTCACATCTCACAGCACGCTGCCACTTGCCACCTCTACTCAGCAATCATGAGGGAAAAAACAAAAGCATTATCCAAAGTTTCAAGCTACTTCCAGGTTGTTTGAGCTCTCCAAGAACATTTTGCAACATATTAGTAAGCAGATTAATGTGAAGATCTACAAGAAACGATGTGCTAGAGAAAATAAAATCTAAGTCCCATCTAGAATGGTCACATTAAGTATCACTGTTTAATACTCAAACCAAGCATTTCCACAGTCACCTTTTTAATACTCTTTTATTTTATCTTATTTGTCTACTGAAATACAGGTCCAACTTCATTTCAAGGTCTTGGGGGCAAATTCACTGTTTTCTTATCTCCAGCTTTTGATTACTGCTCTTTTTAAAAGATGCAGTGATAGAACAAGAGGGAATGGTTTTAAACTGAGAGGAGGTTTAGATTAGATATTAGGAAGAAATTCTTTACTGGGAGGGTGGTGAGGCACTGGAACAGGTTGTCCGGAGAAGCTGTGGATGCTCCATCCCGGGAAGTGTTCAAGGCCAGCTTGGATGAAGCTTTGGGCAACCCGCTCTAGTGTTCCTGCCCATGGCAGGGGAATTGGAACCAGATGATCTTTAAGGTCCCTTCCAACTCAAATCATTCTATGATTCTCTTAATAAGGCTATGACACAGCAAACCAAAAATCAGAACTATCTTAAACTCCTGTGTTTGGGGATTCCCACTCCCCCCACCGCCTTTATCACATGCTTTTAACCCAGGAGGCAGGACTGACCATGCCAGAAACTCCACACATTGTTCAGTGTTATAAATATTTGTGTTTAGCCTCTTATCAGCAAAGTATTGTTGGGACAAAAAAAAAATAGTTACATAAAACAAAAGGAGGAAACAGTGTAGTCTGTAAGGCAGGAGAAGACAGTGTTAAGTGAAGAAATACAAATACAGACACGTCGCTAAAATAACACAATAGAATCCAGCGTTAGTTTAATACCAAGGGAAAAGCATTTACTAGTGTTGGCAATAATGCATGTGGAAAGCCCACATGGCAACACCAACCACTTCCAAAATGGATGGAAAAATACTTTTGAAATAAATTTGCAGCATGAGTCAGAAAAGTTCAGATCTTCTCCCAAGCTACTATTTTAGTTTTGGAAAAAGCTGCAGAGTCATTGTCTCATCTACTCAAAACAGGCAACAACATAAAAAATCCCTGCATGTTGGCAACAGTACATGTTCAGTAGCATTATTCATGTTTCCTACACTTTTGCTTCTGAAATTTGGGAAATGTGCCATGTGACTAGAATTGGGCACTTTTTTGTTTCCCTTGATATTGTTTATTTGAATCTCCCCTTAATGCTGTTACTATTACCTGTGCTAGAATCTCCTGAAACATCTCGAGCTGCTGCCTACTGCTCACTCACCTGCCCCAGTAGCTTGAAGCATAGCTCAGTCATTATCATAAGAATACAGAATAATACAGAGCTGGTGAGGCATTTTCTTTAGGGTTTGGTTTTGATGGTGAAAAAACAGTTTTTATAAAGAAAGAAAAACAAACAAATCACAAGCCCAACAGTATTCCTCCCATTTTTCCTTTAGAAAACTTGAAGTTAAGCACTTGTAACAGAAGTCAACATCAACCTGAATCCTCAGCAAGCTTTCAGTGCGTTTGTTGCTCAGCTATGAAGCATGGACCATAAAAAAGAGAGGATGAGAATGGAAATCCTTACTACAACATATTTGAAAAGAACAGCAAGTCATGACACTGAATTGTATCTTAACATTGAAACAAAAATAAAACAGACATCCTTGAATTAAAAGTCTTCAGAACTTTCTATATCTGAAAGTTCTTCCCCCAGCCAGCACACAATACAAGCCTGAACATATGGGAACTTCCCACGTGAAATGCAGTTTTGTACCCATCTGCACTTTTGAAATACAAGTTCATAAATAAGGAACACAACCTACTTTGATATGAACGAAATAATGTTTTTAAAGCAGTGCTGAAATCTTAGAGACTCAGTCTGACTTTTGCTTGGGCACATGCACATCCAAACACATTTCTGAATTACGGAGAGTGAGCACAGAGGAATGCTACAAACGTGCTTTGCTCCATTGCATGCACAAATGGTGTGGTGCAAGAGCAGGGAAGCAGAGGCTGCACGGGCAAAGACATGGGCTCGAGCCAAGAAAATGCAGCCTGTGATCACACCAGCTTTGACTCCTGGTAACACCTGCAGATTTCTGGGTTGTATTTTACCTGTCCTCCCAACAGCATACACACCACATCTCTTTCATGATATTCAATCCTTGGCCTAATGCTTGTTCTTCAGAAGGAAAACCACCTTACATTAGAGTCCTTTGGTGAAGGACCACATAGGAACTCTACTTTTTACCTGTCATCAGGCTTTGGTCTGCTCTATTTGCCCAAGTACTCAGAAACTTTACATCTGTCCTTTCACCAACACCCAAATCCTTTTTCTCGTATTAAAGGCTGTGGTTCACCAGCAACACAGGCTGGAAACACATCTCAATTTTATTCATAAATGCATAATGACTGGCTATTCTCACAGCTGCATCCTGAATCCACTACTTCCCTCCATGGATGCCAACAAAGAGACAGACCACGATCTCAGCTTACATTCAAGGATATAGATGAGCTGCATTAAAATGAGTCTGATAGGGGTGTATGTAGCTGCTCATACTGTCTTTCTCCTGATGAAACAGGAGAAGACAATACAGCCACAGGGTCTCCCCTTGTTAATGGTTTCTTGCAAGAACCACAAGATTTGTCTTTAGGAGCTGGATGTAGCAAGGCATACACTGAATCTCTCTCCAGCTTGGTCCCTGTCCAAGTCTGCAGAGCTTGGAAGAGTGGAAGCACAGGGAAGTCATGGCTTAGGTTATTCAAATCTACTATATGATAGTGTTGGTAAACATTTTAGCAATGTTTGTTTTGAGCAAAGCATCCATTCTGCCAAGCTGTCTCCCTTTGTGTTAGGTGTCCTGCTGTCCCCTGACAATTCCTCCCATCAGGTTAGGTTACTGGGGCAACAGCCGGAGTAGGACTGCTACAACCTCTGCAAGAGGTAAAAGCAGAGATAGGCAAAAACAGAGGCCTGGAAAGCAGGGTTGACCTGCACAGACTTGTCCAAAATGTGAAAAGTTTGCCCTGTTAGATATGCTTGGGAGATATAGCTGGTTGGCACGATGCTGAGTGCAGACACAGGGGAGTCATGTTCAATACTGTCAAGCAGCCGCAGTGAAGCCACGGTCCTTGCACAGCACTCCCACTCCAGGGAGTGCTGCTCTCAGCACACACTTCACAGCCCCACTCAGAAGCAACACAGGACAAGCACCAAAAAGGTCTTAAATTCAGTTTGATTTTTTCCTTTACATCTTGTATTTTAGACAGTGGCATATACAAATACCTTCAGCTAGAAGCTTAAATTCTGGGTTTTGAGACAAACCAAGTAAATGAAGTAAGTACCAGCAGATTTTCTGAGTGAACAGTTCTGTTCTCTCTCATAATGAAAGACAGAATTGAAGGTGAAAAAACGTCAGCAGTAGAATTTTTAGGGAAGAAAACCACCCCTAGCCTAGCTAGTTCATTCCCCTTTGATTTCCTATCTTCTCATTCTATTAAAAATGAAGGTTTCTATTATAAAAGCTGCACTGGTTTGACCTGCAGACAGGTCTGTGCTCAATAAATAGCTGTGGTGGCAGAAAAGTGACTGACTGCTTTGCATTTGTCACCACCTGCAGTGCAGTCCCTCTGCCAGTGCTCCCACATCAGCTCAGCTGGCAGGCTTGCAGGTACCTGCTTGTACAGGTTTGCACTACCTTGTTTCAGGCAGCCAAGACTGACTTACTCAAAGCCAGTCACTGCCAGAAAAGGAATATGCTTTTAAATATTTGTAGCGATGTTTTATTCGCTGATCATCCCTTTTGCAATGTGGCAAAGAGTAAGTTTGGGGTAATGCCTGGTTTTAACACTAGCTGGCAGTAACACGGAAACCCTCACTGTGTTTTCCCTCCCAAGCAACATGTACTAAGTGCTGCCCACACATCTTTAACAAAGGAGAAGGAAAGAACTGCACAGAGGTGCTCTCAAGATGAACTTCACCCCGTGTCTTTCAGTACTGTTGCAGAAATTTTGTCACTCTGCCATAAAACATCTCTCAAGTCACAGTGTACTAATAAAGACTGGAACACACGCAACAAAGCCAGTTTGTTGAGCGAGATTCTTTAATAGCCAAAATGAATACTTATTCAGCTGTCAGTCACACCAGTTAAAGGCACCGTACACAGCTAATGACAATGGATGCACTCCCGTCTTTCACGGAGTTATTTGATCTCTATTCAGAGTTTGTTCTTTACCATAATGAAAGAACACCTGCAGCACTACTGCTATTTGTATTATGAAGCATCTCTTTATGTAAGCACAGCCATTTTAAGTTTAAATTGTAAACAAATAAAGCTGTGGAACAGCTGTCTTTGCCAAGCGGGAAGCCTAAACATCGCATATGAAAACCCAATGTAACAGAAATTTGGGTTACTTTTATGTCTTGAGAATGTACTGACCTTGCACCAACATTTAAGGTATAATTCAGTGCCTACCTTGACCTCTACAAAGTAACTGACTGCTTTTGGTAGCACAGTCATCACATGCCTTTTTAAGCATACATATATGTGTACATAACCTGTAAAACTACTACTACACATCAACTCATCAAATCACCCCTCCTCACCTAAAAGGCTTGGAGTAAAGGAAAAAATTAAATATACATCATCATTCCTGATGGTGTGTTCAGACAAATCCACAATACTGGCATGCCAACAGACATGTTTAAGCCCTGCAAACACACATTTTTAGGAATTATTTCCTGGCAGAACTTTGTAAAAAAAAAATTCTGTTGGCAGTGTTTGAGGGCAAATTGCAGGCATTCTTGATGGATTTAACTTCCTTTAGCAGACCTGTTATCAGTCTTATCAAGACTAATTAGTAATTGCTGGGAGTTATCTGTAGGGCTATAACAGCCATTGGATCAGAACTGAAGAGAGACTGCTTCTCACTACAGAAATCAGGAAGGGCCTTTTCATTCACTGCCTTTAACAGTTCAGTAGGTCTGAATTTAAGAGACTGTAAATAAATGGTATCTTTTTAAGTACAGAGTATACAGGAAAAACCTTTCTAGAATTTGTCAGTAATACTTATTCACACCATTTTCTGTAGCATTTCTGAACTCTCCTTACACGCCTTAGTCACACACAGCAAGTGAAGAGTTCTCAAGGCACAAACCTCTTACTTGGTCCTTCAAAATATGCCCTTTCTCCAGAATGATTTACTGCAAGCAAGGTTACCACAGCACACCAAGCACTTCCCAGAAAACTAAACCAACATCCCCTCCCCAAAAATGCTGTTGGAGCCATACTGCACCTACCTGCTCCAAAACACTGGTACCTCATAAGAACCACAGCAACCAGAAAGGACTTTGGGGAAGAAAAGGGACACAGCACCTTGCAATAGTCAGACACAAGCAAGAGCTATCAAGGCTTCAAGCCTGCCAAAGAAACATCCTACATGCCATGGACCACATTAAAATGGATTTGAAAAGTGATCTAGGTTGCGACAACCCAAATACATGCCAGATTCTGCCCATCACTACAACTGCATGATAAGAGAACATGACATTTTCACAGCAGTCATCAATACACTTATCAGTACAAACCACTGACACTACCAAAAAGCATTTACAGTTGCAAAATCCAAGAATGTGTGTAATCCTTCTATTGAGCTCTCACAAAGACTCTTCTGGGAACTGTTTAGAGGGAAAAGATTCACCAGATATGCTACAGGATATAAAAACAAAGCAAGCAGTTCTTTCCATGTGAGAAACAAGCTTGTACCCCGAGATAAAAACAAGAGTAATCTATTATTATTGCCACCCAGGCTTCACAGAGAGCACTCTGTCATCGGAACTCGCTGCTTTGCAAGACAGATCAATATGCTAAGAACACAAGCGAAGGAAGACAGCAAAGGAATCTTGAACTCAGGAGGTAGGATAATATTTCAACTTGTTCACATAACGAACTATTTGACTGAAAAGTTCAAGACTTATCTGCAGTAGCTTTTGAAAAAAAATCTATGAAGACATCACTATTGGTGATATTTGAATCCAAAGAAACTGAAAAACAAGAACAAAATGGGGAAGGAAGAAACCAACTTAGACAAGAGCTGAAAAACATGGCTAGTGTGTCTAAACAAGACACATACAACATGACTGTTGGCTAGACAGTCAGTGCTGCTTTACTCATCCTCTGGTTTCTGCACAGCTGTGTTTATCAGCCTCTTGTTAGATCTCTGCAGCTACAAACAGGGCAATACATGTAATGTTGTTCTCCCAGAGCAAGACCTCGGCAAGATTCATGGCTGTGTAACTCCATGGTCACTCATGGCCAGTACATTTAAAAGAACCTGTTGAATACCCAAGGGAAGAAGATCTAATAAGCACTAATTAAAACTCTGAAGACTAATCTTGAATTTTGTAAGGTGTGGCACAAAGTATCTGGGGCCAGAGGCTCCAAAACCTCTTTAAGCTCATCCCCTTGCATGCCCCTTCTGGTAGTTGAAATTGATTTTTTTTCCCCCCTGTCTTACACGAAACTCACAAGACACATTTTAGGGATCCTGCAGACCTGGTTTATAACACAGCACATTGCACCTGAGATTTAATTTCCCTACAAGCTCTTGCTACAATTCTCACAAGTCTTCCTGGAAAGCCTTGAAGGGAAGACATTTGTGCAGAACTCAGGTCCGTATTACACTTCTACACATGCAAGTGCCTGTCTCTTTGTGCCTCCCTCTGTTAGCCACGCTGGTCCCACGTCAGCTCTGGCACTTGTGAAGCAGCAGGGGAGGGCGGCTCAGCTCACTGATCCCGAACGACAGAGGATGGACAGACTGCAGGCTGTTCAGTGTGAATCTCAGCACTCGTGTTTTGGGAAAGCTGCAGAAAAGCAGCTGATTCAGAAAGGAGAGGAATATGATAAGCTGCTGTTCTAAAGCCAGTGAACCAACAGCCAGGGCTGCAATGTTTAGATATACCCTTGCTCAGCTCCATATAGAAGGCAAAGCACCCTGGAGTCACAATTGTGGACACAGTCTTGAAGGTTTAAGCCTTACATATGAAAGCTGATCAGGTTGTTACAGCCAAGACTACCATTCTGAAGGTACTCCATCAGAGAGTGCCTCTCATCTGCCATTGACTTGGCCATTGCCAGGCAAAACTTTGGAGGAAAAGCAGGCATGGCATCCCCCAAAAGCTGCCTCAGCTGCAAAACAGACAAAGGAAAGCTCCACATCAGTGAAGAAGCAGTCATAATTTCTAAGGAGTTCTCAGTGTTCTCTTGTTTTGACAGCAAGATGTGACGCCCTACAAAAGGCAATGGGGTACCCACCCAGCACATCCCCCCGCCCAGGTCCCGCAGCAAGGGCAGAGCCTTTGTCAGGGCAGTGCAACCTCTTCTGGTGGGTTCCTCATTTTTACAGTCTTACCACTTCTGAGCTCCTGCTCCAAGTCCAGGAAAGTGTTGTTGCATCAGCCTTATCAACCAGCTCTTATACACTTCATGGACAAACAACCTGGTTACAAATGTCTTCTCTCTCCAGTATGTCCACGCAGGATTTCTTCTGTCTGCACCCACAGAATTACTTTTATGGGCTAGCGGCTTTTGGTCTTGAGTTGTGCTACCTCAGAGGCTTTCATTATTTCATCTGTGAGAGGTGGTAGCTTTTATCAGATAATCTAATTTTGACAAAGGAAAAAAAAAAGACAACCACAAAAACCAACTAAACAAAAAACCTCAAGCCAGAAAATCTTTCAGAAACACAAACTATCTGAAAGTTTGATTCTTCTTCCTCCAGCTTTATCAGCTGGCTGATGTGTGCATAATGTCTCTGTACAAACCCTACCTCATTTATAAACAGACTGGAAACTACTAGAGAGCCACAAATACTTTACCTTACAATTAATGTCGGATGGCTCCAATATAAGTTTAGGTAGCATTTGGTCAACTTGGAAGATAAAAATTCTCTACTGTAGGCAAATTGTCTCAAGCTATGTTTCCCTTCACAAAATGCACGTTACTGAAACAAGTTTGCCTGGAAATACAGCTAGTTTGCCTGGAAACATTCTTTCAGCTGAATCAAAACAATATATCATCTGTCAGTAAATGAGACTCCCCACAGGATGCTGAGACATTACTACTAATTAAATTTATGCACCAGTATTCAACTCAGCAATTAGTGTCATTAAATCATGTGAAAGATGGTATTTTCCCCTCTGGCCCCTGCTGCCCAAGTCTTTCACGTGACTCCAGCAACTTAAGTATGAAGGGGAAAAAAAAAAAGGTTTATTTCTAAAAGACTTAGCAACAATTTTTGTCTGTTGTCTAAAAACAGGAGTATTTTCACAACTCCACTTTCCCTCCACTGGCAGCATAGTGGTATTTGCAAGTTCCTGATTGTTAGATCTGTGCGAATCGCTCCGAGATACACAGTGTAGAAGAGTTAGATGACACTACATGCTTTGGTTTTATGGAAAGCTGACAGCAACAGAGTGGTTTTTATCTTCAAAGCCCTTCCCATGAGTGATCTTCCTCCAGGGACTGAAAATTATTATCTCTGCTCTACAGGCAGGCAAACTGAGGAGATGCAGCAAAAAAAACCTTGCCAGGAGTCTGACAACAAGGAGGTCCCCTCTCTTCCCTCGGTGGTCAGGCCATGCCTCACCTACACCAAGTGGTGCCGTCTGTTATCGGCAGTTTGCACGAGCCTGCTTAAAGAAACAATGGATTCATCCCAGTGCTGGCTGCTGGGTAAGTTTCTTGAAAGACAATTGTGTGTCCTCAGGGCCCGGGCTACAGAAAAGAGAAACTTCTCACAACCGATTACACTTTTTCACATCTCAAAGGATTAAAGGAAAATGCCCATAAACTTTAAGTATGCATTTGTGTATGGTGTTGAAAGCCCACACAGGACATTCCAACCTGGTGGAAGAGGTGCTTAGTCTTCATCCAAGACTTCCACCTAAAACAGATAGAGCAGCTTTCTCTAAATATGACACCTTTAAGATCTAAGAGGTAACATCTCCAAAAAGAGGAGTAAAGGCACAGGCCATAGCTGGTGCCATTTCTTTTCTATCTTTCTGCGATGAATAATCCCCTCCTCAGCAGGATATACCATCATTTTAAAGTGTAGTTGATCAAAACTATCTCCTATTTATGTCTAATCCCACAAGCTTGGCTTCTGGTGTCAGGTCCTGCCTATGCTGCCTAGATCAGCTGTTTCACCCAGGGCCACTCTGGAGCCGTGCAGATGCCAAAGTCAGAGTCACAGAAACAAAAGTGCTAAACTGAAGAAACAGGACAGCATGATATCTATACAACTATTATGTACGGATTATATACAGAAGGAACAGGCCTATGAGCATTTCCTTCTCAGTCACCTGATTAAATATTGAAAAAAAAGAGGAGACAATTCTAAGGTAAAGATGTTTAAATATGTTCCATGTGCAAATAAAAACTTATGTATGCAGAAACTGTCAAACAATCAAAGGTATGAGAGTGTTCTGGTACATGACTAACTACATGAAGCTTAAAAAGACATCTTCTATATTTAATTACTTTTTACCAATTGCTTTATCATGACTAACAGGTTTTTTTAGAACTATTTCCCCAACAGTTGTTTATAGCAATCACAGATGCTGCTAAGTGACTCAGTAGAGGCTGACATCACGACCAGAATCCATCAGTGTTGCATTTCACCATTAACCCTACAGAAGACACTTCCTATTTGCTCCCTGCCTTGAAGTAACCTAGTGAATACTCCAACAATTGCAAAAAATAATCTGTCCCTTTCAGTTCTACAATAGAAGTAGGTTAATGATTATGGCATTTCTTTAGTAGGTTAATTATTATTATATTTATTTAGAGAGAGAGACCCACTAAGCGGCTGCCAAACTGAAAAACCAAATGCAAGCAACACAACATCACAAAGACAGAAACCAGGAAGACTCTGGATCTTCAGCCGCTGTTCAATTTCAAGGAAATCCAGTAACATTTTTAATGTACAAACTGCTGTCCAGGTGGTCTCTGTCCCTACTCTTGATGCTTCTGGAACTTAGCTATTCTTGGAGCTATTCTATGGAGAGCCTTGCCTCTCCATAAGTAAAGCAGAATAAAGCCCCACAGCTCTCCTATTAGGGGTGCCCTGGTCAGTGTGCAGTCCCCAGAGAACTAAAGCCAGAGGAGGGCATGACTACAATGCAAAGCACTGCCTGGCTGCCCCTGGTGAATCTACACCAAAGCTCAGATCCTTCAAATGTATGTCCATCTGCCATTGACACTCCAGCTGAGGCTGTTCACAGTCACTTGCACAGAATGGCTACACAAATCTCAGTTCAGTGAGTGCAAACAGCACTGCCCTGCATGTGTGGGGTTCATCCCAAGTGAAGGGAGACTCTGCCTTCAGCTGTCCATCCTAGTGCTTAAACTTAAGTCAAGACAGAGGAGGAAATGAAAACTGGATTTTCCACAGCTGAATGTTCTAGCTCCTAAAAGGAGGGAGAAAAGGGGAGAAGACAGAGCCACCTCTGGACCCTCTTACAGCCAACACAAAGGCCCTTCCCAGAGGAAGTTCAAGGGTGTAAATCCTCAGCCCAAGACAGGCACCTCCTGGAAATCCACAGCCAAGTGCCTATCCCTCCAAGAGGAGAAGGGCTAAAGCTGCATCACTCTCCTCAGCATTCCTGCCAGCCCTGCCTAAGCAACTCATTCTAAGCAAGATCTCTTTTAACGTATCATTCCTGGTTGTTCACACCTCCTCCTATACCATTTGCCTTGGGTCCTCAGCTTAAGGCTGAGAAACTCATTTGGAAGTAAGGCACCTAGAGGTAAGTTGCTCACAGTTGGTGTATCTTCACCTCCCCGTTCAACAGTGTGTCCAAAACCTCATAGGGTTCGTCACAACACAGCACCTCTGAACAGCTGCTGCCTTCAGACAGTCCTTTTGAAGAGAACAACTGCTCTGGGAGGCAGCGGGGAACCGAGTTTTGGAGCGCCACAAAACAGAAACGCTCTCAGATTATAGAGGGGAAGTACAAAAATGCACAGCAGGAGAAAAGGGGCAGATAAGACACAGCATCACAAACAAGAATTATGTGTCTTGATTTTGCATCACAAGTTAGGAGAGGCGCTTGTAGAGGCGGGCTAGCAGTGCTTTCGAAATTGCTAGCCCAAAAGAGGCACAATTAGTTCAGCATCACATCCAACAGATGCAACAGACAGATCTTCCAGAGTAGTGTTCAAGAGATACCCTCAAGTACAATCACTCAGAGGAAGGTCCATGGGGGGAGCTTATTTCTAATTCACATCCTGTTTCTTCACAGAATTGTTGTGTCTGTGGGACTTCGTGGTCACTAAGTGTGATCTCATAAGGAGGGTGAAAATTACTGTATCCTGGATTTTAAGACTTCTCATGCATGTGCTTTTTTCTACCTTAACAGAGTATTTCAAGCAAAATAAGCAGAACAGGAGATAATATAGACAAACAACCTCACAGAAGTACAGAGAAGGCAATTAAGAGACAGTATTGCAGCTGTAAACTTCAAGACCAAGTGTGGGAGCTACCAACAGCAGGAATGAAGGGGCTGAAAATAAAAAAAAGCTAATAAGTTGTAAAGCCCAGCAAGAGGCAAATTGTCAGTTAACAGAGGATGGAGAGAGAGGAAAGATTTCGCTGAGAGCACTAATGATGTTAAAACCTGTTGAGCAAGAAACAGTAGGCCTTTTGAAAAAGGAAGCAAATACATAAGCTGGTTTATTAGTTCAGATAGGTTATCCAAAATGCTCCATTAACCAAGGCAAAATACTGCTGCGAGAAGTCCCACAGGGAACACAATTGCAGGGCTGCAACGCCAAGAGCACACCTCAGCAAACATTGCTTCTCATGACAGCCCTGCTGTCACTCAACTGCCTTTTAGCTGTGCTGTGCCGACTTCTTGTGCAGTCACACGGAGCTGTGGGAGATGGATTCATTCCCATCCAGGTCTTCTGCCTTAAAAACTGCTTCACAGAAGTCCTGCCACTGCAACTGAGCACAGCAAGGGGGCTGCCAAAAGAAGAAGCACCTGCCTAACCCACCACCGTGNTGCTGCAAATGGTCCATTGTTCTTGGGAAATGAATAGAGGGGGGTAGAATACATAGCTTTGATCACCCCCACACAGTGATAACTGGTCCCACCTGCTGAACTAGGACAGAAGTGTTCACCAAAAAGGGCCCTAAAAAAGGGTCATTGAGGTAAGGATAACTGTGCACCCAGATTCATGAGAAAGCTGGGAGAGATTTCGCTTGGAATCAAGACCTGGCAATGGCCAGAGAGATCAGGCTAGCCATGAAAGGGCTCACAGCCACTCTGCTTTCATGGAAAAGCTCAGCAACACATGCTCCCTTTAGCTTTCCTAAGAAAGCCAGAGGAAGGATAGATGGGAATGGGACAGAGGCAACTCAACATGGAACAAAACAAAAATAGAGATAAACAGACAGATTCGCCTTGAAATAATCCACTTCGGTTGCCTGGGCCATACATTATTCCCTGATTCTCCCTATTCCTTGGGATACTCCAAGCCTGTGTTCCAGCTGTTTTGTAAGTGCCTTGGTGGAAAGGGTCACTCCTGAGGTATGTGCTTAGGCAACTCAGGCCAAAGGATCTGACACTTGGTTAACCCTCGGCTTGTCCAAAAGAATCCTGCAACTGACTGTGCAGTTTGCCTGGACTGACCCACATACACGTTCTAGAGGTGTTCAAGGTACTGACAGTCCAAATCAAGCAGCTGCACCTCTCTCCCAGAGGCCAAGAAGAAGAGACACTCGGGGCTGACAGCTGCTGCTGCCCCATTGAGCCGGTTTGCCGCACCTTTCTGCCCCATCCCTTGGGGTTTGTTTGGGTTTGCCTCTCAGCTGCTGCTGCTGCTGCTGGCTTCCACGCCACAGGCAGTGCTCTGCCCCTCTGGCAGGGCAGCATCAGGAGAACCAGGCAGGTGTGAGGGCCAGGTGGGTGGGCAGGCCATGACTTGGCACCAGGTGCACCCTCCCCGCGGTGGTGTTAGCACAAAGGAAGGGTGGCTTCAACAACACGAATTTTGGCTGCCCCCAAGCCACACTGGGGTCCTGGAGGCCGGGAGAGCCCCTCCTGCTCCACGGCCCAGCCTGGCTGCGAGGTCCGACAGCAGGCTGCCCCTCCGTGGCTTTTCGGGGTGCCCTCCCCGCGGGTCCCAGGGCAGAGCCGGCTGTGCCGGGCCCTGCCGAGCGGGAATCGCTCCGGGTACCCCGGGTACAGCCGCAAGCACAGCCTGGCAGAGACCAAGGACACCCTGCGCCTCTCCCGCAGCTGCTGGATGGACGGAGGCAGGGAGGGAGGGATGGGTGGATGGATGGATGGATGGACGGATAGAGGGCAGGAGGCGGCACTCAGACAGGCCAGGCACAGCTTTAGCAGTGGCTTTGCTTTAAAACCTCTTCCAAAAAGGGGCTGGGTGAGGGGCAGCTGCACCTTGGGGTCTTGTTGGGTCAAGGGCAGCACCGGGGAATGAATGAATGAATGAATGAATGAATGAATGAATGAATGAATGAATGAATGGTGAGTAAGCCCCGGTGCCCGCGGCGAGCACCATCCAGCTGGGTGAGCTGGGCTGTGAAACACCGGTGCCGAGCAGGGAAGAAGTTGAGAATAGCAAGGGGAAGGAGACTATGAAGGGGTAATTCATTACACAGTGACGGTAAGTCGCTGTTTTTCAAGGAACATGAACCACGGACCAGCTGGTGAAAGGGGTATGAAGCAGCTTTGTAAGAAAAGTCCTTTTTTCACAAAGTGCCTCAGTGGAAGTTAAGTGGAATGAAAATGGCAAGTCCATCTCTGGTCTGGGACTTTTGTTTATTGCTAATTCCCAGACAACAAGGATGATTCATGATTGCCGTGTTTCACAGTTTCCTTTAGCAGTTCCTGGTATCCCTGAAGGGAAGGCGCTGTGGGACTGGGCCTTCTCCCATGGATCACTGTGGAAGTCTGTGTAGTCTCTCACATGTCACTTTGGACCACAGCTCCTAGACTTGTTGAGAATGAATAATAAATCCTGGTTGTTCTGGGGGGAACTTTTGGGTTGTGGGTTTTTCTGATTTGTTTTCTTTCCCCCCAGTTATCCCAAGCAGAAATATATCTATTAGATGTAGATTTCAGTAAGCTTTTCTGCCAGTGCTCCTAACCCAAAATGGCAACCTTTGAACATCCAGTTGTCCACAGCAGTCTCTGGCAATATTACCGAAAAGGAAATGCAAGGTGCAAGGACTGAAGATGCCAATTATTCAAGGATAGATGTTCATTAGCATAAACTGGCAATATGACATTGCTGGACTCGGGAACATCCTAATTTCCACCACCTTGCCCCCTCCTCTCCTAGGACCCAGTGAAATCTGAATTCCCTAGGCTTCAGAAGAACAGCAACAAGACCACGTGCAATCCAGATTACCACCACCACTTTGATTTTGTTGCCCATTAAGCCACATTCTGCTTGGGAAAGCGGATGGTGAATATAATACCATTCATTCATTCATTCAAGTTGCCACTCATTTCAGGAGCAGGCTTCTGGCTGCTGCTGAACTCTGAAGCGTTTGCTAGGATGGAAGACAGGGAAGGACTGAAGGAATGAAATACCAGAGGATCCAGAGAAATCAGCTTAGCACTGGCTGGCTACAGGGTGTAGAGGATCAGCGTAAGCCTCTGACACATGCTAGAGGGAACGTGTGGCAGCAGGAAGTGACTGCCAGTCAGGCTGCCTATTAACCCAAGGGAACAGCACTCTCCTGCTATTGCATAGATCGATTTTTCTGCATGGCCCATTGTTTTACAGTAGCAGTCCAAAGATACATCGATAGAGGCACCAACAAATGCCTTGCCTGCTATGTTTAAGATTTAAAAATGAAATAAAATGTTAATTGAACAGGCATCTGTGGTATACAGTGGGGAATTACCATTCAATCTACAACAGGAAGAAATAAACCCAACCAGTCCACAGTCCTGTTTTCTTAAGCCATCATGATCACCTCAGCAGAATTGCCTCACTGTTTTCTTCCATCACAGAAGTTACCTAGTATTTCAGGCTGGTACAGATGCTAGGGCTTGACACACCCACCAAAGTCATGTACAAACTGGAAGACCTTCTCTTTTCTTCCTTTTTCAGTTTCCCATAGGCAAGATGTTAAATAACTCGCTCATTCTTACAGAGCAAAGATTAGTTAGGTTAACTCCAGCAGACTCACTGAAGATACAACTTACCTAGGGAAACAAGCAGAAGTCAGGTGGGCCCTTGCTTTCCTGCTAGGGCCCTGAGAGTCCTGAAAATAATTAGGCCTTTGTATTATCCTTTAGATAGACCTTGAATTAAATGTTTAATATGATCTGATTCTTCAGCATTTCTATTATGATGCTAAATATTGTTAGGTCTTTAAAACTGTCTCCAAAGTTTTAATGTTTTTATAGCTGACGTTACATAAAATTAAGGATGTACATCCAACCTCTTAACATGTGCATATCTTGTTTGAACTGCCTCTGTTGCAGGATTTACCATCCAATTTCAAAATTTCCTAATTCCACTCATACGCCTCACAAAGACTGCAAATTAAAGGCTATCCCAGTCTGCCTCCACCAGGACAGGACTGAATGTAAGAATTATACAAGCTTAACCTAATGCTTTTATAGTGAAGTGAGGGATTTTAAATAGGATTCATTTATATCAGATCAATTTCACCTCTGTGCTAGACTTACTTTTCAAATTTATTTGATGGAAAAAATCTGAAAATCTTTGCATGAGGGGATGTGCGTTCCCCTTGCAGGGGGGAGTCACCACAGGGGAAAAATCAGGGGCCTCAGTGAACCGCCTTTTGGGGGACTTCAGAAAACTTTGACTGCAATAGATACTGAGAACACTGGCATTCCCTCAGTACAACACAGATTTCAGGGAGACTTCCAGAATGAACTAAGCCCTCCCTGTGAATTCCGTAGAATCTGTATTCTTTACACAGAGCAACTGGGGCCCTGCTGGATTGCAGTGGCTCAGGGTCATGCCTTCCTCCATGACTAACAGATCTTCATGCCTTTTTCCCCAGCCCAGACTGCCATGTGTTTCTCTCTTCTCTGTAAAAGGATGACATGCCATCTTCGCTACCTCCTTTCTCCCTCTGCATTATCATTTTGAATAAGCAGCTTACAAAACCAACTCCTCCTATTCCACAAGTCCTTAAATTAAATTAAACAATTCCTTAAAGTGGAAAAAACCCCAACGCAGTAACCACAGAATAACCCATGTGTGGATGGACAATCTCTATGTATCTAACTTGCAGTGTAAGTTTGTTTTACAATAAAAGCTCTTGTTACCCTGTCTCTCTTGGTTATGCATGCAACATTTTGCTTGGTTACACATCTAGGTTTAATCCTGCAAAACCTTCCACCTCAGAAAGGTCCTGTAGCAACTGAACAGCTCATGTGCTAGTGCCAGGTCGTCTTGGTTTTGCTACCATGGGCCATTTGCGACTAATACACAAACACCTGAAGGTCCTGTCAGCCCCAAGTGGAGACAGGATTACTTCTGTGCTATTGTACCCTAGGTCAGATTTAAATCAAGCAGAATTTGTTAAAAAACAAAACAACAAAACATTTCCCCCCCAACCTTCTTGTTTTTTTATGGCCGTCATATATAAGGATAAGAAAGGTCACCTTCTGCAGGAAGCAGCAGGTTCCCGAAAAGCCAGTAAAGCTGTTAGAATTATTTTACCATTCAGAAATTTGATAAAAAGCCCCACCAAGTTTTGTATAAGCTCACTGTATGCAGGGCTCTGTGACACATCACAAGGGGAAGTTAGTGAAAAGATATTTGTAGTGAATATTAAGAAATTAGGAACAGCATTCAATTTCAGACGTCTTTGCTAAGCTGCTGCTTTAAAGAACCCTAACCGTATTCTTTCTCAGTAATAATTCAGTAATTTATCTGCTAAAGAGGTAGCTGAGATTTTCAAAGTTGCCTCTGTTAAGGATTTATCGCATTTAAAAAAAAACCCAGATGCAAAAAAACTAAACCCAATTATAGTCTCTCAAAAACAGAGGAAAAAGAATGAGCTAACAGAAGCCATTTGTTTACTAGGGAACACTGCATTACAAATATCTGACTTGAAGGACTAAGCAGTCCCATCCACAGAAGTATTTTTACTATGTAAAAAGCATGACCACCTGGTTTCTATGCATTCAGTTTTTAATACACTATCACCTGAAGCCTCACCTTTTTTTGTTCTAGGAACACCTTGCGTTCATATGTTCACAGTAATAGAATTTTGCAAGTGTCTATTGCAGCCAATCCTTGCTCATTCACCTGCATCCGTACAACTGCCTCCATCTCAGGGCTTGTGAGCCGTGTAGACACAGCTGGAGACCCACGGAAAGATCGTTCCTTCCACCAAAACCTCTGAGAACAAGCACCAACGTGAAGGTGATCAAATGGGATCATGTGTTGGTACATTACACAATTCCAACACAGGTCTTTTATAGCATTTCTTCCTGGTCATCTCAAAGTAGGGTATTTTAGAGGTCTGCTTCTAATCAGATAATGACAAAACCTTGGATGCTGCCCTATTATGGATCTTAAAGCCAGATATGGATCTTGCTGCTCTTTTAATTGGTTTAATGCCTAAATTTATATTATCAGTAACAGGTACCTATATGGAGGCTAATCTTCTCCACAAACCACTAAAACATACCATAGAGTATGTTTTTGGCATTCTGAATGACATTATGAGAAGTATAAAAGAGACCAACACAAATAAGTCAGTGTTTAAGGAATTTTTATTAAACCAAGAATTTTATAATCCAAATTACGTTTCTTTGCTCAGCTATCAATTCTCACTGTCAACTAAAACAGTGGTGATATTCTGAGCTTTTCCACAGTAAAGAATTACAAAATTAAAGAAAGGAATGCTTTAAATTTTTGTACTGTGCTGAAAATTCTTTTCCCCGGGTTTATAAAACATTAATTTGTATTTTTTATTTTACTATTTTTTTTTAAATTTTAAATCCATAAGTAATCTAGGACTAGCACTTGTTTTGCTAGCCCCGGCGTTGCTCTGTACGTAAGCTTCAAAGTTTCCTTTCCTTTTTTTATTTCTTTTATATTTTGCAATGTTTTTCTCAATATTTAATAGTTTTTCCATGTTTAGATTTTTTTTTTCTTCGGTGAAGCGAAGTTCTAGATTGTAGTCCCGGATCTTTCTGCAAACAAAAACAATGCTGTTAGGTTCTACAATTCCAGCAGCATCTCATGTTTCCTGACATGCTTTCTGGCAGCTCTATGCCAGACAGCACGCTGGGCTTTCATGGAATTGATCACACCAAAGTGCTTTACAACAGTAGATCACTTTTTATAGGCACCAAAGTAAAGCATGCGAAGACTGTGGTCCTTGGTAAGACAGAACTGACTCTAGAACTGAACAGTACTTCACACAGCACAGCTTTAGACGTTGCCTACACACAATGTTTGTCACTGTGACTAACTTGACAGCAGGTCACCTCTGCTCTTGAGGCTCATTAGATAACTACCCTAGTAGTATTTTCAGTTTCCAATTACTAAAAGATAATGGAGCAAGCAGAATAATGGTCTCAAAATCTGGGCACCTTAGTTTAGGAGAGACAACTTATTCACCACTTGTTTATTTCCAGTGTGAAACTGTCAGTAGCAACTAACAAAAAAAAAAAAAAAAAGAAAAAGGAATGTGTAAAAATCATGACTCAAGTTCTGCCTCCAAAAGGAAAATGGCAGAAATTAAAATATCATGAAAAAAGAAAATTCTACATGATGAAATGTTAAATCAGGCATCTTCAAAGGATACCTACAAATGTGGCAAAGTTCACAGACAGGCAAAACCTAACTACGCTGAAGAGATAATAGATTCCTTTTTATCCGCAACATTTGTTGAGGACATTATTATAAATATCAATTTATTATTATTATTAATCCCTGTCAAAATTGCAAAGGTACCACCTTTTGGCTCTTTCTGTCATGCACAATTAAGATACTAATCCCACAGAGGGCAATAAGGAAAAAATCAGTATTTTAATTGAAAATTAAATTCACTCAAATGTAAAGTCAAGGCAATATATAGCTTAGTTTTATAGTTTAGTTTTCAATTACTGTATAATTCTAGATTTTGGCAAGTATATACAAGTTACAGCGCAAATAAGCTATTTCTAAGAAAAAATGGGGTCAGAGTACCATTTCAAGGTAACTTCAATTCCACAAGTTCCTCTCCAACAACAGTATGAATAGTAGCATTTGACAGAACTGCCCATTTTTGCACACATGCCTAGAACTAATTCCAGCTAAATACGCTGTTAAAGACAATGCTCTAGTACCAGCTAAATACACAAGACATGCCAGTAGCTTTTACTAACCAAGAGCTACAGGACTGGACCACAGGAGTGAGCACAGAAGTTTACCATAGCTGCTGCTTTCTGTGGCTGCAAATGATATAAGGCTTGGATACATGCTGCTTATAAGGCCATGGACCAAAGACTATTGCCCCAGCCAGCCTATAAAACTACAGTGCTCAGAAGACTTACTTATTAAACACTTGGAACCCCAGTGGGATTATTAACTGCCTTTTGAGCAGCCTCTTTAGCTTGGTGGGCTTGTAGTACGGCTACAGCTTCATCAACCTGTTAAGTAAAAAAGAAGAACTAATAAAGGGAACCTTGGCAATTTCTGTACACTTTAGTTAATAAAACAGTGTAAATTCTACATACAAACAATGCCTGCATTGTTGGGGGGGGAAAAAAAAAAAGGATGACAATACAGTTCAGTCACTGCCACCCTGTGAAGGAGGATACTCTTGCCCTGAGTTACTGTTGTATTGCTGCTCCACTGTGCCAGCACAAACACTTGTTAGATCAATGTAGACTTAACCACTGACCAAACTAGAATAAGGCAAAAGTCCACCTACCTTCGAACGAAGAGACTCAGGAGACTCGAGCATGTGGAGGAGTTCAGAGTTGTCAATCTCCAACAACATACCAGTGATCTTACCCGCCAGAGTAGGGTGCATGCTTTGAATGAGAGGGAATAGACGTTCACCTAGCGATAAAAAAGTTAATCAGGACAAATTTCACTTGACAAACACAGACTAGGTTTAAGCGAAAAGGGAAACAAACACCTTACCCTACTGCTAAAACCATTTGCTCTGCATTTTAAGACTGATAAAAAGAGTACTTTGTCTGTCCTTCTGCTACAATGCATAGAGAAGGGTATCCTATACATACCTAACATCTGCTTTTGTTCTTGTGGAGGGGCAGAAGCCAACATGGAAGCAGTCAAGGGTTCCTGACCTTGCACATGGACAGCAGGCTGCAAATTAATTTGACACCATTTGAAAATTAAATTCTAGTTCACAGTTAGGTAAAGTTTCAAATACCTAATATTTAAGAACTCAGCATGAACAAGGCCTACACTGTCAGAAGCATGGAAAAAATCAGAACCAAGTCAATTTAATCAAATACTACTGGCTAGAGCTGAGGGATATTGAAGGTTATTATCAACCACTCCACTGAGGAACAAACAAGAATTTAGGCTAAGGTATCGAGGAACTAGAAAATATGAAGTAGCACAGGATCACATCCTGTCCCAGGTGAACTTGAAATATACTTAACCCCCCAATGCTTTTACTCTGCTGCCACAATGCAGAGCCTGAATTATAGAATGACAACTCTTAATTTCAAGTGTCCCCTTCCCCTCCACCTTCCTCTGCAAAAAGCATCAGTAAAAGCACAGAGCAGTTCCTAAAATGACATACCTGCTGCATAGCAACCTGTGGCTGTGTATTAAGATGCTGCTGAGGATTACGCACTCCCGCAGCGTATTTGTACTGTGGTACTGTGCGTACAGCAGGAGTAGCTGCAGTAGCTGCTGCTGCAGGACGTGGACCCATTGTTTGTGTTGATGTATTAGCTGGAAAAATAGTAACATAATTCCGTAGGTGAATAATTATCACTATTTTAATTTAGTCTAAATGGTACAAGTTAAAAAGCGTAACAAACCAACTCAAACTGAATACCTAATTTAGATACTGCATTATGGATTCATCTTAGTGCTATTATCAACTGTTGTACCAGCAGTCGTATCTGAAGGTTCAAAGCTCGAAATTTACTGGATGCTACTTTCACTTCATTCATGAATTGCTTTTCTTACATGCTATTGAAAAAAAGATCTATGACAAAACACCTGCTTTGGCTGAGTATTAATTTAACTTTCTTCTAACCTAAAGGACACAATATTCTGAGCACATTATGTCAGTCATTCTAAAAAGGATACTTTTAGGAAGTAGGTAACTGTCTAATACATTCTGAGACTTATGCCTCCAGAGAGGTTGTAGACTCCCCATCCCTGCAGGTGTCCAAGACCAGGCTGTATTCTCTTGGTCTAGCGGAAGGTGTCCCTGCCCATGGCAGGGAGATTGGAACTGAATGATCTTTAATGTCCCTTCCAACCCAGATCACTCTGAGTCTAGGACTAAAATCAATTCTGGTTCATTCAGTGATGTGCAGATTTTGCATACGTGATACTGACTCACAGTACTCTATGACAAAACAAAAAGAGCTAAAATTCTACTATCTCAGTATTTTCACATGTGACCTAATATTAAAATTGCCACAATGATGTTTAGAAATGACAGAAATCATCATACAATATTACTAAAGCACATACAATAAGAAAAAAAATGCTTCAACGTAAGAGGTGGGATGACAGCTGTAGTCTTTGCTGGGACACTACTTAAAGGATCTACTAGAAGGTGACATCAGCTTATTCATTTAGTAAAAGCTGGAAAAGAATGGAAGTGCTACCATATGTGATACTGAATTTATGGATGCTTTTGAGAGATCATTCTGAATCAGCAAAATTAAAAGACAAGTCTAATACAAAGTCTGCATAAATCAAACTCACCAACACGCTGTGTTGACATGACTCGTGGAACTTGTGAAGAAGCTGGTCTCATGGTACTGAACGGTGGTCTGGGTGCTGCTGGGCGGATAGCACCAGGCATGTTTTGGAATGCTACAGTTTAGAAAACACGTTGTTACATGCTGAATCGAAACACTGAATGGTGACAACACCACAAAGAGAAGACTGATACTGCAATGCCACAAAAATATATTTCAAAGAGCAAAGGTAAATGCTGTGGAGCTTACCACAATCACTAGACAGAGGTAAAAAAGTGACTTACGATGAGGTCTGGCACCCTGAGCAGTCCAGCGAGGACTAGGTCTAGCGAGTTGAGCGAGCTGATTAGTAGGATAGTATGCAGCACGGTTCTGAGTCTGCCAAATATAAAAACATCATGTAACTTTGCTGTCTGTGAACAGTCATCATCCTTCTACTATGAAATCGCAATGCTGCAACTATGGACACATGCTACTAGTTTTATGTACTGTCAAATCTAAACAGATTTTATACACAGCACAAAACATTCAGTTACGCATCTCTACACATACCTGTGGGATAGCTGCCATGAAGTAACCTGAAGGAGGTGCTGGCTGGTAGGGATTGATTACAGGATTAGGTACTGCCCTTACACTCGCCATTCTCTGCATGTACTGGTTGGTGAGATGAGCTTGGCGCTCCTCTTTACGCTGGGCTAGAGCTACATATAATGGTTTAGTAGCCACAATTCTACCATTCATTTCTGTGACTGCTTTGGTGGCTTCTTCTGGTGATGAAAAGCATACAAATCCAAATCCTTTGCTGCGGCCACCTTCCATCATGACCTGTCAGTACAAAATTTAGTTTTAAAACTAAATATTCTCTGTCACATCTACTCAACTTGTGAGTTTGTTTCAGGTTACTAGAAGTGAGACCATGGGTTTGTTTTACTGAATTACTTAAAGAAAATAACTAGCTGTTAACTGAATATAGATGAAAATTTCAGTGAAATAATAATGAGCATATTATTGCACTGAAGAGATGTCATTTTTATCACATTAATATCAGTACAGGAAAGGATGATGTACCTGAGATGTACAATAATCAAGAAAGCAGATGTCCACATATATAGTGAGTCACATCTGTTAGTCAATGAAATAATTTTCTTTGAAGGATCACTGTTCATTTTCAGAGAATGGATGAGCACAATCTATGAACTTTACCTTTGCACTAGTGATTGTACCAAATGGGGAGAACTCTTTTCGGAGACGCTCATCATCAATCCCATCATCAAGATTTTTCACATAAAGGTTTACACCCTAAGAAAACAGGCAAGTTATTTTTGAAAGCAAGTGTTCTGTGTAAATCTGAAAATACCATATAACAAAGTTAGTCCTCCTGAATTAAAACTGAACCTGGTATCTGGTGATCCTGTCCTGCTTCATTTGTTCAAACTTGCGCTTCAGCTCCGTCTGTCTTTCCACCTTTTTCTGAGCCCGGCCAACATAGATTTGTTTCCCATTGAGCTCTTTCCCATTCATCTCATCTACAGCCTTCATCAAGAAACAACATGTTAGAAATGCTTTGTACTCCACTGTTTGATATCAGACATACAAAAAAATGCAATTCAAATATAAAAAGTTAAATACAGATTCCAGAGATAGGGCCAATTCATCTTAAAGATATCACTAACTGGAACAAAATACTCCAAGATTTCCCCGCTTAAGGTAACGTGAAAATTGCTTTCCAAGTATGCTTCTGTCCTGTTAAAGACAAGTTATGAGACAAGTTATGAGGATGGAAAACACTTTTTTTATATGATGTTTGAGGGGAAAAAACCCAAGTGGCACAAAAAGACCTATTTCTCCAGCTTTATGTTTTTAAAGGCAGAGAAAAGTAGGCAAATTAAGTTGAAAATCTCTAATTCACCTAGTTCTGTCTTTAAAGGTAACATATGAAACTAGTATCTACCGGAGTGTTCTATACTATATGTTAAGCTACAGATGGCATATATATATATGGCTTTTTCTTGAATTTTTTATTAATTCATTAAGGAAATACTCAAAGTATGAAAATAAGAACTTTTTTCCTTTATACTGTTCTGAATTACAACTATTAAGATGTGAAAACTCTGGCACAGATTTATTAAATTAATTTAAAATCAGAAGTCACCAGTTTATTGCATATGTTCATGATCTAAGCCATTAAACACATTTTTACAGAGGTATTAGAATTTTGCATTATTTAAAGCACCCAACCTCCAACCTGATTCTGACTACTGTGAGAGAAACAATTCATCAATGACTGTGTGCAAGACTGAAAAATGTAGATGTAAGACAGACAGGATTTGTTCTAATCTCTCACTTGCACACTTGGAGTACTGACAAATCACCAAAATGCCTTTTGAAAAGCAAACTTTGCTGCCGTTTGTTCTGTGCTGAGTTTCTCTACTGATGCTATATCCCTACTGCCACAGTCAACTGACATATCAAAGCAACCAGCCGACAAAGAATTAAGTTATACAGCATACTGGCACGTTATTGACATATACAAGAATAAAAAGGACCCTTCTTCCAAAGCTACCCTTCAGTCTTAAAGCGACATCACAGGGCTCTGTAACTATTTTCTTACAGCTGTGCCAAACATGTCCTATAAAACTAATGGCTTTCCTGCTGACTTTGCAGAGCTGAAGTGTGAAAACACAATCCCTTCTGCCTTGCACAAACGTTTTGTGCAACCAAATTGGGTCTGATGATTCATCTCAGTTTTACAGAGATGTAGTAATTTACTATGCTTGTGTGCTGCCCAGCATGGGTAGGTCCAAACATCATTGAGACCTTTAAGCCCAACTACAACAAGTTATTAAATTCCTAAAGATTCCCCATTTCTACACTAGTTCCAGGTCTCTCAGAGTATCCTGACTCAATGGGTTCCTCAGATTAACTGACATTTGCTCAGAGGAAAGCATTCTAAATGAGAGAAACTCTGCTAATTCATTTAGGAAGAGAACACCTGCTTTTGCAGTGTCCTTGACCAATTAAAAAACCTTAATGAATTTGCAAGATTTCAAATCACTCACTGAAACATATTATTTGGGTTTCAGTTATTGAATTTCTAAAATTAGAGTTCAAAAGCTTACTTTTTGGGCATCTTCATGTCTTTCAAAACTAACGAAGCCAAAGCCTTTGGATTTTCCACTCTCATCAGTCATAACTTTCACACTTAGAGCAGGACCTAAAAAGAGAATGAAATATGCTTCATATACAGGGTATTCTTTTCACCTTTTGAACATCCTTTTTAGAAGTCTTAACATTTAGTTTATTTCACCTGTATTACAAAGGACTCCTGCACCAATAACAGTACCTATTACATGTCATCCACTAATATGAAACTACTTATTTGCCCCAATGTTGAACTTCAGACATTATGACTGTAGTCTGCCATGCTGAATTTCTTTCCTACGTATTTTCAACCAAAATGGGATAAGAATTTCCCCTCAGAGTGAATCAAATTGTTTTTATCATTAAAGATTACAACACTTAAAAAGTATGAATGCTTTCATCCTTTGAAACAGGTACTGAAAACAAGAGAGTAGGCCTTGCAATTGGATATGTGCTTCACTGTTTATCCTGCTGAAAGACCATCCCAGTCCAGCAATTCCAAACCTTTGAAAAACTGCAGTTCACAGACTCAATTGGGAGTAGTTAATTTAGCTGTGGCATCAGCAACCAGAGATACTTCAATAGCAGAAGGGAATTTCCTGTAAATGTTGCTTAGGGCTCCTATAGGATATCTCTTGTACAAGGTTTTCTCCTGCTTTACATGATATCCACAGGAGAATAGCAAAAGCATGGAGGAAAAAAAAAGAAAAAGCTGAAGTTGAAAATAAAATGTGAAGAATCTGTAATCGCGTTAAGGTGTTCGCCATGTCCTATTTCAATTGTGACACATCGTATACATTCCTAGAACATGGTCATATGACTGCCATAATTTTGCCCTGTGCAACAGAGGATCAAGGCAGAATCATATACCTTGACACTGGAACAGTTCCTTATAATTTTGTATTAGGTCAACCATCACAAAGTGACTAACAGAGGTAGGTCTGCAGGTCAATGAAAGCAATAGTAAACTCATTTGTCATGCACCCTGCAGTGCATTCGTAACACCCACCTGTACTAAACCAGAAAACACTTCCATTGGCAACTTTTCAAAAATTGCAGAACCCATTCAAGACTGTTTGTATGGCAGGATTATATATGCTATTCTGCCCATTAAAATTTCGATTTTGCTGCACTCTTGAATATGAAACTGGTATTAAGTACCAACTTTTCAGTACCCTTTATTACTGTTTTAAATCAACATCACACAGCCAGCTGATCCCTTCTATTCCAAGACGCTGTACAGATAAGATAAAAAGTAAGCTGAAGTTCACTTGTGTTTATATGAACTTTAAGACATTACCAAACTTGCCAAAGAGTTCCTTAAGTCTCTCATCATCCATGTCTTCTCCAAAATTTTTGATATAAACATTGGTGAATTCTTTTGCTCTGGCTCCAAGCTCTGCCTCACGTTCCTTGCGTGATTTAAACCTTCCAACAAACCTAGTTGCAGAAAGAACAGAATAATATAGGTTAAAGTAAGTCTGTCAAGGTTTAAAAATTTACTTTAATTCTCTGGCATAATATTTTATTCTTAATCAGTCACATTCACTATAGGTATGAAATTCTTTAGATAAATTATTTACAATAAAACTCCATCAGAAAAACAATTCCACTATCCTTTGCTACATCAGCATGTTTATCACAGTTACTAAGCATGAAAATGCTTTCAAGCCATTGGCGAGATTTTTCACTCTTACAAAACAGCCTTTGACAACAGGAGCTGGACAATGGAAAGAGCACTAAGTAAAGAGGCTGAACAGAAATTCCAGATATCAGCATAATCCCTCTGCCATACTAAAAACTTGGCAGCCTTAAAGCAGTTACCACTCTCTGATCCAGTTTTCAGGCAAGGGATATTTAACTAACCTCCCCTGCTCCCTTACTCACCTTTCCAGCCTATATCAAAGACTTTTTTTTTTTTTTTAAATATGCATAGTGAAATAAAATAGTTCAACTTGCTCTTTAGTTAAATACCACTGCAAACTGGCTAGGAACACCAAAGGTCAGCTCATACCATCAGAGAAAGAACAGAACCTGCACACAACATTCCGCTGCCCAAGGGCCTGCTCTAGCACAGACTGTACGTGGCTGACACCAATCTCCAGCCGTAGCAGACTTCTGCTTTCAAATTCTATTGTACTGTCTAACTTCATAGTTTCAAATTTGGCAAATGCAATCCAGTCGCATACAGTAACTTGATAATTTTTAACTTCAATAACTTCACCCAAATTATCAAAATCAAGAATAATGACAGTGCGATGTGTTCAGCAGATTTTGATAGTGAGTGAACTGTTTTAATTTACTTCTAAAAGCCTAACCTGAATAGAAATTCAAAGCAAAATTAACTGTCATGATGTATTTTAGCCATGTGCTTTTATGACTACATGCTGTCCTTCTCTTACTAATTTAAGGTTGTATAAAGATGAATGCTGAATTAAAAAATCCCAAAAAACAGCACGTCAGTCAAGAACAAAACAAGCAGCAAAACTAAAGTTTCAAAATATACGTTCTCCCTATATGTGGCTTGATCCATCCATCTCTACATGTAAAAATAATCCATGACGGTAACCTGGTGCCGATTTCTGTTATCCTTTTTCCAAACCCACTCAAGTATTTACTGAGCTGTTCTTCTGCAGCTATACCAAACACCATAATTATCACTTGGGCAGAGCTGCAAGGCACACTCACTCCCCCAGTTTAAACATCACTAACCAAGTAGCCAAATAACTTTTTTTCCTACAGTGTAGAACGCTGATGATTTTTAAAACATTATGGTTCTCTAAGTTTTATTTTCTGCTCCCTAGATATACCTATTAACAGACATTCACATAAAAACATTAGTGTCATCTGAACACTCTTCAGTGCCAAGTAACTGTAACTAACTTTGAGTTCACTCTATTCATGCAAAAAATGGATAACACACCTATCTCACAACTCTTATAAAGGAAGTATTATTCAGAATACCCAGTGGATTGTATTTTATCTCTGACCAATAAGATCAAAAAACCAGAGAAGTTCCCCAACTCTCCTTACAATATTGGCCTGTAAGACAATTAATACAAAGATTTCTTTTCTCCAGAGTCCATTATTTGCCTTTTACAGCTTGGTCTGTGCTTAAAACAGGCAGGCGATACAATTCCTAGTATCCCTAGCGCTAAAACTCTACATCTTCTTAAAACTAGAAACTTTTAGAACAACCTGCCTTTCCTAGGCAAGCTTTTAAATCTTTGTGCGCTGTAAAATCAATTTCAGTTTGTTGATTCCCAACTATGTATTTTTATACTTACACTTTGCGGTCATTAAGCAGCATACCATTCATTTTTTCAATAGCTCTTTCTGCAGCTTCTTGTGTCTCAAAATGTACAAATCCATAACCCTTGGATCCATTTTCATCACATACCACCTATTAATGAAAAACCTTGTTGTAATACCCATGGAATGTTTCCAGCGTAAATCGAAGAGTTTGTATGTCAAACCAATTTATTTTCCACTAACCTTACAAGATAGGATGTTCCCAAAAGCAGAAAATGTGTCATACAAAGCTTTGTTATCAATTGATTTGTCCAAATTTTTGATGAAGATGTTTCCTACACCGCTCTTGCGTAGAGATGGGTCGCGCTGAGACCACATGATGCGCACTGGTTTGCCTTTAATGACATCGAAGTTCATGGTATCCAAAGCTCGTTCAGCTGGAAAAAAACATTATGGAATTAGTAGATATTGCTAAAGTTATCTCAATAAGCATGCAAATACAATTTTGAGACAATTCTTAAAAATATTTTTACGATTTCAAGTCCAGAGCCACCATGGAAACCCAAACCTCCAACGTAAATAGACCCCACCCTGTTGTATGCAAGTGAAAACTGTGGAAACTCCTCAGCAAAAGCTGCACTTAGGAAGGAGGACCGAGGAGTCAGCCAAGCAAGCCGTAGAAACCCCAGTAAGCCTACAGGACTGGAGCCCACAATGAAAAGATGGTACAGTGACAACAGAAAACGCAGGCAGGGGTGGCAGTTACTAAAGTTTAAACATTTGTGAAAATCAGCTGGCCTCACCCATATCATGTAGATGTATAGTGTCAGTAAAAATACTTTTAGGAGTACAACTTGTGCCTATATGAGGCCTATTAGAAAAATTAACATAAGAACTCCTACATCCCCAACACCTCTAAAATGACAAAATTTCTTCGCTAAGTAGATGTTCCAGCCTCGTTCAGGCAGCTGTTCCACACAACTCTTTCCTCAGTGACCAAAAATCTGTGATGGAATTCTAGTTAAAGAGATTGTTCAAAGAGATTCAAAACCAGCACTTAATTTTGAAAATCTGGAATGACAGATCTTAAAAGCTCACGATTAAACTTATGAACTGAATGAAGTAGTAAGCATTAAAACAGCAAAACAAAGTAACATAAATCAGGTTTTGTTACTCCAATACAGCAGTTTTTCCAGCAGAACTCTGTAACCAGATTTCCAAAGTCTGCATTTAAAAATCTCATTTTATTTAGATAGGGAAGTATCAAAACTTGTTCTATTTTCACATGTCCCTTCAAAGCAACAAGACCTGTCTGCGATGTTTTAAGTCAACAGGGTATTTAAACAAGAAAGAGCAACAGTTCTCAAGTACAGCAGCTTCTTTTCATCATTATTCCTGTATGTCTGGAAGACGACTGGAAAAAGTCCCAAGAAATACCTGAAGTCACACCCAGTGGTACTGACTCTGATCCCCGTAATTTGCATATAGCAGAACAGTAGGATGTTAACAAGACTGAAACCAGCTTAGTGTTAGTTTAAAAACAGCACCCATGCCAGTTAATTACTTTTCTTGGGAGCACCAAGGGCCAATCACATTGGGGAAACCCTTATTTAATGTTTCTGTTCTGTAAGTGTTGCTTTTATCTTTAGCTATGTTGTTGCATATCACAGCAAAACAAATTTGCAATGAGCCTCTGGTTCAGCTGATACACCAGGTTTTACATCCTTTCTTGTCACGTTTTCAGATTACAAGTGAATTTGAAGATTATACTCTCCAGAAGACATCTGTAGACGTTAAAGAGACAGACATTAACATTTTCATGGGGGGAAAAAAATTGATACTATTACCACATTCACACGACAGTAGCCACAAAAATTACAAGTGTTGCCAGTTTCCTAGTTAATAAAGCTTTAAAAAACTTTCATATAAATTAAGCAGGAGAGAAAAGAAAACCTAGACACCAAGGAGCAAAGATCACTGGAAAGCTTTCCACTACAAAAGGTGTGTGTGGGGGAAGGAGATGGTAAAAAAAAAGAAAAAAAAAGAGGGGAAAAAGAACTATGGATATCAGACTGGCCACAGTAGAAACATGTAAGACTTCACTGTTGCCCTGGAAGTCATTAGAATTATTACTGCCAGCACCAATAAAAGTGCCACCAACAAACAGTTCATTATTTCCACAAGTAGTAACAGAGTTTCCTTTGCTAGAAAAGAGGCTTTTCCAATTCATTCTAACTGCTTCTAGAATAATCCTGACACTCCTCAAAAATGCATGTTCCTAGATACATTTCCCAACCCTCCGACTCAAAGTGGGTCCCTACTAGCCTTTGCAAACTTGACCACTCTTGACTAACAGTGAACCTGTGTCTTAGACTAGTGCAATTTCTCCACAAGGACAGCATGGAAACTCTCAGCAGCTCTTCTCATCTCTCCTATGAAGCAGGAGTACAAGAACTTTAAATATTTCTGCTTAACCGACACCACATCATCATTCCACAGTAGATTTTTAAAACATTACTAGAACCCATCTGCAACCACGTACAAGTTACTTTCATTAAAATCCACAACTAATGAAAGTGGCTCACTTTCATTACATTTCAGCCATAAAAGGCTATACTAGTTGCAGGAGCCAGCTCGATTCAGCAGGGAACTTGTTACCAATGGACACACCTACCCGTGCTGTACTTCTGCTGATTCTGCTGGAGCTCTGAATGACTCACCAGCTCCCATTTTAGTCGTGAGCAACTGGACAGTCCACTTTAACAATTTCAAAATCACAGAGAATATATACTTAATGCTAACCCATGCTAAATGTAAATAGCAACAGCTATGAAATAATCAACCTCTAGAAACATAACCTTTCTAAAAATCTGAAGTAATCGGAAGTTTCAGATTATCAAGAATATTTCTAGTTTAGCGATTAAACAAGATTGCCCAAGTTTTACTCCAGACTATGACTCAAATTCAGAAAAGTCACAACTATGAACGTGTGCATACCTCACAAATGTGTCATCAGGTCTAATTAGTTTTTGGAAGAGCTTTGAGATCCCTAGTTTACAGAGAGCTGGTAATGTCAAGCACACCTTCAAAGACATTTTTCCAAACCCAAGCTAGTTGTTACTGGCTGTTTAGTAGGCATAGCCTGAGATGTAGCTAAAAATTTGGCTAAACCAAGAAAAGGTACTCTGGAATCAAAACGAAACCAGTATTACTGTAAGAACAGCCATTCATCCTCAGAGCCACTATCTCAAGGTTTCAGACAGAATCATCTATTAAAAAAGAAAAGACTAGCAAATACTTTCTAGATGTTTGCAAAGAACATCCAATACTAAAAATGATCAAAAAGTATAATCACGCAGTATCACTGAAGTGTATTGTAAACAAGTGCTTCCAGATACATGCCACATGCAGGTTTGATACAGATGAGAAATGCTTTTAGCTGAGCTGGTTATAAAAGAAATACACGTGTTTCCCTAAGTTGGAAAAATACTTATAATATCTGGAATAACAGCAAATTCTCAAACTCTGAATCAAGCACTGTGCAGATGAAAAAGCTGCATTGGTTCCCACATCTGACAAATTACAAACCAAGTCACAAAATGCACTGGTTGCTCCACTAATGACAATGATAAAGTCAGCCCATACAGGATTCTGTCAATACTAAGGAGGGGAAGCATTTGAATTACCATCAGCTTCTGGCCTGACATTATCATATCAACGTACTGACCTTTTAGAGAAACTGTACCATATGCTTTTATTGAATGAAAGCAAAGTATGTCGAAAACAAGCATTCGAGTTGTCTCATCCTAAACAATGGCTGAATAAATCAAAAGCTCCCTGAACTGAGAGAGCTGATAATAAGTGGAATATCTGCCTATTAAGATGAGGCACTAACTTTTACTACTTACACAGAGATATATATTCGGTACACCAAAGTCTGATCTGATAATGGCTGTATGCTAAAGCCAATTCTGAGAGCCAGTTAATCTAATTGCTTGAAAAGTTTGCAATTTAAGTCTCTCACTTTGATACGTTTGGAAATTAAACCAGTCTAATAGAAAGCTGATTACTTAACCGTACTTGAAATCACGTATGTTCCAGGGGGCAAATTACTATTTTTCTTTAAACTGGACTCCACAAAACTTACAACCAGTCGCGTTTGGTTCTTTTATCGAAACACCCCCCAAGCGAACAAGCTGCGTCGCCAACATGGCAGAACCGCATGGAAAGTTTCGCTACCGATGCAACTTCAGAGAAGCACCTCCACTTCGTGCGAACAGCGAGTTTCACGAGAGCACAGCTCGCGGAGCGCGGCGGGTCGGGCTGGCGGCACACGAGGGACGAGGGGCGGCCGCCGGGAGGCCCGAGCAGCCCCGAGCGCCGCCGC